>JANSVA010000008.1:5216505-5246064 GCA_025504915.1 Erythroxylum reticulatum | reverse complement strand
TAGTACGAAAAGTCTTAGTGCACGAAATGATGGACAATGAACTACTTTTGGATCAAATTATTTTCTTAAAGATACATGAATTAGTTATGGATTTCATAATTCAAAGTTTATTAAGGATTATGAAATATTTTGATCTATTTCCTAAGTATAAAGAGCTTGATAATTACTCTAACTAAAGCGAATGGAAGTCATGGAGTCCAATTTTGGATTATATAACTTATCAATTAGGGTTGTGAAGATTTATTTAGATTATAATGAGGAAATTAAGAACACAAAATATGTATTGGGGGAGATAATCATAGCAGACTAACTTTGTTTTAAACTTTGTAGTAAATTGATAAACTCTTATTAATTTAAGTGTAAATTAAAGTTACAAGTAAATTCTTGAACTTTTATTTATTAAAAAAAACAGCCTGACTTTAATGTCCCTATTAATGGACTGAATTGACAATAGACGTGTAGTTTGGAGACCCAATTTAAGTTGTAGTTACTGGTCGATATAGAAGTGTATTTTTATTACAAGGGGGCCCTTATTTCAAAAGGGGGATGTCTATTTTATATGGAAATTTTACCGAATTTTCAATAGGATCCTTGTAAAATGTGACAACCATTTTTTAATTAAAACAAGAGCGCCTTAGTATTAACTTATGATCTTATTGTAAAGGAGATTTATAATTATGCAAATTATTGAGGATAACACCTGATGGTTGAATTATTTGAGTATAGTTAATGACCTTCATTGACTATAATATTTCAAGGCAATTGTTTTAATATATCCCGCTTTCTAAACTGTGAACGATTTTGTTCTTGGTTTTTCATTCTAGCTCTGTCATCATCATCTTCCTTCATGTACTTCAGAAAGATCTGTCTGTGTTTCGGTTGAAGACAGTGATTATGTTTTTACTACATTTTTGTGCTATTGGTATATTTGTTTATAGTATGAACTTCCTACATTTTTAATTGATATAGCTTGTACGATGTGAAACTTGTTTGTAGTATAAACTTCGTTTATGTATTAATTTATATAGGACGAATTTGACATATGTGATTGTTCCAATTACCTTAATTATGTGAATCCGTTATTTCATTGATGCTCTCTTAAATGATGAGGTTTTATTTACTTTTTATGTGAACATTTTTGCAAGGCATGTTTTTACTAAATTGTATATGTTAAACGAATTTTTTAAAATAAGTATTCATAAAAATATTCATTTTTGTATGAATACTTATTTGATTAGGCAATTGTTTGATATTTAATATCCATTAAATATCAAACTATTAACAATAATTGTCTTATGACATATATGATTACAAACATATATGTTGGATATTCAATTTAAATATACTAGGAACCTAGGAATCAGAACGAGAACATCTTATGTTGAATCACAAGTCTTATCTAACATGTTTTGTTATATGTGGCTAACATAGCAAATTAACTATGGATTCACTGTTTAAATTAACAATTTCCAGATAAGAGTTTCCGGGATAGATCTTGGATGTATAGACGATTAACCTCTAATGGTTTCATTAATCCTGAATTTGTTGAGGGAGTTGATGAATTTATTCATTATGCATGGGTCAAAGATCAGATGTCCATGTAAAAAATGCAAACACAAATGTTTCCTTACTATTGATAAAGTTATTTTGCATTTGCTAAGAAAAGGATTTGTCCCTAATTATTTTGAGTGGACACGACATGGGGAACCGTTGATTTCTAACACCTCAAGGGGTAATGAAGCATAATCATCTGTCAACTTGAATGAGTATGAAGAGGAGATTGAATTTAATAGAAATTATGTTGATGGACCTGAAAATTCATACATGCAAATGGTTTATGATGGGGCTGGTTATACCTTTGAGGCAAATAGGGATAATGTTGAAGAAGAACCTAACCCACAAGCAAAACATTTTTTGACTTACTACAGTCAACTGACCGAGAATTGTGGCCAAATTATGAGAAAATGACCCAATTGTCTTCAATTACTCAAATATTAAACATAAAGTCTGAAGGGTATATTTCGGATCGTAGTTTTGATTAAATTCTGGAATGGTATAATGAATCATTACCCGCTGATCACACAATGGTTGATAGTTTTTACAATATGAAGAAACTTATTAAGGGTCTTGGTTTGCCTGTGGAAAAGATTGATTGTTTTCGGTTGGGATGTATGTTGTATTGGGGAGATGATGTGAACTTAGAAGAGTGCAAATTTTGTGGTCAATCTAGGTTTAAACCTAGAAAGCATTCAATGAAATAGATATTGGTACCATAGAAGCGGATGTATTATTTCCTAGTAACTCCGAGACATCAGAGACTTTACACTTCTGATGTCACTGCATCTCACATGAGATGACATGTTGAACACGAACAGGAAGATGGATTAATGAGTCATCCATTAGATGCACTGGCATGGAAACATTTCGATGACACTCATCTTGATTTTACAGTTGAATATCAAAATGTTCGGTTGGGATTGTCTACGGATGGATTCCAACATTTTGGTCAATCCGGGCAGTAATATTCTTCATGGCCAATTATAATTGCTCCTTATAATTTTCTTCCTTGGATGTGTATGAAAGAGCCATCTATGTTCTTGACAGTGATTGTGCCAAGGCCAACAAATCCGAAGCAAAAAAAATATATGTTTTCTAACAACCATTGGTATCTGAATTGTAGCAGCTTTAGGAATATGGTGTTCAAACATATGATGTCTCTCTAAAATAGAATTTTATGTTGAGAGCAACTTTAATGTGGACCATTAGTGATTTTCCAGTTTTTGTCATGTTATGTGGATAGAGTACAGCTAGAAAATTGGCTTATCCTCATTGTGGCAATGATTCTGATGTGTTTTATCTTCCAAAAGGAGGTAAAATAAGTTGGTTTGACAATCACAGAAAATTTCTTCCTTTAGATCATCTGTTTAGGCGCAATAAACATAAGTTCATTAAAAATAGGATGGTCAAAACACTTCCTCCTCCTCTAAACACTGGTGAAGAGATTTTGCAAAAGATTGAGGAATTAAGCTTGCTGAAAGTAACTGAATTTAAAGTCGATGAAGTAAATACAAGCATTAGTTAAAACTATAGTTGGAGAAAACGAAGCATATTTTGGTATTTGCCATATTGGAAAACAAATTTGATACGTCATAATCTAGATGTGATGCATATTGAGAAAAACATTTTTGACAACTTATTCAATACCATTATGAACATTGAAGGGAGGACAAAAGACAATGCAAAATCTAGAGCTGATTTGCAACTTGTTTGTAGAAGATATAAGTTACATAAAGATCTTTGTACCGGTAAATATCCTAAAGCATGTTAAACTTTGGATAAGAAACAAAAGGAGCATTTGTGTTAATTGTTGAAAAGTCTAAAGTTTCCAGATGGTTATGTTTCAAACTTGGCTAGGTTTGTGGCTCTCAAGAAGTACAAATTATTTGGGATGAAAAGACATGATTGTCATGTATTTATGCAAAGGCTAATTCCAATTGCATTTCGAGAGTTGCTACCAATTAAGGTATGGGAAGCTATAACAAAGTTAAGCTTGTTTTTCAAAAGCTTAACATCATTTGAAATCAAGTTGGATGAAATGGAAAAACTAGAAAATAAAATTCCAATTATTTTATGCAAGTTAGAAGGGATTTTCCTCCAAGCTTCTTTGACTGTGTGGAGCATCTACCTGTGCATTTAGCACACAAGGAAAAACTAGCCGATCCAGTTCAATGTCGATGGATGTATCCATTTGAGAAGTAAGTCGACATAAATTATTGCAATAACCATTTTCACATACTTTATCTACAAAATTGTAATAACCATTTTCTCTAATATAGTTATTTGCATCACTTGAAAAAATGTAAAAAACAAAGATAAAGTTGAAGGCTCGATATGTAATGCTTATTTAGTGAAGGAAGCTAGTACATTTTGTGGACATTATTTTGAGCTGCATGTTCATACAAGAGAAAGAAAAGTCCCTCATAATGATGATGGGGGAGGAATGAGTGGTTCTGACGGAAACTTGTCCATTTTCATATATCCTAGATAAACATATAGATGTGCAACAAGAAGAATGTTAACAGAGGAAGAAATTGAGGTTGCACATGGTTATATTTTATTAAACTGTCAAGAGGTTGTTCCTTTCGCGCAGTAAGTTGAACATGATTATTTCATCATTTAAAATTGTGTGTTGTTCATTGCTGAAAAATGTCATTATGTTTTTAGGTTATACAAGGCATTGTTACGCAAGATAATGCTGGGTATCACACATGATGATATAAATAAAGAACTTGGAAAAGACTTTCCTTGATGGTTCGAGAGATATGTAAGTATTCACTTACAAATATTCTTATAGTTCAAAACGATATTTAACTGTTCTCATGACATTATACTCTCTGCTATGATAATTTATTTTATGTAGGCCTTATAAAATCCAATAAAGAACAAGTTCATTTGTGATCTTGCAAAGGGGCCTTTGCGAACTATTAAATTATATCTTGTGTATTTCGTAAATGGATACAAATACCATACAGAATATCATGGACATAACATGTCAAAAATAAACAGTGGAGTTTCGATATAGGAAGAATTGATGGATTACTATGGTAAAATTATTGAAATACTTAAAGTTGAGTACCTACTTTGCCAATCAAATGATGTATGATATTTAAATGTGACTAATATGACCCGACACCAAATGTTGGAAGAAAAGTGCATAGCTAATACAATCTAGTTGAAATCAACATTCAAAGAAGATTCAAACAATTTGAACCTTTTATCTTGGCTATGTAAGTGAAACAGGTGTGTTATGTCCCCTTTCCAAGCTTACGATGAGAGAAGACAGATTAGTTGGTGGTTTGCAAAGTTAAACCTAAAGGTGTTTTTGAATCACATAGAAAAGGAGAGAAAAGAATTAAAAGTGAACCGTTTCAGGAAGATGTCACTTTTATAAATGAATTTGTCACGTATGACGATAATGAACCTTTGAACGATCCATCTAATGAATATTCGATATTTCATTTGGAGAGGATGACGAGGGTTAGAGATCTAAAGATGAGCCGAAGTTTGATTCTTATTTTTTCGAAGAAGAAGATGATTGTAATTTATAATTAAGTTATGATAGCAATTAATTTGTGTTTTTAATTGAATATTTTAATCAAAAAATACATTATTTGCATTTAAGTATATTATGTAAAGTTTTTTATTCAAAATCTTATTCAAGGAATGTCGACATGGCAACTGGTTCCAGATGGTAGTAATTCTTTCCATTGGGAGGAATGTGGCAAAATTATCCCAACCCAAGGAATAAACACTGCAGAAAATATCACTAGTTCATATACTAAAAATTGTTTGCCTTCCATAGCCGATCTTCTACTTTAAGGTGTTTAGTATGATCTGGACAACGTCTCTTTCCTTATTATTTACATCTCATTTCCTTTGTTGAAGTTATTATATGTATTCACATTTGATGATCTATACTACATATTGCTTTAAGCTTCCTTTATTCTCAAAGAGGATATGTATGCTAATAGAGGTGAGATCGATGTCACAAGGACCTATAAAGGATTAGGAAGATTGATTTATGTGAAATATTTGTCAATTCCTCAAACCTCGTATGCACAATAATGTATGCATTAATATCCAGTTTTGGTTCGTTTAACGGTTTACTAATATCACAGTTTCAAAAGTTCTTAACTGATTTTGTTTTAGGTACCTAAGTTCCCCCTGGTAGTTCATCTAAAGAATTAGTGTTCCATACTAAGGGCGGCGACTCATTCACTGTTTCCTCTACAAGTATAGCTATAGCGGAAATGCTATTGCAAGATGGTGTTAAAAAACCTACACCTGGTGAAAGAAGTTTCACTATTTCCATTGTTGCGATTGAACATGCCAGGATCCTTCTTGGGAATTCAGACATCGGGACTCATTTACCTCTACCGAATCCCATGTCACATGGAATCAAACAAAATAATTATATCATTGTTATTTATCGATGCAATACATTATTAGACTAACCTTTAAAGTTGATTTATTATTGTATCTGTAAGAATTTATTAAACAATGCATAATTATATGATTGTTAAAGTTGATTTGTTGTTGTTAAAAATTTGTTAACCTTCAACTCCATTGCCTTATTTCCTTCTTCATATATTGTGTAAATTATTGAATTCAAATTATTATATTTGTAGAAAATTCGATAAACATTGAATTTCAGGTAACAATATGTGACCAAAAGACAGCGTGAGGTTATGTGGCTGAGGTTTAAAGGCATGTTCGAAGCAACTTACTGTAAAGGTGGATCGTCTTCGTCTACAGCTCGCACTGACTCACCTACTCCCCCTTTAGGGCCGACAGTTGCAGATGACGCATCACCTACTGTTCCTTATGCTACACCATCCCTTTCCCCAACTCATATCTCATCCAATACCTCTTTATCAGATGGAGGAGAGGTCTGCCACCCTAGAGTTGAGGGACCTGATGGAAAAAAGTATGTAACAATTGTCAATGAACAATAAGTGAAATCACATTAACCACTATTTACTTTTGATTAAGTGTTAGGTTTATTAGTTTTTTGCCAATATCAAATTACTTCTTATATTAGGTTGGATTCGTGTAGATCGAATTCCAGAAATATGACTTCCATATTTAAGCAAAGGATTGATACTGAGGGTTATGTGTGGAAGAAAATATCTGAGGCTACAAAGCAATTTTACTTTCAGGAGTTTGAGGTACAGTATATATTTATTTTCTTTTTATATTGATTTATATACACTAATTACATAAATATTATTACATTATATATAGTAGTCTAATTTTTTCTTTTTATTTCAGAAAGATTTTTTTGGGATTCTTGTTTCAATGCCAGCATGTATAAAGTATAGGAGAAGTGAGCTCGTACACGTTATCGCGACTTCATTGGTGTGATACACAAGGCTGGTGCACGACCACATTATATTTCGGAGGAAATTTGGAGTCGTTGGCAGGAGTATTAGGCATCATTTGAGGTAATGTTCATCTCATGATGCAACTCCACCAATAGATGTGGAGGCCCCGGGGGAGAGCCTTCCTGTATATACAGGAGGATCAATAACCCACCACGAGCATGCACAACAATTTGTAAGTATCTCAACTTAACACTTATTTTGTAAATATTTTGCTTTGTTGTATTATAGATAATGATAATGGTATAAATGTCTAGTACCATATATGGTTGTGTTGAGTTATTTTATCTGTTCAACAGGGGGAAAATATCATAAAAATAGAGGAAATTTTGCTGAAATTTTTATAAATTATAGTTCACATCTAACAATTTGGGTTATACATGTAGGAAAAATCATTGGGCATTAGGCCTACACCTATTCAGCTATTTTTATACACTCACACGAAGAACCATGATGGTGTGACATTCATCAATAGCTGATGTAGAGAACTGAATGTATGTGAAATTAATGCATTATTATAATTTCTTAATAATAATCCCTTACTAATGTAAACATTGCTTCCATGTCCAGTACAGCAGCGTCTGCTAGGCCAACAGACAATAGTGAAGTCACCGAGCTTGAGGCCACAGTGCAAACATTGATGGACCAGATAACTCACATGAAAAAGGAGCAGATGGCTAACGTGAATCAACAAATGGAGTAGATGGCTAAGATGAGAGATCAGATAGAGCAGATGACTCAGCTGAGACAAGAGATGGAACAGTTGAAAGGAAGGCTTAGCAGCTCAGAGCACCCGCGATCACCACGACATTAGCTTTTTCTAGTCATTTGTTTCAATTATAAACATAAGTTATACACTTTACTGTTTTTATTATCAATAAAAATAATATTAACTTTATATCATTAATTAATTTTTCGAATTCAACAAATTATATAAATACACAAATTAATTTATTATGCACAGATAATTGATAAATCTAAAAATTATGTATGTATCACAAGATCATGAAGTCGGAAATTTTAAAAAACTTTCTTAATACTTATTACCGATGGAATATTAAATACCGTAAAAAATATGAATATATTTTAGTGACGGAAATCATAGTTCCGTCGGTAAAGTTTAGTATTAGTTAACGACGGAATCTAAATTACTGTCGGTAAATCAATATATTTTACCGACGATTTTTTATATTCCGTCTATAAATATGATAACGTTTCAATTACATTAACTAAGGGTTACTAATGGAAAGTCTCCCGTCAGTAAATTTTACCGACGATTGTGTCATTTATCTTCCATCGGTAAACATACCAATGGAATAAAGTCCATCGGTAACTTTAACTACGGGCATTTTACTGACAAATTTATCCATCTTTCGATCCCATCAGTAATTTATTTTACCAACGGAAATAAGCGATTTACCGATGCTTTTTTCCGTTGGTAAACCATGAATTTTTTGTAGTATATAAAGGTTAAGATCTTCTGTAATTGCTCATATCAATCGTAAGCATAAAGATTCTTTGACCCATTAAGAGAGCTTACGTTTTGAGAAAACTGTAGAAAGAACTTACTTGCATCCCCCAGAGCAGTTCTCGTGAAGGTGGCAGTGGATTCACACTTGTTTTGGCTTTGAAAAGCTCGTTTGAAGTTATGGAGACCGAAATTAAGTATTTTTTGCATTTCTTCATTTCTTACCCTTTCAAATTCGATCCGGTATACGTAACTAAGGTATCGTTACGTATTATACGTGGTATCAGAGCGGTAATGTGATCGGGTGGTTAAAAATGAAGATTTTTTGGGTTTTCTCTCCATAAGGTTCTTAGAGATTTAACTTTTGTTTCTCGATTGCTTTTTATTGCATGAAAGTAGTATACATGTGTTTAGCCTTGAGAAATGGGGTGAAAACAAGCTCGAGAACATGAAAAATTGACCCAAAACTCGCCAAAAATAACCTTTTTCTGACAAGGGAGCCACACACACCCGATAGTGAACAGTGACATAGGGCGCATGACGAGTTGGGCGCGTGTATGGGCACATGTATATATATTTGTATGTGTTTGTATATATGTTTGAATATGTATTTGTATATATTTGTATATGTGTTTGCACATAAAATAACTTCTATATTATTTTATGCTCAGTTATTTTATGCTCAATTAACATTAGCCAAAGTAGCTTGAATATGTTTTTGCACTAAAATAGCTTCTATATTATTTTCTAGTTAGTTATTTTCTACTCAATTAACAGTAGTCAAAGTAACTTGTATGTGTGTTTGTACTTATTTGTTTATAGATTGTTATTTACTTATCTTTTATATGGTTATTTACTTACCATTCATAAAGTTATAATGACTCAATCAAGAAGCTTAAAGTTATATTATGGTGGATACTTTAAGAAAGATCCTGAGTTGAGTTACAAGGATGGGCTGACAAGTTATTTTGATAAAATGGATCTTGATTTTGTCAGCTATAAACAAATTTGTGAAATGGGAAAGGAATCTAGATACTTACATGTTAACAAGGACTGTTATAAGAGTTTTGAGTTTTATATTTATTAAATCTAATGAAAATTGCATTAGATTAATCATCCTTTTAAAAATACATGGAGCAATTGAGATGTATCTCATAAACAAACCTGATGATCTAACTATAGCTCTAGAAGTTTTGGCTATAACAGATAATGCTAAGGATTCGTGATTTGATGAGGATATTGTGCTCGATAAAGTTAATATAGATATTAATAAAGAAGAGTATATTAATGATGAAGATGAAGACACTTATAATAATGAAGCTAAAGGTGACAATAAAGAAGAGTGTGATATTAAAGCTAAAGGTATTAATGAAGCTGAAGATGATGAAGTTGAAAGTGATGATGAACCTAAAGGTTTACATAATAACTCGATCTTTCAACTCCATACGGACACCAATCAATGAAGATTGATTTTTGTGATTATGGAAGTTACACTATTAGTGATGAGTACCTTAGTGGAGATAAGCTTAGGAAGCCAATTAAAAGACTTACGATAAGTGATAAACATAAAGCATATGGTGGTACATTACATTGGACGTTAGGTATGGAGTTTCCAATGAGTTTAAAAATGTTGTTGATTATTTAATAGCAACATGGTTTAATGTCTAGTGGAAAAAAGTGAGTCTAAGCTAATTAGAGTTGGATATATTGAAGGATGCAACGGGGAATTGTATACAGCCTATAATAGTAACGATGGATGTTCCAAAATAAAAACATATAAGTTTGAGTATACATATTTCGTAAAAAATGAACCTAAGATGGTATCAACAAAATTTTTAGTTAAACACTTCTGAGACAAAATTCTAAGGAAGTCTAACATTACCACTACAAATATGATCGAAGAATACAGACAAAAATTGAACATATATATTAATTCTACTATGTGTAAGGCTGTTAAGAGGAAGTTAAAGAAGGAGCGAGCATTAATCTATGCTCGTGAATATTCAAAGATGCAAGTTGAAACATAAAAATCTTGAATTAGACTAATTTTAAAGGAAACTAATTAGTATAGTTAGAAGGGATGAAGATGGGGGTATGTATCCTGTAGTAGTGACAATTTTTTAAGTTGAAAATACTAATTTATGGAGTTGGTTCTTATAACTCTTATTATCTAATTTGGAGTTGGAAGATGGAAATGGAGTCATAATAATTTCTAACATATAAAAAGCATACAATTTTTCTTTTACTTAAGTTGTTTATATGATTTATTATTATAATTCGTTATTTAATAGTTATTTTATGACTTATGTATACAAGGATTAACAAGAGGTGTTGAGGAGATGCTTCCAAATGCTTGTCACAAAGTGTATACCAAACACATTTACCACAATTGACATGGATAATATAGCAGTAAAGACTTGAGGAGACAATTCTAGGGATGTGTGTGGTTAACATACATCAAAGAATTTAATAAGCAATTAAAGAAAATAGACAAAATTATACCTGAGTGTGTTTATAATTTACTTGAGTATCTATAAGAGAGTTGCACTAGGTTATACCAATCATTTGAGATAAAATGTTCAATTAATGACAATAACTAGAGCTAGACTTTCAATGAGTGGATCTTACCAGCAAAAGACATAATAGTTATCAATAAAACCATAAGTACAATGGGGTTAAGAAGACATGTTGAAAAAAGGGTATATACATATGCGTAGAAATCAGATATTGCATTTATAGTTGTGATGAAGATTAAAAAAAAAAAGGAGGCAAAGCAATGAAGAATTGTCTGAGGGAGCACATATGGTCAGTAATGGGATGAAAAGCATATTATAAGACTAGGAAGGGACAATCATTATAGTTACATAGCACGAGACCTATTTGGTTACCCATACAAACATGTCACTAGTGCTATCAATCACTCTAAACCAAAACTAGAAGCATTTGTGGATGATTGCTACAAAAAGAGAACATTTTTAAGATTATGTGATTAACTGTTGTAGCCTATTAAGGGAGTGATCTTTTGACCATTGAATGATTTTGAGGAAATACATTCACCAGCTAAGAGGGTGATGACAGTAAGGTCAAAGAATGCAAAGAGGAGATATAAAAATGAACCAAAGAAAGTACCAAATTCAAGTTAGGTGTTGGCAAAAGGGTCAACTACAAAAATATAGGAAATGTGGTGCAGTTGCACATAACAGTAGAATATGCAATGTATCAAGACCTAATGACCAATAAGCCAGTAAAAGTGATTTATACTTTTTTATCTTTTTAATCCTAATCTAATTATCAAGGTTGTTATGCATATTATTTTGTAGGTTAAAATAAATTCAACTGAAGGGCCTTATGTTAAAGACTTGTCACATGTAACTGTACAATGATAACATAATGATTTATATCTTACAAATTGTAATGCTATTTTATTCACCTGATTTATGTTCAGTAAACTTGAATTTAAAGTTGCATGTCAGCTACTGATTAATGTCTTCCTAGTTAACAAGTATCAAAATGATTTGCACTAATTTTAAACTCATATGCATCTATTAATAAGTTGATTAATTTTAAATTCATATAAACATTCATCAAAACGTTAGCTTTGAAGTTGGCAGTTCTACAAACACAACTCATTCAAAGGAAATATGGATAAGTCAATCTAAAATCTTTTAAATTGTCATTTGAATAAAGAGGTTTTAGATTTAAGGGTAAGTCTAGCATAACTTTAAGACAATTACAAATTATTGCAAAGGGGACAAAAGAAAAAAATGTGGCTAGCATCCAATAAGTTAACAAACCAAACACTTGATTTGGTATATCCACGTATTTCATTATATGACAATTGATTTGATGTATTTTGTAACTAAATATTAATTTGCTTAGAGATTGGTGGTTTCTATTCATCAATGATTAGATAGTAAGCTAGTAATGTAAGTTATGTTATATATGGATTAAAAGTAGATAGTAAACTAGTAATGGAAGTTGTTGTATTTAATAACTTATAAAGTAATCTTTATGAATTTATTTTCTAAGTTTTGTTATACATGATAGATCTTGTATGCAGGAAGATTTGATATTATGTGGATAAGTAGGGAGATTTGATATTATATGACAAGTATTTATATATGATAGATCTTATTAAATTAAACTATACTTAACATAGTCTAGCACATAATTTTGTATCTCCATTCAATAATAAAAAAGCATAAATACATTAATAAGTACATTCATGTTAGTCATACCTAATTTTTAATTTTATAACCATATAGAAGATGAATTATGAAATAACAATTGAAACAAGCCCTACAATTGTATTGAATAACATCAACTTTAACACTTTTTTCTTTATGGTTAACATCTCCATGTCTTGCTTCGTAATTTTCAATTGCACATCACCTTCCTTTGATCCATATATACTTCTTTTTTCGCCTCCTTCTTTCCTACAAATATGTCATTCCTTAATTTCTTAATTACATAAATAGCTCCCTCAAGCAATTGCTTATCATGCCATTGAAAAAAAAATCACAATTACTAATAAGATATTTGGGACATCCCAAAAATCTTCTACCTAGATTACTATCACTCTTTTATGTCCTCAAATAAGCATCTAGTCCATAAAAGGAGATCACTTTGTTAACATTATTATAATTAAGGCTGCTAGAGGTCGAGAATTCCACCACCAAAATTATAACAAGAATTTATAGCCATTGACTAAGAATATTTACAAAAGGCCTATTATTTAGTTAAATATAGGAACATTAAAAAAAGTTACATCATTTTATTTAACATAGGACAACTTAGATGATAACAGACTATAATGACCTGCATTTGATAACCCGATATGAAGTTGATTTTGGGGATGCAAGCAAGATTCTCCCCATAATGGTCGAAAGGACGCTCTTTACATCAGTGGAAAGTAGGTTGATAAATAAAAATCAATCCAAACTCCCATAAAATTCTATTGGCCTGCTTGATCATAGTAGTAGTAGTAATTTGTTTAGCATCCCATACTACTTCTACTATAGCATAGTCTAAATGGTACAAATTTGTAGGGTTTTGTCGTAACATATTGGCAAAGTATTGATAAATTGACTTCACCTTCTAGACGTTGGTAATGTGTGCAGGTTATGGTTGCCTTTGGCTAGGTTGGACTCGTCACCATCTTAACAAATCTAGTGAAAAAAACTTCAACCCATGATAATTTTGAGTGAAAGTCATTATGGAGTTCCTTTGTCAATATTATCATAGGCTATTATCATCTCAAATCCAGATAGTCCATTGCTTCACAAATTTGATAAATTTCAATGAAGAAAGACAACAAAAATTTGATAAATTCCATAAGTAACTCCATGTTAAATATAGTTAAACCCCACGTATAAAACTAGCAAGTAGAATCATTCCTAAATCGTCCCCTTAACCCAGAAGAAGCTACTGCGAACTAAGGGAAAACCAAGGACAAGAATGGCATCAACAGACGAGATGAGGAGACTAGATGAAACATAGATGGAAGCGGTCCCCGTCATAGGCAACTTGAAACAGGCTGCCCCATCTTGGTAATTGGAAAAGAAAAAAAAAAAGGGCTACATACATGTGTAAGATAGTAATGATTTTCTAATACAAAAACAGGGCTAATCCCATTTTTCACCCATAAATAATGGCTGGTTAAGTTTTTCCCTTGAGACACCAAATAGGTGACAATCCATTTATGGATTTAGATCATATGATCAACTCAAATTGCAGATCTGATCACATGAATTTATGATCTGATATATACAAGGTGCATAGCTAGTGTCTTCATATAAAAACATGAGAAATGGAATCAGATCACGTGTATGGCTTAGGAATAACACTAAGAACAGAAGGGCCCATGTTCTGATAAAAGAACTGCAAGTTTTTCATGTGGTAGACGTAGTAAATGTACTTCAAGAGGTTAGTGCAGACAGACCTATGTTTTCGGCTTAGTTTACACTTTATGGATATCATGCTTATGCAAGTATTTAATATCCTTATTATTGTCCAGATGTGGTTTTGGTATGATGAGCTGCACGTGCGAGAGGGGGCGGTGGAGATGGGAGAGCATGTATGGTTGTTGTGTGCTTGAATTATGGATGTGCAAGTGAAAGATGGTTAGCTAGAAAAGCTATATGCATGAAATTTGTATCCAAGTACGAGCAAATTTTATCATTTATTTTAAGTAACAACAATTATATAATTTGAAAAGATTTTATTTACTATGCATTTATAAATTTGCGGAATGGGGAGTAATATATATGTGAGAAACAAATACAAAAAAGGATTTGTAGGCATCCACAATTTCTAAATGCCCATGTTCACACAAGCATGTAGTGTATGAAGAAGCTGGTGATTGGATTGTAAGCCATATGAGATTTTGTTCTTCTTGGTGCTTGGCACACGTGCAATTAGGTTGCCAAAGATGACATGAAGCTCTTAAATTATAGTTTAGTCCCTAATAATGCAGCCCCATCATAGATCCAAAACAATATTTGTCATTTGCTTAAATGAAATTCCATCAATTAAATCCATGGGGTCCATGATCCTCCAAAGAAAAATTTGCCCATGTAATCAAATCGATAAGTTAATCAGTGATCTTGGCTACTCCTCTCACCTATTCCTTGTTTGTTTCTCTTCCCTCCAACTTCAGATTTGACTCTTAATAATTTTGCCAAATCTATGCCCTACAATGACAATTGTATTATCCAACAATTTGCCCCATCTTCCCGAGTTTATCTAAAAAAGTTTCTGGACGTTACAAATTTTAGAAAGGAATATCGATTGGCTTTTGATCTTTCTCTTGCTTGTTATTGCTAATCGACTTATTTAATCAGCTAGGATCAACCATCTAGTTAGTAGACAGAGTCGCTTCAATCATTTTTTTTCAATACATGTAATGGACTTTGAATCAAAAACCATGAAGAATTCCAAGTTACCACCTAATTGGAGTGGTATAGCAGAGGAATCATAAACAAATATTTTTTTTCTTCTTTTTCCTACCATTATTAAGTTTTGCATTTTAGGCCAACCGTCCAACTAATGATATCATTTGCAAACTTTGTTCTATAATTTCAACATAACTTTAGCTTTGTTTTTCCTTCTTTAGCTTTATATGAATACCCATTTCGCTAAAAACATGGCTTTGCATGTATAAGCACCTAAAAGATCAATTCCTGCTCTCTTTACTGTGCCTTTGATGTCCTAATCTTTCCATAATTTCAGGATTCCTGTTCCCAAAACAAGCCTTTGTTTTCTCTTCGTTCTTATCATGTAGTATACCACACGTAATGTCTACGGAGTGGGGATGATTCCACACAAAAATTATTAAAAAAAAACCTTTGTTATATTTCTAATCAAGGTCAATAGTCAAAAGCCCACCTAACGTGGCCATTACTTAAAGTTCATTAAATACATTATTAAGCTAAACCAACAAAGATTCTGTTGTTCATAGGCCCATGAAAGCTATCTTTTCCTCTGAGCTTTCGAATTATTGAAAGAAATGGGGTTTAAAAATTATTAAAAGCCCACAACTATCCAAATGGAGCCCAGCACCCCACCAAGAAATAGAGAACAGAACTGGAAAGGCACAGCTTTTACCCCTTGACTTGATTGGCGTAACTAAAAACTTTTGTTTATAGTATCTAAAATTGGACTGGACTGGTGTGCGTTTTGCATAGGGATCCCCAAAAACTCCATTGGCCACCACGGGAGGAAATGGGATGGCAGTGGCACAATTATATATGCATATCCAGATCTGTGGACCCACCCAATTGCATAAGAAAAGATAAATGGTGTTCGGAGATTGCGACAAACCTTTGAAGATGAATTACTAGAGATGACATGGACCGGAAGTCGGTTCATCTAGTCTTCTACGGTACTACAATGGATATACCTTATAATGCTAAGCTTTGAATTTGAAACAAGAGGATTGATGTACAAGAATACGGTAAGCATTGGGGCCAAGCCAGCATCACCTCCAAAACATCTCATCAGTGATGAAACAAGAGAAAATATGCGGAATTTCATGCCATCAGACCCACCAGGGAAGTTGGTGATGGCATTGTATCCGAGCGCCATAACCTACGTATCCAAGTGTGAAGCATATAGCAAGTTTCTGGAGAACGTGGTAAATGCAACGAAGACCAACAAAAAAAAAAAAAACACGTCAATGGCTAGAAATAAGCCAAAACGCTTAAGCGCTTTGCCTGAATGAGTGTTACTCAAATTCCCAGGTACTATAATTGGAAAGCCTGAGCATGAATCACATGCAACGTAATTGGTGGGCTTATCTACCTCACTCAAAACTAAAATTTCTCCATAGACCAGACGCAATAAGACAAAACGACACATATGAACAGTTTAGTACTGTAAATGGTTAAGCTAACACGTACTCCAGCCTATATACTGGAAAAGGATTTGCACGGTAATCTATTAAAAAACGTGCGTCTTCAGTATTTTTATTGCAAGATAAGGAACAGAAGAAGATGAGATGACTAAAGAGACTACGACAGAGTTGATCGATTTCTCTAACAAATGCAAACATGAGGTATACTTGTGGCATGTTTCAGAATGCGAACATCAAAGGAAATACCAGCCATATCATCAAATTCATAGATGCTGTTAAATTTAATATCTGCACGTCACCCATGCCAATGAGATACAATAACTAGGAAATGGATCTTGGTTAGGAATTCACTAAGTGCATTGTTGGCCCTAGTTAATCCTTTTGGGACAACAAACATTTGGCAAGCTAATCCTGAAGAGGAAAAAGGGGCTAGATATGCTCAAGTATCATAATTTGCAGTAGATGAGGTGTTGAACATAATCACTTAATTCCATTCCCATCTCATTCACGAATTCAACTTCGTATCCAACATCAAGTCTCACAACAAATAAAAACCATGCATCGGAGAAACGAAAAATGTTGCAACTGAGGATATAAATTTTGCAAAGACACATTTGCAACAAGTTAACATGGACCTTATTTAACAAACAGAAAAAAAAATTTACCTACTCCAGTTAGAGGGATACATTTTGGTTTTCATAAAAAAATAAGGGTAAAAGTGATGGCAATGGTAGGGATTTAAAATGTCAAGTTGGGTTTACTTGTCTTATCAAATCATGCTTTCTTGCTATTTCGTGTTTCATATACCTTTACTGATGCATGATCCAATTACTATTGACGTATTTTCTGAAATTTCTGTATCTGTTCGATCTGGTTGCACGTCCGGTTTAAAAGTTCTGGGAATCTAAATTTGAAGAAACTGAAGAACGTGAAAATATCAGATAACCTTCAAGAAATCAGATAAGCCTTCTTGTCAAAGACCCTTGATTACAGACTTTGGAACTGAGCTGCCCTTACATTTTCTTACTTAGTTCAACTTTTTTATTACTTTGTTGTTGGTTCGTACTTCTTACTTTCCCCCTCGGTGGGAATACTTGTTTGGATGTTGGTCCAGACAATCATTTATTCATGATTGGTTCAAGGAATTTGAGAACTCCAATAGAAGTGCTAGGGCTTTTGAATTTCGCAGACTACCCCCACATTTATAACCCAGCAACCAAAGCTCCCAACTTTTACACCCCACGAGTCAACGTTAATGTTATCAACCTTATTTTCAAGGGCTTTACCCTCCCTCGAGGTCGAGGATGGCTTATCAGTTTTTGAGACCAGCTTAAGAACAATTTGCGTTTGTTCTTGAAGAGAATCTGTCTGTTACGGCCAAATCAATAGGATCAGAACTGCTGATGGGTTGTTTATAACAAAATTGACATAATGTTAGAATTGCAAACAAATTTGATTGATGCGTAAATAAGGGGTAATGGAATAAAACTGAATTAATGTGACCAAAATTAGTTGAAAGGTATGATTTGGAATATAACATAATTCACATGACACTGAAATATCTATATATAACCAAACTAAGGAAGGAAAAGATCAGCTTATCACAATTCACAATAATTCTGTCAGTAATAACTTAGTAAAAGTAGATCTTATTAATTTCAACCGTGATAAATAAATATAACACGGGTAGATTTGAAACTGCTTCTGTTAAGGCATTAATACAACTATGAAACAGAGGGCAGATTAGGTAGCCACACAAGTCTTGCAATCGTATCACTGATTTCCATCGCAACAGCGGCTGATAGAAGTGATCTTTTTTTTTCTTATTGACGCATACTTAATACAACTATGTTTTAGGCATTAACAACAGACCGCTTGATTTTAAAAGAAACAGAGCGTCAAAGAAAGTTCTGCCACGAACAAGTCTTTCCCAAGTTGTATTCGGAGGAATCCAGAATTTGCCTGCATTCACAAAGATGGAATCAGTTCATGGCACTTTAGATGCTTACAGATATCATATCAGGGTTAAGATGAAAAAAGGAAAAAGCGTGTGAACGCATATGGTGCAGCTGAAAACTAACATTTCAGAGCTAAATGCGACAGTAGATGATAATGGACATCCGTTATTGTAAAGGATATTAAAATATAAAACACTGAAAAGGTTTCCCATCATCATCAGTTGTAATTTCTACTAAGACAATTAGTGACCAGGTAAAACTAGTAGTTATCAGGGTGTTTTATTCAATAGAATGCCCTTTTATCAAGAAAAAGTAGATGCGATTAACTAGCAATTTATGAGGTGGAACCACATCAAAATAACAATATACTCTTTAACAAATTCTGTAATACAGAGTGCGGAAGTTGAAAACAAAGCTTATGATATAAGGCAGCACAATCTTGTGCCTGCTCTATTTTTATTTAACAATGCCAAGATCAAGCCGTTGTAAGCAGAAAATATGCCAATCTTTATTTAACAGGAAAATTCAAAGCATTTTACGATCAACAAAACCTCCATCAAGCAAAGAAAGTGTTCACATATCTACATACAGCAGCAGAAATGCACTCTTGCAAAGCAAGATCCTACGGATGCTCTTTCTATGGGAAACTAGAGTAGTAAGAAGACATAACTAAGAAAAAAAGAATAGAATAGGCACTACCTCATCCATCTCAAGTAGGAACAATAGCTATCCGTCCAATAGTCTTCAAATCAAAGATTTCAATCCAATAACCATCAGGATCCTTAATAAAAGCTATTCCTTTCATTTTCCCTGCAAACAGACTCACAAAGTTAATACAAGTAAATCTACTACAGTTTAAGTGGATCCTCCGTTGTGATTTTTTCCTATTCATTAAAGAAATAAAACCATTTAATAAGATCATCTCAAACTTTGAACCAAAATGTGTTGGCGTTTGTCTGTGTCGATGTAAACAGATATCCAGGAGAACCCGGACTATCACCCACAAGCCAACTTTACAATGAGGTTTTGTTTGCTATACAGATCTGATATTTGGTAAGGGGACATGAATTTGCATTTGCTCCCACCAAGCAATCAGGAAACTGTATAAGCAGCATATCACTCTCTTATGGTTACAGCATTTGTCTACGTTTAATTTTCAAGAGTGGAAAATCAATGCAAGGAATACCAAATCCCGTCAGGCTCTAGACCCTTGCAAAATTTTCCAATATATGAACATAAAAGCAGTTGTGGTAGTAAAAATTAATTTCAGAAATGCTGCAGTTCTTCTATAAATAGCTACAAAGTGAGAAATCAAACTAACATCTAAGATAACTGCGATAACACCAGTAGAAGCCTTGGACAACAATCAACCACTACAGTCCTCAAAATCCCAACTCCAATTTCTAACTTATATCCTTTCTTGATCCTAAGCATACTTGAGGCATTGTAACAAAACCACACTTTTGTTCCCAATTAGTAAATGGCATTTCAGTTGGAGAATCATTTGCATTTCTTATAATTTTCATAATTTCCTACAACAAACACATGCATTTGCCATGCTAACAGACATGCACATTTGTCTGACTTTAGAGATTTCCTTTTCTGCCCAAGTGTTCATAAAACTTGAGTTTTTAAGGCATCATATTAGTGACAATATAATTCTATTATTTAAAAGTGATGGCTTTCAACATGTTAATTCTTACCATCATCAGGTTTTTTGACAAACTCCACACCAAGACGTTCAAATCTTTCACAGGCCTTGTATGTGTCATCCACTGTTATTCCGATATGCCCTAAAGCCAAAATATCAATTACAAAGACTTTAAACTATATTGAACTATAGGAAATATGATCCATAGACAAAGTCCTTGTACATCTATAGTAAAAAAAAAGTATTTCCTCAATGCTGCCCAAACGACAACAAAATACAAACCAAAATTTTATTATATAACAGAAAATATCAACAGCTCACACCTCTACTCAACTGTCCGTTCTCTTTCCTTAGTAAAAAATATATATCAAGATGGAACTCAAGTCTAGTTATAAATATGCACGCTAGAAGCAATCAAAAGCCGCTACCCAACACAATATCACTAAGATTTTCATACTTCTTGGACTCATCCTGTTTACAAAGAAATTGTGGTTCCAAGCCTAACTTTTCATTTCAATTAACATAAGACGATTCATGCGCCTACATAGAAACTAATCTGAAGTAATGCAAATCGAATAATCACACTTTGAAAAACAGGGTAGCCCACTGATGCTTACTCCTCAATTGCATCACAGTTGACACATACATATCCAGTACCCTAAATTGCAATCTCATATATATGATAAATCAAGCCTTGTAAGCAATCTAAACTACATGCTTATGTTGAACAAGTCCTAAGAATAAGACGAGAATAGTAGACACCAAAAGAAATAATTCCAATGATCTGAAACTCAATAAAATATATTGGGATGCAGTATCACATTATCTAAATATTGGCAAAGTACAAGCTATCAGGTTTGCATACCAAAGCCACGTGGTTCTGAATTTCCATTATGATATCCTTTGAAGTCAGGATCACTTTCTGTTCCCCAATTGCTGACAACAATCCAGTTGTTAGATTGAATATGTATAGCTGTCAGAAAAAGTACAAAAGGTGTTGCAAGGTGAAAATCAAAGTAAAAAGATACGTGTCTATCACCCTTACTGTGTTAGTTCAATTGTAGCCTTCTGACCAAAGGTCCACGTTGTTCTCTCAACTGGGTCACTTGAGGCTGATGATGTGTCCTACAGCAAACAGATATGTCCAATGAATATTTTTGCAACAAGTACAAAATTATCATTTGCAAGTGCAGCAACAAAATTAAAAAGGAAATTGTGGGGTTGAATTTTTTGAAGCCCTGCAGGTAAATAAGATAGTGGTACCATATTTCGGATTGTATGCTGTAAAGAAAGTTACCTCATAGCCCATGAAGTACAAGCTAAACTTCATCTCCGGAAAATCCAACCTCTTAAGCAACCTTTAATATCGAAATAGTAAAATATCAATTTGAGCTGAACCTAATTTTCTAGTTTTACCCTGGCTTATTAAAGGCAGCTTGTGAGGTATTAACTCAATTGATAAACTGATTTCAGAAATTGGAAAAGAATACACACGCCCTATATTTCCACAACTAAAAAGTGTACAAGTCAAGAGTATGTCCCCTAATAAAGAGCTAAGAACGATAATAAATTGTGAAATGGAGAAAGGCGAAATTCTCAATAGATACTATCCAAATAAACTAGGTTCACAAAGCCTAAAGGTATGCAGCATTGTGCACCCAATCATTAAATCTGCAATATATAACAGCTTCAGGAATTGATAGAATACATGTGAAAAAATGATCTTAGATAAGTTACATACGCCAGAGGAAGAATAAGCTTGTAAAGAACTAAGATCAAGAATGCACATGCACTTAGAAGTTCTAGTAGCAAATTCTGCAAAAATTAAGCCACATAAAAGACAGTTGCACAGCAACAGGAGAGAAATGAACAAACAAGCTCAGGATTGGAGGCAATTGAGAGGTAATACTAAATTGAATTCATCATGAAAATGGCATTAGTGGACATGGATACAGGACAAACCAATCACACTTCCAGATCGAAAGGCAATGAGAAAAACAAAACAGTTCGTACAAATGGAAAGTTGTTCTGTTACCGTTATAACATCATTGAAGAAGGAATATAACGGTGTAGTATAGAGGATGGACCGTGCACTTGAACCAACTAATAACTATATCAGAAAATAAGCCGTAACAAGTAACAAAACGTGCTTACAGAAATTTCTAATACACTGAGCAAACCCTAAAGCAGCAAGGTTACTAATACAGATATTGAGACAAACATTATTGGTTGTTAACTCTACACATAGGAATATACAAACAATTGAAATGAATCTCCCACTTAATAAGAAGTAGCTGCCTATGCTAACCAACCACAAATATAAAAACTCATCAGTCTAAATAAACCCATAATTCTGAATAGCCACTTTCCTAAATAAAACCACATATCAACCCTCATCATTCTAAAAATTGCAAATATGATTTTTTGAAAAAATAATAAATCGAAGCAATGAAAGAGGAACTTACGACATTCCCAGTACACGAGAATAGAAATCCAAACTGACCTTGGGATCCTTAATCCGAAACATCTGGATCGTTCAAAAAATGAAAAATAAAAGTGAACTCGATAAGTACCAACGAGCACAAATATATAACAGTTGATAAGTATGTGCAAATAGACAAGAAGCTTACAGTTTGTTGCATGAAATAGCCCTTAGTGGCATCATCGATGGAGGTGTGGAGGCCGGGATTGTTAGCCGGAGATTCCTTGGGCTCCGATGCCATCGAAAACAACCTTAATCGTTTCGAACTCTGAAAACAAAACAAAAGGAAAAACTTTTCAGTAAACAAACGATAAATAAGGTAAACACTTAGAAAGGTGACGCTAGAATAATTGAGAAATATTAATTATATAAAACCTTAGACTTGGAATGAAAGGATGGAGAAGGAAAAGAGATAGGCTTAGTAGAGGAAGTGAGTCCGAGGAGAGAGAGGCGACACAAACAAGCTGGGATTGAACAGGCGGCCATGAATATAGTAACTCTTACTAAGTTATTAATTATTACATTTAAATATAATTGTTTTGTTTTTATATATGTTCTAAAAATCAAACCGAGCAGCAAACTTGTCGAAAGAAAGGTTTAAGATTTAAAAGTTCCAACGATAATAAATTGTTATAGAACTGATATATAATAAATAAGAAATAAAATTTATAAGAATAAATGAAAATAAAATATTTTATTAAAATAAAAAATAAACCAATATCTATTATTATATAATGAACTAATAATAAATAAAAATGTGTCTAATATAAAAATTAAAATAACAACAATAATCAAAATTGTATTTCTGAAAGAGACTGTGTCTCATAATCATCAAAAACTTCAAATTTTTCAACATAATTTAAAGATTCGTAAACTATATTTTCGCCCAAAGTATTTACATTAACTTCTTATATTGCATTAAAATAAATTACAAATTAATAACGTATGAAATTATTTTCAATTGTAAATTTGTAATACAGTATTCTTTTAACTTAAATATAATCAAAATAAGATATGAACTAACCATTAGTAGATGTTCTTAATTCATTCATTGTGACAAATGGATTTTTGTCATAAATTGTTTTTTTAAGTTCATTATAATCAAGATAAGGTAATGGTTCTTCTTCCTTGATCCAAAAATCAGTATGGTCAATACAATTAATATCAACTGGATCATATGTTTTCTTCTTAATAAGCGTTATGAATATATAATAGAAAAATTATAAAGCCAATAATAAAATAAAATTATTGAAATAAAAATAACACTATAAAATACTTGTTTTTCATTCTCAGATTATAAATAACGTAAACAAAATCATTAAGTCTTTGATGTTCAAAACGATTTCGTGTCTTTGTATGAATACGTTCAAAAATACTCCAATTACGTTCACAACCTAATGTAGAAGATGTTTGACTAAGTAATCTAATAACAAGTTTTCTTACTGTTATAGCACTTTCACCGAATAATCTCTACCATTCATCTATATTTTAAATTAATAGTTATGATAAAAATATATATTATTAATAAGTAAATAATAAATTAAAAGTATAAAACTTACCTGGCTACATTTTTTTATCATAAGTTCTCTCTTTGTTGATGATCTAATAAAACTCTCTAAATCTTCACGTTATAATTTAATTTTACTTATTGCTTATGATTATTCTTCAATAAAGAAAATATATTTGCATTCAATCATATCAAACAAATCACTCGTAATATTAATTGTACGTGTCTCTCCATTATATAAGCAATAAGGATTTAGAAAATAAGTTGCTAAATGAATCATTTGAGTAAGATATTTATCTCATCGTCAATCAAAAGGCTTGTACAATTTCTCCTTCCCTTTAAAAAGATTTATAATTGTTTTGTAAGCTCTATACATACCATCACATATATATCTCAAAGATGGCTTCTCATCTAAGTCGATAATCTTCAACAGCTTTATAAGCGGAGCCACAAATTCATAATAATCAAGCAAGCATCCCAAAATTTACTATCTAGAATAATAGCACAAACTTCTTTTCCTTTTTCACTCTTTTGATAATTTATAACTTGAAAAGTATTTACTCGTTACTAAATTTTGAAGAAGTTGCTTATGCTCATAAACACTTTTTTAAGTAAAAAATGCATTTTCAAACCTAATAACAACGGGATACACGATCTCAACTCAATATTCTTGCTTTCTTAACCAACACAAAAATGTGACATGATTATACACAAAATTTGTGATCTTAGATGCGCGTGAAGTAAAACTAGAAATATGATACATACCACCAATATCTTTTAAAATAAGATTTATACAATGAGTAGCGCATTGAGACCAATAAATATACTCATACTTTGATTGTAATAAATACTTAACTGATACATAATTAGCTGTATTATTTATAACAAAATGCACAACATTCTTTGATACAACCTACTTGACAATTTCAAAGAATAATTCAGATAAAGCATTAGTATTTTTTACCATGTTAGAAGCATCAACAGACTTGATAAAAGTTGTTCTAATATTACAATAAACTAAGAAATTAATCAAGGTTCATTGTCTTTGATCAATCCACCCATCTGCCATAATAATGCATCTTGTTGATTCCCAACTAGATTTATATACATCACAATTAACTGACATTCATTTTTTAAATCTTGAAGCAAAGGCACACGTAGCTTACAATAAGATGGTACCTTAAATCCTGTACCTATTGCTGTTGTAGCATTAATTGCTTCTTAAAAATGTGGTGAATTTAAAGCATTTAAAGGAATACATGAATGATATAACCATCTAGCCTATGCTCTTTTACATCGCAAAATAGCATCCTTATCAACTATAAAAAATTTTAAACTAGGTTGAAAACCAGGAGTAGTTCTTAGAGAAACATAAGTATCTATGTTAATAGTAGCTTTTCTTTTTTCTTTATATAATACGTGTAGCGTTTCATCATCTCCAAAAGATATATCATGAGCCTCTTTATTTATTTATTTTACTTGTTGCTGAAAATATTTTCCAATCATATCACATTTTGCAAGGGCAATATTACTCTTAATACTAGAAAGATGTTCTTTCATTCTAAAAATTCCTTCCCCTTTAAATATTCTACTGCAAAATTTACAGTTATATTGGATGTTCCCATTAAATGCTTAAGAAGAAGAAAAATAATTCCATACTGGATCGGACTTATCATGAGTAGAGGATGATTCCATATTTCTCATTATGATTTAAACTAAAAAGTATTAAAAAATAATTGGGTATCCTATCGTGAAGACAAAAGTATACAACTTAAATAATTATCATCATCAATTGTAATAAAGAAGATCATCAGCTATAGAATGGATATACAAATATCCAACAAATGTTACTCACTTATTAAACTTTGCTTTAGCAATTGCTCCACTTCAAATAGCCGAATCGAAATATTGCTAGTTTTCAATTTTGGTGTTTTAGATCAGCTATTTGAATAGTTAAAAGAATATATAACCCAAATATGAAAATCAGAAATTGATATAAAATAGAGTTATAATATTACAGAAATTTGTAAAGAAAAAAGTGAGGATTTCTTATTTTTAAAAATAAAATTTTTAGATATTTATTCTTTTCCATAAAATAAAATTATTTCAATATTGCACGTATTTTGCAAAAATTGAATTAAAGAAGTTTATTTTAGTAAATAAAAATTAAAACTGAAAGTTGAGGAACAACTTGGTTTGGTTTTAGTTTAGATGTTGTTGACTATTTCTATTTGGGCAAGTCTCTTATTTAGGGGATCTGAGGATTTAAGCCATCCATTTAAGTGGCCCTAACCTGTACCAGATGATATAAGTCATCTATTTATGGCACAGGTTAGGGCCAGAGTATCTGGAGGATTTGAAGGCCTTATTTAGATACGAATTGAGTTGTACTAATCAGAACTATATCCCTTTGCCTCAAAATTAAAGCTTCGTTATCTTGTGATAGTTAACATAAAGCATGAAAGGCACTTGTTTAAAGATTTGATCAACTCTTCTTAGGGATTCCATCTGTTTTCATTCAGTGAGTAAAGATTCCTAGGATCCAGAGAACTGTACATACTTGATACCCAACTCATGAAACTCTGTCCTCCATGATACCTAATTCTAGCTTTAAAAAGCTCACTTTTGCTATTATATCGACATTATAGCCCTGTAGCATAATGCATGTTAGAAACATTCTTCCACTCAACCTACAATGCAAGACATATTGCATTTGACTGCTCACGTGAAACTCTAATAACTCTTGATAAGGTTTTCAAATGATCTCTCAACATCAAGGATTTAGCAAGACGTGTACGAATTCGTCTTTTTACGTGCTATAATCAGGTGTAAATTGTGTCCAAAGTTGAAAGTTAACTGGTATACTAACTAGCAAAAGTGTACTAGCATTTATCCTTAAAGATATACTTTAGCAATCTATCAAGAACAAAATGGCCCATTGGTTATTAGAACACAGAAAAAAGGTACTTGATAGATCAAGCGTCAGCGCAGCCACAAGAGAAATGAATATTCGTCACCCATTTTAGGAGACGAGTACAAACTAATACTTCCCGAGAACTGAGTTGTCTCAATATGATAACAACCTTGTCATGGATATGCCTCAAGAGATATTCAACTAACGATCTAAGTCTACTTTGCGGGTTCACCAACCTTCTACAATAGAGAAGAAGGCATAGAATCAAGTAAACAATTAGAATGACAATGCCTCAAGCTTTGCTAAAGCAAACTTAGTTTGCTATAAATTTCACAACGCATTCCAATTCAAATGGAACATTTTTGTTGTTGAACCTAAGAAATGGTAAAAATATTTTGTGCTTTGCGTATTATTCTACTATGTTGCTCTCCAAATCCACGAGTTGAGAACAGAGGAATCAAAGCCTAATTACCTCTTGCCTCTACTAAAGAATTTGTAACCTCCAAAGATGACCAATCCTCATTCAGTTAAAGAGAAAATCATAAACTGTAACGAAAAGAAAGAACAAAAGAAAATAAGTATATACTCTGATTATGCTTTTAACGAAACAAAACTATAATCAATCATCGATTTGACTAAGCATTTTACATGACAACTTAAGTTTCATCAAACAGTTCTAAGTGTCTTTTCTTGTCATGTGCGTCCTTTTATCCACAACAGATCACAAGGGTGAAAAAGCACAACTGTTCATGTAAAAGATAATAACTACATAATGTGATAGAAGCTCAGCTGCTAAATTTTAAAACTCAAAGTTTGAACATTCAAATCCAAAAAGCCCTTCTACTTTTTTGCTCATTATTCTTCAAAGACAACCCAATTCCATGGACAACATGACCCGTTTATTAGACAAATACAAGATCAAAGACTAGCTATGACTAGGCACTTGCCATATCAGTAAATCGATAGTTCTTTTTAAACGCCAAATTTACAAAAGGGAGCAATGAACGAGAACACTAGTTCAAAAGCAGGGAAGGGTAAATAACAGTTGATTTTTTACTTTGACTTCTTAACTGTTAACAGGAAAAATTCCATCTATAGTACAATAGGTGTTTCGAATTTCACAATTGTTAACTGTCAAAGCATATTTAGCAACAAAATAACGCAACTTTGTCTGTACAACAACACATTTCAAACCTATGAAGTTGTCAAATGTCCTTTTCTTGTATATGGTTAGTTGCTTAGTTCATTTCAGCTTTTCTTTTAAAATAATAAAACTGCATATCTCAAATAGGTTTGGGTCAAACCTTAAAGCTCTACTGTAAACTATTTTCTTTGTTTTTCTTCGGATTTAGAAAGTAACAGTAATCACGTTTTTGAAGTTTTTTGGTGTTAACAACAGAAGCTCGATGAGTATGGAAGATATGTATATACTAGAGCAGAATCAGCTATACATGACCATAAATTTCACAGATCCGATCTGTTTTCATAAAAAATCACTTATCAATATAGAAACTTCCAATTAGATGTTGTTTGATTCCAAACAACCAGGGAAGGCAAGAAAGTGTTGGAAAAATTACGCAAGATCCAATCTAAGCGCAGTGAAAATAATGTAAATTTTTTTTCACATAATCAACTTTAATAGAATTAAATTAGAAACATAAAACAAGAAATAAAAAATTGACAAAATTATACTAACCTTTTTCCGATTTCTTGTTACAATTTTTCGTTTCTTCGAAACTATCAATTCCATGAGCCGTTCAATCGCCCGACCTCTAATGGTATCTATAAATCTATTCAGAAAAAACTCAAATCAAATTTGAGAGGAAAAATTGTTAGAAGTGCTAGCATCCATTTTTCCTTTTTATATGAAAAATCTTACTTTTTGTATCCTTGGATTTTATTAAAATTACAATTAAAGTCAAACTTTAATTATAATTATTAATTAAACCTTATAAGATTAAATATCACATATTGATCTTTAAAGTTTCTAAAAGTTCTCAATTAAGTCCAACTTATTCTAATTTCAATTTCTCCTTTGTAGACCTTTTATATGTGACTCATTAGGTTCCTAATATGTTGGTCATGATTATAAATTATAATTTTAATTCATAATTAGAATCAGATAAATTAAAACTCCTTTTAATTTATCTTTAATTTCCCAATTAAACAATTTATAATCATAGATCATGATTGACATTTAGTAACATGTCATGACCACCCAAATATTAGGAATGTCAAAGTGATTTGACTTAACCTGTCTATGCATGGTTATCTTGTATAAATTA
>JANSVA010000008.1:5195430-5216405 GCA_025504915.1 Erythroxylum reticulatum | reverse complement strand
TCATGACCACCCAAATATTAGGAATGTCAAAGTGATTTGACTTAACCTGTCTATGCATGGTTATCTTGTATAAATTAATCCTTTCGTTATCTAATATTCCAATTAGAATTAGAGTATGAAATTCGTGTCTACTCTAAATAATCCAATCATATTTGTTCTTGCTAATTAGTATATGATTTGTAGTTGATATTTGAAAACAACTTTTTCAAATTTCAATTTACTCTGACCAGAGATTCCCAAAATCATTACTAATCAAGAACGACAGGACATTCTTCCTAATTACTTTAGGATAACAAATTATTTATTGATTTACTCAACTATCTCCGCATAGTTCAGACTATATCCAATAACTACCAAATTGAACTATTCCAAGAATAAAACATAAGTAGCATCAAAACATAGTAACTCCCATATAAGATAACTTTGATAATCTCAAGTCTAAGGATCAATTATACAACCATCATAATGAGATAATCCACAGATACACAAGTAATGTTCTATTCGGGATTCTCATAATTAGGTCAGTTCAGTGAACTTATTCTCTAACAAGCACTCATATGTTTGTTTAACTATCTCCATATTTTAATCTATGAGATTGATTACTTTCTTCATAAGAAAGAAACAAATATGTGCTAGTCTAACCATTTCATCAATACCCCATCTTGACGAAACTATGTCTAGGAATATTTTAGGAATAATACAAAAATGTAATTTAAATCTCATAATTATAATCACATTATAACTTCTATTTACATAACAATTATTCCTGGAATTTTATTTTTGTGATTAATAATTAAATAATTAAAAATACACAAAGATAAGAAATGCCTTCTATTAAATAAAACAAAATTTATACAATTAAATGTACAACCAAAATTAGCTGCAAGGGCATAAATCAATGAATGTACTAAAAAAGTTAGCTCTTGCGAAATTCCAAATCCTTAGTAGAAGAGTAAAGCAGATCTAAGGACAGGTGATAGAATTAAACTAAAACAAAGAGGGAAAAAGATAGATCTTACCTTTGTTTCAGCCTTTGTACGCCTTCTAACTCTTTCTCCCTCGTTGACTTCAAAAGATACGCACCCTTCCTTTTGTTAAAGATATTGGTAAATTTGTGAAATTCTTAGTTTATTTAGATCGAGTAAGTTAAGAAGTCTGCAGCGAAAAGCACACAAAAAACGATTTGGTAACATACATATGAATTAAACTGATCTTATCCGAATGGACTAGCTCTCCGTACTTTCCAGATAAGCTTCAATGCCGGGAGCTGTTGTACTCAAATCTCACATTTTTAGCTTTCTCTATTAGTTTGTTTAGCTCAAAATCGAAACCTAGATTTCACTGTCTGTTTCTCTAATGAAAGATTTGGAGCCTTTTAAGGACAAATAGGTGGAAATTGAGCAACCCAGATATGTAGTTCTATATAGTGACAGACTGGTTCGGCAAAAAATTGGTCGTTCGCTGATAAACTGGTGGATTTTTATTAGGTGAAACCAAACTAGACTACTGGAGTGAGACCGAGATCGAGACTGAGACTAAAACTGAGCCCGAACGAGTGATCGAGATTATGGGATCCAAAGGGAAATAATAATCATTAATCAATGATACAAGATAACATTATGCCAATTACAATTCCGTTATCACGCGCCCTCTAGGTGTGTACGAGGGTGCTTAATTTTTGAATTGAAATTATAAGTTAAAAGCTATTTTTAAAAAAAGACTATTATACCAGTTTTACTAAATTTTAACTTAAAATATAATGTTTCAAAAAAAATTAGAATTGAAGAAAATAAAAGTAAAAAATATAAGCAAATAATTGCATAATGTTAACAATAAAAATCAACAAAATAAGAAATTCAAGATAAAATAAAATAAAATAAAGAGAGTAAAGACTAAAAATAAAGATAAAATAAGTAAATAAATAATTATGGAAGAAAGAAGACAATAAATAAATAAAAGGAAATTATTTAAAAAATGATTAAATAGGCAAGTACTACAGACAAAAGCATTTAGGTTAAATATAAGACATAAGATCTATGAAAAGAGAAGGACATCTCTATATAAGATCATTTACCAGTATCCTAATTCACTATAGTTTCTTATTGAGGGTCAAGTCCTCAATATTCTATTAGATTCATGTCACATATGATCACTTTCCTTCAATTTTTCTTAGGTTTTCATCTTCTTCTCTTACAGTCTCTAAATACAATCTTCTTACATATCCTTACTGAATGCCATGATGTCTCATCTTAATATGTTTGAACTACTGAAGCCTTGTCTCCTTTAATTTACCACCAATATTAGCTACCTTTAACTTTTCTCTTACCACTACATTCATGATCATATATCTGCTTATAAGGCTACACATCCAATGGAGCATTCTCATTTTTACCACTATTAACTTATGATTATGCACTTATTTGATGGCCAACACTTTGCCCACAGAGCATGGATGACTTTGTTATTAAATGGTAGAATTTACCTTTTAGCTTGAATGATACTTTTTTCATATAAAAATCTAAAAGTACCCCTTCATTTAAGTCACTTTGATTTCATAAGATAAACTATGTTTTCATCTATCTCGTCATTACTTTGAATGATAAATCTAAGGTACTTAAAAATAATTTTTTTGTAGTACAACTTTCGAACCAATCTGTATCTTCGCATTGGATGCAACCCTATAGGCAAAAAAGTTATATTATAAGTATTTAGTATTATTTATTCTTAATTTAAAGTCTTTCCACTCTAGTGTATCCCTCCAAAGTTATAGCTTGGCATTGACACCCTCTTTTATTTCATCCCTTAAAATAATATTATCAACAAATAACATACGTCAAGGCACATCTCTTTGGATATTCTTCTTGAGCTCATAAATAACTATTATAAACAAGAAGGGGCTCAACGAGGATCCTTGGTGTAATCGAATATTCATAGAAAAATATTTTGCATCTCCTCCTGTCTTCCTTACACTAATCTTAACAACTTCATACATGCCTATAATATCCTTTATATAGGCTATATGAACTCTCTTAACTTCTAAATACCTCCACATAACTTCCCTAGATACCCTGTCATAAGCCTTCTCTAAGTAAATGAAAATTATGTTTAGTTCCCTCTGTCTTTCCCTATAATATTTCATTAATCATCTAAAGAGGTGTACAGCTTTTTTTATGGACCTTCCTAATATGAAACCATATTTGGTTCTTCGAGATAGGTGCTTAATGTCATATTATCTTCCTAACCACCCTCTCCTATAACTTTATGATATGATTAAGTAGTTTAATGACTCTGTAGTTGTTATAGCTTTAGATTTCCCTTTTTTCTTAGAGGGATTAATGTGTTGAGTCTCCACTCATTCGAAAATTTTGAGAACTTGATGATCACATTAAAAAGCTTGACTAACCAAGTAAGACCTTTTTCTTTTAGGCTCTTCTACACCTTTATGGGTATATCCTACTGCCCTTCTACTCTTTATCTTTCTCAAAGCTCCTTTAATTTCTTCTTTTGTTATATATAGGTAACAAATGAAGTTATGAGATTTCTCAAACATGCTAAAAGCACCCAAGGAGATGTTGTCATATCTACCTCCATTAAAAAGGCTATAAAAGTATCTATGTCGTCTTCTCTTAATGTCATTTTCATCCACGAATATCATCCTACTGCATTCTTTATCTAAAAAACTTGGTCCAAGTCTCTCGCTTTATGTTCCCTAGCTCTTGCTAAATTAAATATACCATTTTCTCCATCCTTAATGTCCAATCGTTGGTATAATTTCTTGTAGGCTCTTGGTATAATTTCTCATAGGCTCAACTTTTGACTTTTGGGACTATCTTCTTCTCTTTGTTAGTTGCTAGTTTGTAACTTTCTTTTTTAACTACATTCTATCTCTGTGTTGATATCTAATAAAGCTTTATAGGTAACCTTTTTTATCTTCTCCTTTCTTATACATCTTCATTCCACCACTAAGATTCCATCTTACAATCCTAGGCCTTTTAAAAACTCTTAAGATCCCCTTAGTTTCATTCCCTAAAAAAGTTGCTACTCTATCATATATTTGGTTAGTTCCCTTTTATAGTTTCCATTCATCTTCATACATTACTCTATCCCTAAGTTTTTTTCATAATATCCCTTTTTAGATTTCACAATCTAACTCTAGCATACCTCTGAGAACTTCCCTTCTTTCCTAATCCTTAATTATAAGATCCATAACCATCACTTTGTGTTGACTTAACAAATATGTGTTAGGTATCACCTTGTAATTCTTACAACTAAGATAATCGCTTCGCCTCATAAGGAAGTAGTCAATCTAAGCCTTTGAGATTTTGCTTTTAAAAGTTACCAGGTGCTCCCTTAAAAAAAAAAAACGAGTTGACTACCACTAAATCAAACGCTACTGTAAAGTCCAACTAAGTAGTCTCCCTATCATTCCTATCTCTATACCTGAAACCCCCAGAGCACATGAATACTTATCCGAAGTTGCCTTTATATGGTTAAAATAACTTTCTCGTTAGGGGAAATTTTTTGAATCACCTCACCTATCCCTTCCCATAATTAGCGCTTAAACTATTCTTCTAACCCTACTTAGGGTGCATAAGCATATAACATATTAAAAATAACTTTTTTCATCAAAATATTTAAGGACAAAATCTTATCAATAGTCCTCTTTGCCCCCATAACATAATGTATGAGTTCCTTGATAATGAAGATACCTACGTCGTACCGTTGCCTCGAACATCGTGAATACCAAAGTTTGAACTCATTTATAGCTTAGAGATGTAAAAACTATAAAGGCATCAAATTATTTAGTCACACTATAAAGTTATGGGATAAGACGATTGAGAAGAGAATGAGAAATGATGCTCCTATCTTGAAGAGCCAATTTGGTCTCATATCAGGAAGGTCTATGAATGAAGCTTCACATCTCCTCAGAGGATACAGGAAAAGACAGTGTAACCTATATATGGCTTTTATAAATTTAGACTAAGTGTATAATAGGGTGCCTAGGAAACTCAAGTGAAGGTGTTTCGAAGCTAAAAGAGTTCCTATGACCTACTTACGGGTTATTAAGGATACGTATAAAAATGTAAAGACTAAAGTAAGGATGATAGAGGAGATATATAATATTTTTCTATCGATATTAGGATATACCAAGGTTCCTCTTTGAGCTCTTTTTTGTTTATAGTAGTGATTGATGAGCTCACCCAGAATATTCAAGAGGATTTACCTTAGTGTATGATGTTTGTTGGTGACATTGTTTAAGTGGATGAGACAAAAGAGGGGGTCAATAGCAAACTAGAACTTTGGAGAGATACACGAGTTGATTGGCTTTAAATTGAGTAGGACTAAAACTAAATATTTAGAGTATAAGTTTTTAGATCATAGGTTGGCTTCCAAAATTGAGGTAAAGATTAGTTCAAAAGTTATACCACAGAAAGATTGTTTTAAGTATTTAGGATCTGTGATCCAAAGTAATAAAGAGATTGATAAAGATATAATTCACCGTATCGGATCAAGATGACTTAAATGGAAAAATGCATCGGGAGTTTTATGTGACGAGAAGATATCACTCAAGCTCAAAGCCAAATTCTATCATTTAGCGATTAGGTCAGCCATGCTTTATGGACGGAGTATTAGCCCATCAACACAGGTGTATAGTCATAAGTTAATGGTGACAAAGATGAGGATGCTTCATTAGATGTACAACCTTACTATAGCAGAGATAAAATTAGGAATGTAATGGTAAAAGACAAATTAAAGGTAACTAATGTTAATAAAAAATTAAAAGAGACAAGATTTATATGGTTTGGACATGTTAAGAGGAGACACTTTGATGCTCTAGTGAGAAGATGCGAGAAAATTGTAATTGGAGACTAAGTGGAAAAAGGAAGGCTTAAAAAGAACTGGACAGAGGTAATCAATAATGATATGGATATGTTGGAACTTACCGAAGATATGACTCTCAATAGAAAACTTTGGCGTACTAAGATATGGGCAATGAATCTCACATAAAGAGGTCCTTCTCTTTTTTATTGACCTTTTAATCATTTTTTTAGTCTTATATCTTGTATTTCGCCTGAACAATTAATATATAGTACTTCCCTCTGAGTTATTTAACCTAAATGTTTTCTTACTTAGCCTAAATATTTTTTTGTAATAACTTTTTTCCCCTTATTATATATGTAGTGTATTGTTTATTTTATTACTTATTTTTTGTTTTATTTATACATATATATATACTTTTTTCATGTGGGTTTGTCGAAAATAGCCTCTGTACTAGTTTAAGGTTATGTATTACCAGGTCTCTCCAAACCCTACATATCAGTGAGACTTTCATTAGATTATTGTTGTTATTGCTTTTATCCCGTCCACTTTGTCTCCTAAATGCATGCTATATGAATCTCATATTTATTCAAACTCTTTACCAATTCTAATGATTTCTTGTAAGAGTGTCAATATCTTGTTTCTTCTTAGACGCAAAACTCATCAAAGGACTAGCCCTTGCTTTATCATTATAAGTCAAAGTTGCCACTCCACCCTAATACCCATGACAAGCACAACAAGTCCCTAAATGATGCTAAGATTATTCAAGAAAGGAAATAACAATTGGAGCTTTAAAAAACCAAATAAAAGGAATTAACTAACAACAATAAAAAGGAAGAACTAAACCATTCACAAAAAATAATAAGAAGAGCAAATATATACATTATGTTTGTAGGGTATATATAAGAATAAGATTAAAACAAATAAAAGGAATTGAATAACAATAATAACAAAGAAGAACTAAAGCATTAACAAAAAAGAATAAGAAGAGAAAATATATGTTCTACTTGTAGGATATATACAAATTTGTTCTTAGAACAATGAATACTGGTATATGAACGAAAGGATTACTAATAAAGTACTAAAAAAGATTGGGGGCTTTAATAGTTTTAAACAATCAAATTAGATAAAAGGAAAAGAAAGATATTATTGACATATATTCTTATTTTCCTTTAAGAACTAGTCCCAATTCCCAACATACTTTTAAAAGTATTTTGGTTAATAAGGATGTTATTTTGAAATGTAAACAAGCATGTGTTAGATGGTTCTATAATTCATATATTCTTTTAAATGCTTTAAGTTCACACCTATTTTTAAGAAGCAATCGATGTTACAACAACAATTGGTCTAAGATTTAAGACACCTTCTTATTATCATTCATGTGCCTTTGCTTTAAAATTTAAACAAGAAATATCAACTAATTATGGATATACATAAGTTTAGTTGGGAACGATAAGATGCACTAAATCCACACCTATTTTCAAGAGGCGATAGATACTACAACAACTATAAATTCAAGATTTAAGATACCTTCTTATTATGAAATTCATGTGCCTTTGCTTTAAGGTTTTAAAAAGAAATATCAACTGAATGTGGATACATATAAGTTTAGTTGGAAACAATATGATGCACTATTATGATAGATGAGTAGATTAATCAAAGACAAATGACTTTGATTAATTTCTTAGTTTGTTATAATATTGAAACAACTTTTATCATGTCTTTTGATGCTTTTAACATGGTAAAAGTCCTCGTTCTTTATTTGAATTACTAAAATTATCGAGTGAGTTGGACAAAAAAAATATGGTACATTACGTTATAAATAATGCAAATAATTATATGTCAATCAAGTACTTGTTACAATCATAGTATGAGCATATTTATTAATATCCATGCGTTGCTCAATGTATAAATATTATTTTAAAAGATATTGGTTATATGGACCATATTTCTTATCTTACTTCACTTGCATCCAAGATCACATTTTTTGTGTTTAATCATATTACATTTGTTTTTAGTTAAGAAAACAAGAAGATTGGGTTGAAATTGTACATCCTATTGCTATTAAGTACACAACTATATTTATTATTTTGAAAATTGTTTTTGATCACATTTAAGTACTTCAAAATTTAGTGACAAGTAAGTATTTTTCAAGTCATAAGTAATCAAATGATGCGAAAGAAAAAGATGGCTATATTGTTATTTTAGATAATAAATTTGGAGATGCCTGCTTTATTATAAGGATTGTGATTCCCTTTATAAGGCTATTAAAGATTGTTGACTCAAATGAGAAGTCATGTTTGGGAGGTTCCACTTGTAAAGTTGTTAAGATTGTTGACTTATATGAATCTTTCTAAAGGGATCGAGAAATTGTATAAGTCTTACGTAGATATTCTTGATCGACAATTAGATAAGCATTTTACTTAAATGATACACTTATTAGCTTATTTTCTTAATCCTTAATGCTTATATATGGGAGATGCATGTACAAATGGTATTATATGTAGTCTTTTTGATCTAATTAAATTTAAAGGTATTTTTTCTAACGAAGAGCAATCAAAGGAAACAAATGAAATTTAATTGTATTATAAAGATTTAGGGAGTTTTGTTAGATCATCTATAAAGAGATAACTTTTTTTATGATGAAATAAATGCAGCTTGGTAAGTTTTATATTTTTAATTCATCCTTTACTTATTAATAATATATTTTTATTCCTTGAAATTATTAATTTAAAATATAGATGAGTGATAGAGATTATTTGGTGAAAGTGCTTCAATATTGAGAAATTTTATTATTAAATTATTGATAAATAATTAATAGACTATGTTTTTATTCCTATATTTACTGTGTTTTACTTGATTATTTAAGAGTTTTTTTTTACTTATTTTGTTTCTGGTATGTTAGCAGGTCTTAATTGCCTTTATGTATCAAAATGGGAAGAATTAAGGTAAAATCAAGAAAAAAACAGAAGGGTTGGAGTTGTTTTATAGGGACATGCCTGTGTTAATTAAGGACATGCCCATGTAAGTAATGTACATAGTCGTGCCAACGACTTTGTAAATGTCTGCAAGCTTCAAAGACATTGTATTAGACTCCAGTATCAGTCAGTACTAGTTGAAACCATTGAACTTAGGGAGATTCAACATTGAGGTACTAGTTATTTGATATTGATTAATATTAGTGTCATTTGTGCTCTTGTTTATTATTGTGTCAACTTTAACTTAGTTTTAATTAAACTATTAGTCCTATTTTATCGGTCATATAATAGAAAAAAGTAATTACTAGTACTTTTGTCTATGTGGGTCAACACTCAATATTCACTGACATTATACTACGGTTTAGTAGTTGCACTTACCAGTGAGATCTGTTGGGTAGAGATCAACTATATCAACTATTTTGTCAAACAACTTATGCAACAGGATGTAAACATAATTAGACCTTTTTTTAATGTTTTTATACAAAGAAATGAAATCATTTAAAACATTAAAAACTCAAATAACTTATTTAACGTCACTTATAATATAAGGATAAAGAATATGTATTTTATTGACTAAAATTTTGTATTACTATTATTATTTTTGAATTTATAATTTTTCTATTATGTATTTAGAGTGTTTGGTAAAAAAAGAATGTGTGATCCAATTAATAGTAATTGTATTGACGATGCCTATTTTTATATTGGAAAAAAACACTAATTGATCTTGTTTATAGTGAACTTAAAGATGATTCATAACTAAAATGCATTTGTCACAATGAATAATTTAAAAACATCTACCATGGTCATTTGATATTTATTTTAGATAAGCTTAAAAATTTTAAATATAACATATTCCAATAAATGCCGTGATAATGATGAAATATAAGCTCCTTTAAAATCACAATTTTATTAGTTTAATTTTTATAATAGATTCACCTTTTAATCAATGACTTGGTATCAAATTTAATTTTTAAAACATTATTTATAACCTCTAAAGTTCAATCAATGACTCATCTAATATTTCAAATAAATTTCTTTATATGTTCCTATTTCTTTATACTTTGTTGAACAACCAATAATTATCAACTTCGCTTTATATGCTTACGATCTATCAAAAAGTGCTATACATGAAATAGATTCGCGTCGATACTGCCAATACATCTCTTTACATAAACAAAATAGTTTAATGATTCTAATATGGGAGTCTGGATTGTATGAATCATCCGCGTTTCATGTGTATGCTTTTATATATCTACATATATTTTTTAGTTTATGATAAATTATATTTTAAAGTTTAAATCTTACACAATTCTACAATTTTGGTATGTCTAGCTCATGGGGACACATAAATTGAGCTCATTAAAATTAATATACGAAATATTTTTATCAATGAATTATTACAATTCTAATCAAAGTATATAATCTAAAATAAAAATTTGATGGATTAGTCATTTATTATTGTTAGGAATAATTTTAGAAGTTTTAATTTTTAATTTATTAAAAAATTATACATATTATTTAATGAGAAAGAACTTCATTTGTATATGAATTATGTGAACAAGATTGATGACAATAATTAATTTTTATATTTGACAGATATAGTTTTTTGTTTCTAATTAAAACAAAAAAACTATATTTGATTTTTCTCGTATTGCATATTATCTACAAAATGAGTGTCCTCGGGCTACATGTGGTGTACAAGGTGGCGTGCTGGTGTCCTTTGGAAAAGTATTAGAAGGAAACTGTTTAAAAGTCTCCAAATGGCCAATTTGATTCTTGATGGAAATGTTCAACGGTTGAGATGTTTAAAGTTGTGCCAGAAAGAAGATATGCAGAACAAGATAAAGCCGAAGAAAGTCAGAAACCTCCTTACCTTGGGCTTTAAATTTTAAATAATTGAATCCAAATCATACCGAATCGAAACAAGTTATCTGTGTTGGCATTATGAATTCTTTAAAACCTTTGGACAGCTATGTATGTATTAGGCACTTGGCAAAATTTAGTAAAGACAGACACGGACAACATTAAATGTTTGCTGATACCAGACGTGTCCTTTTTGTCATTAATAGGCCGCAAGTCATTTTTTGATTCTAATTAATTAACATTATATTTACTGTTGGCATGATGTATTTTAATAGCTAATTTGATAATTTATTGTATGACTTTGGAACACATAACAAGAGAATTTTAAATGTTACTACTAAGTAAAGCAAGCATAAATCATGATAATTATCAAATATTTCTAACTGATTTCATAAGTTGTATTAAAACATTTTTAGTTGATAAGTCATTGTTAAGGTCTCTTATTACATGTTATATATCAAAATGAATACCTAAATTATGAAATTACATTAGCGTAAATTTAGGTAACGTTATGCCCATCACATCAGCATGAATTTCTATGAAGCACTCATCTTCCCCACAAAATTTGACTCGTCTTAACCGCCAACTAATCGACCATTTTTATGCTTTTGAGAATTCTATCGCAAATTGTATTTCGTTGTCTTCGTTTATAGTGATCTTATCATATCTTGCTAGTAGAGGCGTTATCAGTTTTTAATGTCACCATCTTAGGTAAAAGTCAGGATCTCACGATATAAATATAAAGAGGAGCCCATGCCATGAACCTGCAATGTAAGCATTCTTAACTTTTAGTTGAAAGTTCAACCCCTGAAACACTTTCTTCTTAGATTGCAATGGAGAAATCTGGATATGGTCGTGATGGCATTTACAGGTCTGCGAGACCTACTCTCGTCGTCCCTAAAGATCCCAATTTGTCTATGGTTTCCTTTTTGTTTAGGAATTCCAGTTCTTACTCCCACAAACCAGCTCTTGTTGATGCTGATTCATCAATCACATTATCCTTTGCGGAGTTCGAATCCACCGTTATCAAGGTCGCTCATGGCTTACGCCATCTGGGTATCTCTAAAAACGATGTGGTTCTCATCTTTTCTCCTAATTCATATCAATTCCCTATCTGTTTTTTGGCCATCACATCAATTGGTGCAATTGCAACAACCTCCAATCCTCTGTACACAACAACCGAACTGTCTAAACAGATAAAAGACGCAAATCCCAAGTTGATCATCACAGTTCCCGAGTTATGGAGCAAAGTTCAAGTCTTCAATTTACCAACTGTTTTCCTAGGTCCCAAGGAAGCTGTTTCTGCAATTCCCAATTCAGGAATCCGAAGTTTTCATGATCTAGTTCAGTTGGGAGGGTCAAAATCCGTATTCCCTCCGTGTAATGTGAAGCAAACTGATGTAGCCGCGCTTCTATATTCTTCAGGAACGACTGGGATGAGTAAAGGAGTTATCTTGACTCATGGGAATTTCATCGCTGCGTCACTAATGATCGCTATGGACCAAGAAGTGGCTGGTGAAATGGACCACGTGTTTCTCTGTTTCTTGCCCATGTTTCATGTTTTTGGCTTGGCAGTGATCACTTACTCGCAGTTGCAGAAGGGCAGTACGCTTGTGTCAATGGGGAAGTTCGATTTCGAAATGGTTTTGAGGACTGTGGAGAAGTATCGAGTGACTCATGTGTGGGCTGTGCCTCCCATAGTCCTGGCTTTGGCTAAACAGGTTTCTGTTCTTAAAAAGTACGATCTTTCTTCGCTACAGCATATTGGATCTGGTGCAGCTCCTCTGGGGAAAGAATTGATGCTAGAATGTGCCAGAAACTTTCCGAATGCTCAGATTTTGCAGGTAGTTACCAATATCTTTGAATGAGGTGTGAACCTCGGATTTCCTTGAAACAACTTGTATTTTCATGATGAAACTAAACCTAACTGCTGCTTCTCTGTTTTTTCAGGGTTATGGTATGACTGAAACCTGTGGCATCATTTCGTTGGAAAATCCTAGGGTGGGTGTCCGGCATACTGGGTCAGCTGGAACACTTGCTGCAGGAGTGGAATCACAAGTAGTTAGTGTGGACACTTTGAAGCCTCTTCCTCCTAACCAATTAGGGGAAATATGGGTCCGTGGACCCAATATGATGCGAGGTGTGAATCTCAACGTCCATTATTCTTCTCAACTTCTGACTGAGTTTCGGTTTGCTATAACAGTAACCTACGATGTTAAGCTAAAGTAATCTTTATAGTAGAAACAACTGTACTATCTTGTCTTTGTTGTCTACCATATGCTGTAATCACTTTCCCCCTTTCCTTAACTTTTTAAAAGTTCCTTTGGCGAGATATAGAAAGCAATTTCCTCCGTAATTGTCTTAGCTTTTCAGATGTGGTGAGTAGGTTTATCAGATTTCTTCCACGCCTTGTCGTCTCTTATCATGTTTGAAATCCATTACAGGTTATTTAAATAATCCACAGGCCACTAAGCAGACCATAGATAATAATGGTTGGGTACACACAGGAGATTTGGGGTATTTTGACGAGGATGGGCATCTCTTTGTTGTTGATAGAATTAAAGAACTCATAAAGTACAAAGGTTTCCAGGTAAGTGTTCCTCCCAGAGTAAACAATGAATGTGCTTCAAGTAATTTATTGATGGATATGGATGGTTAATAATATTTTAAATCATAAAAAATAAGCTTTCAATGAAAATTTCTTTATTTGACAATAAAAACTAATTGTTAGCAATGTAATTAGTAAAAAATATCGAATATACTTTGATGATTTGGCATTAGTGGCACTGGCAACTATTTGACCATTTTGTTACTTACTTCCTGCTAGGTTGCACCAGCTGAGCTTGAAGGCCTGCTTGTGTCCCACCCTGAAATATTGGATGCTGTTGTGATCCCGTAAGTTGCACATACATTCGTTTATACTTGGATGAATTAACTAAATCCAAATAAATAGCATGATTTTAGGTTCTCTCACAAGTTCCTCCCAATGATGTTTTGGTGACACAATCTGTAGATTTCCGGACGCTGAGGCTGGTGAGGTTCCAGCAGCATATGTGGTTCGCTCGCCCAAGAGTTCACTTACTGAAGAAGATGTAAAGAAATTTATTGCGGATCAGGTAAACGATTGTTTAGGGGTACTTGGCTCACTGCTACTGTAATCTGAATTCTCAGGGTCAGGGGTCCTGCATCATCGGCTTCATTCTTTTCCTGAACTATACTATCATGCGTTTGCTTCCAATTTAAAATATGTAGTCTGATTCTTCAAGCTGTGGCTGAACTCCTATATGCTTGAATCAGGGGAAAAGTGGTATGGAAGGAGTAAATAAACGGACAAAAAAAAAAAAAGATCAGATTCATAAACTCAATGAGCAGAATATGCTTATATCTTTTTCTTTTTTTAACTTTGTTTTGTGAGGGATCGATCTATCATTCATTTGTCGAAGCATTTACCATGTAAAAGAGTACTTTTAACATTTGGATTTCGAAAGGCTGAACACTCAGGAACGGCCTTGAGTGTATATTTAACACTTTTTTGGTTTTTGCAGGTTGCACCTTTCAAAAGATTGCGTAGAGTGACATTCGTTAACGGCGTCCCCAAATCTGCTTCAGGAAAAATCCTGAGGAGAGAGCTCATTGAAAAAGTCAAATCCAAGTTATGATGTTGTATATTTATTTCCAAAGCAACAATTTGTTGTTGGACATCGGGACTTCTCATAAGATAACCAGAATTACAAGTTAATAAAAGGACAAGACAGTCGGATTCTTTCAGGGCATAACTCAGACTCAGGAAGTAATTTTGAGTCATACTTTGGTGTGTTTAACTATAATGCAATTAAATGAAGAAAAAATAATAATGCAATGTTGATTTCGTGCCCTAGTGTGATTCAACCGTCATATTTCAATTACCTTCCAAACCAATCATGAATTGTACTTCTTGTTTATCTTTGAGTGCATTTTATTTCTTTTTACATTGCACTCTATTGTCTATACCTGGATGAAAAAACATGGTAGATATTGTTCAAATTACTAAAAACTTGGCCAAAGACTTGGAATACAATTTTGACCTGTTTACAAAGTTTTGCATCCAATTGAATTGGAAAATATTTTACATAAATCATAGGTTACGTTCTCTAGAGAAAGAACGAAAACCTTTGAATGACTACTGGAAGATTCTCTTCTCTCCAATTGAAAATATTAATCATTAACCCACATAGTGTAGGAAAATTTTGTCCTTTCTTACAAAATTGGGCAACTATTGTTTGTATTTTTTGATTTTTCAATAACTTATCAGTTAAGTTATGTAATTTGATCTACATAAAGATAATAAAGTGATCCAATAAATGATATAAATCAATGGGTCGAAGTCCAAGTGAAAGATGGATCCTAATCAGTGTAGATCGGACCCATATCGGGTCAGTGATGAAGAAGTTCAATATGGAAGCTATATATAAAGGTTAAGTCTCTTGTAATTGCTCATATATCAATCGTAAGTATAAGAATTCTCTGGCCCGTTAAGAGAGCCTGTGCTTTGAGAAAATTGTATAAAGACCTTACTCGTGTCTCGAAGAGTAGTTCCTGTAAAGACGACGGTGGATTCACACTCGTTTAGGCTTCAGAAAAGCTCGTTTGAAATTATGGAGACCGAAATCAGGTATTTTTCACATTTCTTCATTTTTTTACTCTTTCATGTTCGATCCAGGATATGTAATTAAGGTACTGTTACGTATTACACGTGGTATCAAAGTGGTGACGTGATCGGGTGGTTAAAAACGAAGATTTTTAGTTCTCTCCATAAGATTTTTGAAGATTTAACTTCTATTTCTCAATTTTTCTTACTTTTTATTGCATGAAAGTGTATACATGTGTTTAGCTTTGAGAAACAAGGTGAAAATGAGCCCGAGAGTTCGGAAAATGAACCCGAAACTAGCTAAAAATTTCCATTTTTTTATGGGAATGAAGGAGACCGTCTGCACACGTGCCTGAAGGCGCAAAGTACCGCCCCTTTGGTGCATGCAACACACACTTCAGACACTGATTGACACATAGGTGAATCGTGTCACGTCATGTGTCAATGCGTACAATGCACGCCCCATAGGATAAACGCGCGTGGGCGTGCATCATTCGTTTTTTAGGCGCATCGTTGGGCGACGTATTTATCACATGTGTCGCACTCTCCATTCGCAACTGACGTTAGCGGATGGTCTCAATGCTACAGTGCAATAACGCAGTGTTAACGACAGCCGTATGAAATTTCTATAGTAAATAAAAAATACAAAAATATCATATTTCTCATAATGATGCCCCAAGATGTTTTGAGTCAGTTTTCAGGTTCGAGAAATTCATAAAGTGAATTTTTCATTTTTTGGATTTATGACATTAGTAATAAATTAAAGTTTAACCCTAGGCAACAGAATTAAGGCATTCTAAATTTGATTTCGAGTGAATTTTCTTGCTTCAGACAACATATGAGGGAGATACTTCAAGTTTCTGTGTCTTGAGTCTCATGCTTAGTGTTCAAGATTGCATGATAATTGCTCGGAAAAGGAATTAAGACATTTTAAAGCAAATTTTTAGTGAATTTTCGTACAACGAACTTGCCATAAGGGAGATATATGAGGTTCTCGTGTCTCAGGTAGTCAGTTCAGTGTCCGGTAACGCATGATAGTCACTCTAATGAGATTTTTCCTTCGTGAATGTCTCAAATGAAGTTTTCAAAAAATGTCTTCAACACGAGTGTGATATAATGAGACTGTACATTCGATTTTTTTGTATTTAATGTTGTTACATTGTCACATACCATATGCCCATAAACAATGTGAGAATAACATAAAGATGTATCCCTTGTGATTGTGGACTTTTTAAGTGCTGATAAGAATGTCATAGTAGCCTTTCGAGTCAGTATTTTGAATTGTTCTACTTACAAGTTAGGGGATGTCTCTGGTCTCATGTTTGGTTATTCTTCCTACAGGTGTTGGCCTTATGTGAGATTTGAGGTGTGCATAAAGGCATTGAATAAAGAAAAGTCGTTGCTTGAATGATCTATTCGGCCACAGGTGGTAGCGTCATAAAAGTTGATGGTTTGTACTCTAATAGTTTTTATGTGGAGGTCTAGTTGCATATATTATGTATTCAGCCCACAGGTATTTCATAATTTGTATGATCAGATTTTTAGTAAAGATATTGTTTAATGGCTTTGAGTATCATTCTTATCCTACATTTATGCTGATTTAAACATTATCAGGATTAAATGGTGACACTGATTTTATTGACCAAAAAGATGACTATAAAATGATAGTTTAAATCAGCACAAATATAGGATAACAACGATACTCAAAGCCAATACGAAAAAGTAGATAGAGGATGTATTGAACGCTATGGAGATAACAAAGGTTAATATGGTCATACGGACTAATAGGCCATCTCCACCTACATCCATGAATTCGAGAACTCATAAAGCAGCCTATGAAGCCTGGGATCAGTCTAACAGATTATATTGGATGACCATTAAGAGATCCATAACTGACCATCTGCTAAGTGGACTTCTGAACACAGATATAATAAAGGAGTTTCTTGGTAATGTCTCCCAGAGGTACACAGTCTCACCTAATGTTGAGACAAGTGCCTTGATGAAAGAATTATTCTCCATAAGATATACAAGAGAAGGGGGATTAATGTAGTACATATTGAGAGTGATTTATCTTCACAGTAGACTGAAGATGTTAAACATTCTTCTTTCTGATGTCTTCATTGCTCACCAGACTTTGAACATAGTCCCTCCGAAGTTTAGTAATCTGGTGATGACATATTACTCATTGGATGAGGAATGAGACTTCAACACTTTTTTAGCCCATTGCGTTGTTGAGGAGGAGAAACTTAAGTTTACTACTCCTACAACCTTCGAAGAAACTAAAGGGAAGGCAAAGGTGAAACCCGCTAAGTTCAAAGGTAAAAAGTTCAAATCTTCTCCACATGCTATGTTAATCAAACCAATTTTGGTAAAGGTCCACATGACATAAAGAAACCAGCGGTATAAGGCCTAAAAGGAAAGACTGAGACCATCAGGTAACTCCTTGGCTTATCAATTTATGAATCTAATTTGTGATAGTCGCATTAAATACTTTGTGGCTATATATAGTGGAGCGCCTAATGAAGGTGCTTCCACAATGCAAGTTCATATCCAGGATAAAGTCAAATAAAGAGAAGGAGAAACTAATGGTTCATAGCAATGAAGAAGTAGAAGTAATATCTATGAGGAATGTATGTATTGAACCTTGCAGTAAGGTTGATTTGAGTCTTACACGACACATTTTATATGTGATCTTTTAATCAATTTTGGACAAAGAGGATGTTTTGTATTTAATGCTTCTTTTGTACAGTTGTTGTTTAATGTAAAATATAATTGTACAACTTTCTTGTCATATGGTTTTTATAGAATGTGTCTTATCCCGAATTAGATATATGATTCTTTGTATCTTGCCAAACAAGTTATGAAATGAATAACCCTAATGAATGAGAAGTCATACATGGTGTGACATAAAAATTTATGCCACATTTTCAAAGCTAGGGTTGAGAGATTGATCAAGGAAAATTATTTCTTAATTTTAGATTATGATGATCTAAGAACATGTAATGACTGTTGCATGGCTAAGTTGACTAATGAGGATATTGAGGTTTACTTATGCTTCTGACTTATTGAGTCTAATACATAAAGATATCAGTAGACCTTATACAGTTGCATTGTGCAATTCTAAATATATTATGACATTTGTAGATGATTATTCTCATTACAGTTATATGTTCTTGCTTAAAGACTAAATGTTGAGAACCAATTAGAAAAATTTATCAAAAGAGTCGAATTTGACCATGGAGGAGAATATCATGGGAAACATAGTATTTTAGGATTTTAAAGGATCCGTTTGCTAGATGTTTGGAATCAATTGGAATAGTGATTTAATTCACTACACCAAGTAGTTCTGAGCAAAATGGTGTGTTACTGAAAGGCATAATTGCACTCTAAAGGACTTGAAGAAGTCAATGTAAAATAATGTTATTATACCTGATTATCTAAGTGCGAAAACTCAGTCTTGCACACATTCGTATTTGTAAGATATCTCGACCATTTTAAGGCTACAACTTTTACTGTATAAAAGGTGAGACTAGAATAGTGGAATCACAAACAACTAACTTTCTGTAATATAATGTCTATGATGATGGTGGGCTCTTTGATCTTTTGGATGATAGTAGGGTGGATACTACAGCTATCATATGTCTGCTACTTATACAGTTAGATCTGGTGGATCTAGGTCTCTGTACCGTGCCTATATAGGAATAGAAATCCATACCTATACACATAGTGGCTCCTGAGGTTATAAAGATCTAATGCAGTTTGGTAAATCCATTAGAGTGAGATGACTTGCTATCCCATCTGATTTCATAGTCTATTAGGTGAACATCACTATGCTATTAGACATGTTACGGATCCATTTACTTTTACAGAAGCTATTTCTAGACTCAATATAGATCTGTGTTAGGATCGATGAGATGTAAGTCATAGAGCATAGTAAGGTCTAGGAGCTAGTTGATTTGCATCGAAACTGCAAACTCGTCACTTGTAAATGAAATTTTTAAACCTAAAAGATTTCAAGATAAAGTTCAGTGATTTATGGGCTTGCTTTGTTGCCTAATGATTCATGCAGGAAGAAAGGTAGACTTTATGTTATCTTTTCTCTTATATCCTCGTAGGATACATTTTGAGTGACCAAGGCAATTGTAACTCATGATGATATAGAGTTACATCATATGACCGTCAAAACCACTTTCTTGAATAAAGATCTTTATAAAGTGGTCTATATGGTATAACTTGAAGGATTTTAGGATCCAAATAAAACTAACGTGGTTTGCACATTAAGCAGATCAATATATAGTTTATATCAAACCTCCTAAAAGTGATACCTTACAGTTGATGAGATTATGACCTCTTTCGACTTGATGAAAAATAAAGTTAAAAAGATGCTTGTACTACGAGATCAAGGGGAGCAAAATTATCTTCATATTACTGCATGTGGATGATATATTGCTTAAGTCAAATTACTTGAACATATTGTATAAGATTAAGCAACTTTTAGTCAAAAACTTTGACATGAAAGATTTTGGCGTAGCATCTTTTGTCCTAAGTATTCAGATTCACGGGGACAGATCTTAACACTCGTCAGGCCTCTTATAGAATGCATACATTCAGTATGTGTTACAAAGGTTTAATATAGTTAACAATTAACCTGTCGTAACACCTATCTCTCATAGTGAGAGATAATATTTGGCACAGTATCCAAAGAATAAAGTAAATAGAGAGATTATGAGTAATGTTTTATATCCTAGTACGGTTGATAGCCTGATATATGCTTAACAATGTACTGGGCGAGACATTGCATTGACTGTTTAACTATTTGGTCAATATCTGGCTAATCCAGGTGTAGACCATTAGTATGCGGTCTAGCGAGTGTTGAGATACTTAAAGGAACTAAAGATTATATATTGACATATAACACAGTCAACAGACTAAACCTCATAGGAAATTCAGATTCAAATTTTAGTCATGTGTCCGGATGATTTTACTTAAAGTTACAGTTTTAAGTTTGCAGATGGTACAATGTCGTGGAAGTGTGTCAAGTAGGCACGAGTAACTTCCTCGACTATGCATACAGAGTGTATGTTATGGGGCTGCTTCACAGACAGTTTAGCTCAGAAACTTGAATTTGAGTTGTCTGTAGTTGATTCAGTGGCTAGGCCCATTCGATTGTACTGTGGTAATCTTCTTGATATGTTGTTTAATAATAACAAAGAATATCATAGGGTCTTAGCATTTAAAGGTCAATTATTTGGCCATAAAAGTGTTGATACGAAAAGGTGATATTAAGTTATAGAGCATTTAAGGACTAAAGAAATGTTAGTTGATCCTTTAACCAAACGACTTTGCCCACACATGTTTGTGACACAAGTATACAGTATGAGTGTTTTAAAGTACTTAGACATTGTTAGTTATTGGATCGTTATGTTTGTTCTATGTACATTTGTACATTTTGATGTATTATGATAGTATGATGGTTCATCGATAAAGATGGTCATCGTCTACCCTTAATAATACGTGTTATTGTATATTGCCATAATACATATACAAGTCTTAATATTTGTGTCGATCTTAAGCATTTAAAGGTCATTAGGCCTATATACATATTGACCTTGAGCCTATGTCATTTTGACACTTACAGTTTTATGTGGATATCCATAAAGTTTGATGTGACATAGGAAGATATAAGT
>JANSVA010000008.1:5184267-5194742 GCA_025504915.1 Erythroxylum reticulatum | reverse complement strand
TGAGCCTATGTCATTTTGACACTTACAGTTTTATGTGGATATCCATAAAGTTTGATGTGACATAGGAAGATATAAGTTGTTAATCTCATAAAGGTTCTCTAATACAATTTAGCATTCAGTTGGAGAACATAAAGATTTTCTCTAATGTGGTTTAGCATTTGGTGACAGAAAATAAGTTTTCTCTAATGTTGTTTAGCATTCGGTGAGAGAAAACATGATTTCTCTAATGCAGTTTAGCATTTGTGATTTAGCATAAAGTTAGAGAAATCGAGACCTACAAATGAAGATGATATAATTTAGATCATAAAGGTATCATCCTAATTTGCCACACTCCATTTTCCATTCATGTTAGTGAAGCATTAGGTATACGTGATTGTATTAGATCTATGTCATACATGACACATACATTTGATACTTTTTAGTATTGAAAGCCTTGCAGGACGGAATGATGAACTTTCGTTATCCTTGGATCAAATGTTTTGTTTTTAAACCTAGTCAACTAATTTAGTAGCGTGGCCTAACTGCATTTTTAATTGTTTTTAAACTTAGGTTAAAACTGTAATTAATGCTTGTCCAAAGGAGAGAATGTAGGACAATTTTTTCCTTTCTCATAAAGTTAGATAACTATTAATTGCATTTTTTCAATAACTTATCAGTTAAGTTACATAATTTGATCCAGACAAAGACAATAAAGTGACCCAATAAATGATGTAAATCAATGGGTCTAAGTTCGAGTGAAAAAAGGATCTCAATTAATGTGGACTGACTCATATCAGGCCTATAATGGGAAAGCCCGGTATAGAAGATATATATAAAGGTTAAAGTCTCCTACAGTTGCTCATATATCAATCATAAGTATACGGATTCTCTGACCCGTTAAAAGAGCTTACGTTTTGAGAAAATTGTGGAAAGGTCTTACTCGTGTCATGAAGTGCATCTCCCGTAAAGACGACAGTGGATTCGCATTCATTTTAGCTTCGAAATGCTCGTTTGAAGTTATGGAGATCGAAATCAAGTATTTTTTACATTTCTTCGTTTCTTATCCTTTTATGTTCGACGCGGGATACGTAACGAAGGTACCTTGGATCTCCAACTCAAAGCAATTGGATGTTAAAAAAGTCTTCTTGCATGGAGATTAGAAGAGGAGATATACGTGGAGCAATCAAAAGGTTTCAGAGCTAAAGATAAGAAAAATTTGGTTTACAAATTGAAGAAAAGCCTATATGGGTTAAAACAACCTCCAAGGTAGTGCTATCAAAAGTTTGATTCTTTTATGACAAATCATGGTTACAAACAGATTTATGTTGATGCTTGCAAATATTTTAAGAAATTCATATGTAAAACATTTATCATTCTTCTTCTATATATTGATGATATACTAATCGTAGGTCAAGATGTTAAAAGAATCTAAAAGTTGAAGGAACATTTGCTAAACCTTTTGATATGAAAGAATTGGGACCTGCAAACTAGATTTTGGGCATGGAGATAACTCAGGATAGGAAGAGCAGGAGATTGTGGTTATCTGTAGAGAAATATATTAAATGGATGTTAGAAAGGTTCAATATAAAGTATGCAAAGTCAGTTAGCACGCCACTGATACCTCACTTCAAGATGAATAAGTGTACATATCATTCAATAAAAAAGGAGAAAGATGGTAGGTCCTATGTTCTATACTTATCTACATTAGGTTTTTTATCTATGTAATATTATGCATAAGGCTAAATATTGCACAAACTGTTGAGATAGTGAGCATATCTTTGTCTAATCCCGAAAATAGTCAGTAGAAAGCAGTGAAATAAACTTTGAAAAACTTGAGAGGTACTTCAAAATGGAGTTTGTGTTTTGGTAATGGGAAGTCAATTTTGGAAGGTTATATGGATACAAATATGGTTGGAGATCTTGACGGGAGAAAATCTACTTCATGATTTTTATGCAAGTTTACAAGAGGGAGTCATTTCATGACAATCAAAGCTACAAAAGTGTATAGCTTTATCTATGAATGAAGTAGAGTATGTAATTATAATGGAAGCTCATAAGGGGATACTTTGGCTGGAAAAAATTCCTCAAAATGGTGGATGTGAAGCAAGAAGATTATGTAGTATTTTGGGATAGTCAAAGTGTTATTGACTTGAGAAAAAATACTATTTATCATTAATGCACAAAGCAGATAAATATCAAATATTATTGGTTGAGGTATGTGATTAAAGAGCAATAATTGATGTTAAAGAAGATTCATACAAACTTAAATGTTTCTAATATGTTAACTAAAGCAGTTTTTAGAAGCGAACATGAGCTTTGTATTAAGCTTGTGAGGAAGTCTCTCAAGTAGTTATTGAAACATAACATGCCTTCCTATTAATTTGGGTTAAAGGGGGAAATTGTTGAGTGTCCAACCCCATTTTGTGATTTTCGGTAACTGTTGACACCTTTATAATGGTTTGTAGGAATGAAAAAAGAGTGGATGAAGCTCTTTTGGAGGAGACACAACCATATAGAATGCTACATACTTATGTCCTTAACTTGAACTACTATGTGGATTAATTATCTAAGTCTCTAGAACCTTGTGAAGGAATATGTGAAGAGCAAAGACACATACGATTGTATACAGGCTCATGTGCATGACATATACGTCTGTGTGTAACGACCATGCAGTTCTCTGTAATCGTGTATATCAACAATTTAAGTGACACAAGGTCACTTATACGGCCATATATCTGAATGTGTATAATGCAAAATTTCTAATTTGGGATATATAAAAGGAGAAAACATAGGTTTGTTCATTGGGAAGCATAAAAATATCAAATAGGGAAAGAAAATAGATAGTGACAACAAGTAGTTTCTGATTCTCATCATTTTTTAATTGATTTTGAGATTGAATTAAGAGTTTGTTGATTTGCATATAAACTTTGTTTTCAATAATGAAATTTTATGAGATAACTTCTTGTTGTAAGTGAGAGACCAAATTTTGTAAATTCTTATCAGTAACCAGTGAATTTGCTTGTAAGTTTAGTTTGTAAATTTACCTTTTAGTTCAGAAGGCTTTTTGCGTAAATCTTTGTGATTGATCCTTTATTGAATTTTTATTCTAATACTCCGACTAAACTTGACTTAAGGCTTTGTTGTTGCTATTTAGTTGACTCTTTGGAGAGCTGTGTTCTTGTTCTTGATTTATTGTCTCTCCTAACAAATATAAAGTTGTGACGAGATCTTATAAATAGGCTGCAAAAACATAAGACTTATATATATTGTTGTTGAATCACGCAATTATGTTTAAGAACTTAAGACTGGTTAGTTAAAGGTATAGACGTGATGCAGTAAAACTTAGGAGAAGATGTTGAATTAGTAATCAAGTATGAGGAAGTAATTTCCAATAAAAAGAATAAAGCAATGAGAAGGAAGGATGTTAAAGAATTCGAAATGGTAGACAGTTGTATATGTAATCTGCGTCACTGAAAAGAAGTATGATCAGGTATGGTATTACAAAATAAAAGAAAACATCGTTTAACTTCATCCATCAAATATTATTGATTTATAGACTTATCTATTATAATTATTACTCATGAAAGCCATACAAAAGAAACCACATTTTCCTGATAAAGACTTGGAAAATTTTAGCGATACGAAGGGAAATTATGGAAATGAATTCCAATACATAGGTTACCTTGTTTAAGGGTTTGAAGATATCTTATGTAAATTAAAATGCCCATAAATAGTTTGTATTTCAGAAGTTTCTTCAAATAATATGTCCAAAATTAACAAAGAAGCTGTAGATGTCTACTTATCCTTGTAGACTCAAGCCAGTATTCCTTGTAAGATGTAGACTTTCTTACCTTTAAACTCTTACATGAACATAAGACACTTGCCTACTAGCACGGAGGAAAATAGTAAGTTAAATTGGAATGGAATGGACCAAGTGTAACACTCATTCTGAGACAGTCTGCGGTTTCAGGTTAAGATGAGTGTGGTCAAAAAGTGATAAAACTGAAAAGTATTTCCTGTTTTGATCTCGAAATGCTCCAAATATCAGAAAAATGGTTGGTTAATTATAGTAATATTACATAATATTGCTTTACTAGTAACGAAAATGCTTTCTGAATCATGCAATAACCCTGGTTAACCTATTTAGGAGGAGTATATCCATGGAATGACCCTGGTTAACCTATATGGGAACTTATTCATAGAACAACCCTGGTCAACTTATACAGGACCTTTTTACTAGGATTAGCTGTATGTGTAGTGACGTGTAACTGTTCTTCAGGTATATAACAGAAATCAGATTGCCCTACAGACAAGAATCATTAATTATATAGCTTTAGCTGACTGAGAATGGATAGAAATAAACTTTCCACAACTTGAAGAAAGAGACTAGTTAACATAGCAGACAATATATTTGCTCCTCTCAATCAAATCTAGGAATCTTTTGACATTTGAATGGCTACTGAAATATTATTTGGGGTTACCACACAGTATTCAATTCTTGTATAAACCTAGATTTTATTCAATATTATTACTTTTCATTTACTAATAAACTTCCCCTTTTGTTATCTGCGCCTACCATTGCTGACTCTAATTGCACTTTGCAAGCCTTTTTGGGTAAGACACAGAACTAATCTCAGGTTATGGTTCAATTGCCCGATCATCATAACATGTTCAAGAATAGAGGTCTAAAGAGAATACCCTTTTCCTCCTCACTTCATTAGACGTCTATTTTGATTTCTCACGCGGTTCATTTGAAGACATAAAGGTTTGTTAAAAGGGTTGTAGAGATGAACCACTGAGAGATAATCAGGTTAAAGTCTTCTTAGATAAAGGATCACATAGAGAAAGCAACCTAGGGTTTATTAACCCAAGGGTACGAGTGTGAGTTTCGCTGAAGTCACAGTTCAGAGGACAAGTTCCATTATTTCTTACAGCGTTTCCCTTTCTGGTATTTAGCCTAAAAATATGCATTATACTAGTCTATATGTGTGTGGAGCTTGTGTATGTGTCCGAAAGAGAGCAAGAGGATACAGAAGCGTGTAGACTTGATGTATATTGAGAAGCCCTAGTTATAGAGAGTGGAGATTCGTACATCTATCCTTCGTCAAAATCCCTAAGAAACGCTCAAAGAGATCTTATGTTGGTAGATCGACAACCCGTACTCAGTACAATCCTTCAAATTGATGAGCTTGCTACAAAGTTGTGATGAGCACCACAACATGGTCGATATCGGACTGTTCCACTTTGAAGACCCCAAATCGACATTCATCTCTTACTTAGGTCGCTAAAACTGTAGATGCTAGCAAATAATGAGGTCTTAGGTGTGCTTGAACATGCATATATAGATCTACCAGCTACACAAAGAAAATTCCGAGAAACAACGGGTTCATTTCGCAATGAAATTTAGATTAACAGCCAAAAATGGCACTGACCTGCGCCTACACCTGAAGTTATGTGCTTCTTTTCCATCTTCGATGTGCTTGAACATGCATAAAGATCTACGAGCTACACGAAAAGAAATATAGAAACTACGGTTCATTTAGGAAATAAATTTGGACCAAAATGGCATTCACCTGCACCTACACCTGCACCTAAGTGCTTCTTTTCCATCTTCACTTGGTCTTTGTATAGACTAAATGGCTATGGAATTGAGAACACTAGTAAGGTGCAGGTGCAAATGCAGACAAAGGCAACATATTGGAAAATCGCCTAATCCTGTTGTAGACAGCTTGTTGTGTAGAAGGAAGGATTATATAAGAGAAGAGAAAGGCGTTGTTGAGAAGAATTCAAGTGGCAGAGAGGGATTGTGATTGTGAGGGAATAAGGAATTGACGGGCACTATCTACTATAATTATCATCGTGGATAAAGTAAAGGAACCTTAGCTATTTATGTCTGTCAGCCAGTACAACACAATTAGGAGACGGTCCCAAGCCCCACGTGAGACAAAGCCCCCCAAACACGTGGCTTTTGGAATTCCCCCTAATCAAAATTTGACACGTGAACATATGCCATCTGACTATCCACTCGAATCGACAAGGTAGCCTCGTGGCCTCAACTGCCATAGTGAGGGACGTAGGGGCCAGCCAGTATCGTAAGAGTTTTTTTCACCCCTGCCAAACCCAAATCCAAAGGCCATCACAACAAAAACAAATCCCTATAAAAAAATTTGTTTTAGCTTTTGAATTAATGCCTTTCTTCTCTCTAACTCTTCTGGATATTACTTAAGACGACAGTACGCAGAGGCTATCCTGCCACTGGTCCCCCTGTCCTATTTTACCAGATCTCCTTCATTTCCCCTGAGGAAGCCCACCGCTTGTACATTTCTTTTGGGGCCAGCAGACCTGAGCTTTTTGGTTTGATTTTACTAAATACCAAGTGGAGATTATCTGAGCCTACCTCCAAGACTATACTGGCCAATAAGAATTCTTGGCTCTACGCCAAAGGTTCCCTTTTGGATTAAGATTAAGATTTAGTTTTAATTTATTAAAATACACAAAACAATATTTTCATATTTTAACAATAGTCTCAATCAAACTAAATATCTTATCTTTGGTCTTTACTGTTGTAATTTGGTTTGATGCGTGTGATGATCACAATAATGTAGCAAGTCGCATTCATCCAAACTTTTAAATTAAATGATAGGATAACAAAATAAAAATAATGTAACACTATCCTATTCTGTGCTTTATAACTTATAACACTATCCTTATTCTCGACATGATGGATTCTAAAAGGTAAGTGATCGGAGACCTTATCAGATGTTAAAAGCTGGCGAGTGAAGTGCGAGAAATTAAAGATGCTTTCACTTAACGAGGAAATTAAGGAAAATAGAACATGATGAATGCGAGACGTATCAAGAAGAAGCTTGGACTTTGTTGTTTTTATAAAGGAATAATAGTAACAAACTTTTAACTTTATATTTTTTATTTTAACATATAATTTTAAAACTTTAAATAATTTCTTGTCTTATTAGTTGGTCTATGGAGTGAAAAGGATAGAGGAGATTAATGAACGCGAGCATGTTCATATTTTTGTCGTGGTGTCTTTATTTTGAAAAGTTCCTATAGATTTTGGCCAGAACGAATCAATTGTCAAATTAACACTTAGCCATCGTTTTACGCAGCACACTTGCACATGTGGGACTGGACTCTCAATAATTTTCTCTACATAGCCACCTTAAATTGAATTTATTAAAAATTTATGGACAAATAATTATTTATTATTGCAAAATTTAATTTAAAATTTTATAGTTTGTCTTTCTTTTCTTTTAATTTGCCTTTTTTCCTGCTTTTTAATTTTGAAATGATTGAATAGCACTTAATTTTATTTTTAATTAATAAAAAAATTATTTTCGACTTGCCTCATAAAAAGATTTACAAACGTAAGACTAAAGCTGACAATATTTTATTTTTATTTTTAGTAATTTCGAGAATGCAACACTGAAAAAAAAAAGAAAAAACAGAAGAAGATAAGCTCTACCGACTTACTCAATTTTCAACGGAGCTGTCGAAATTTGTCAAATTTAGTACGAAACTATTTTGTTTCTTTTTTATAAAATGACAGAACATTTATCTAACAAAGGAGCAATAACATACCTAACTACATGATTATATTGGGTCCTGATAGATCTCTTTCAAAATGTTCCATCAATCACTAATTATTGTATATTTCTTTTGTTTTCATTTTTTATAAAAACTTGGTTCGGATAATCTTTAAACGAGCACAATTATTGTAATTATTGGTTCTTCTGTTCCTCTTATGACGAATTACTTGTACATCACATAACTGATGTTTCTTTATCCTAATTCGTGTTTCCATTTCCAATGAAAGGCCCATTAAAAATCAACCCACAAACTTTTGTTGTTCTTGAAAGATTCAGTAAATTAGACGTTGTAGGTACATTCGTTGTTTGAAGTTGAACATGAGAGTTTAAAACATTTCGAAATAAATGAAAATATTGATAAACGGCATAACATAATAAGAATATTATAAGAAAAGAAGCAATGCACGTACCTGTGATCACTGATCACGGGCAACTCAAAGGGTGATGAAATGTTGCATCCAATCACATTTGACTTGTATCAGTACTTGATCCAATCGAGATGGGATTTTCACGTCTACGTGAAATCTTTTGTTTTGGTGTAGCATTTGTATAAATATGTAAATGAGATTTAATAAAATATAGATTAATAATATGTTTTCTAATTCCAAACTTTTGCAACGGGTGTGGAAAGAAAAGAAGGTGGCAAACCAGCCAACCACTAAACCACAACTACACTTCTACAATATAGCTTTTTGCTTCAACTTTTGCTGATCCGTCCAGTATTTTACCACTAAACAAACTTTCCATTTCTTCATTTTTTCCGCGACATGAACTTCAACATTTTTCAGGGCTGGAGTTAGGATAATATTTTCTATTCAGGCCATGGCCCTGTCGAGGCCTCTACGGTTTATAAACCATGTAGAAGAAATGAGCTTTCCGCTAAATATTGGCGATGTAAGGCTTAAAATTTGTAACCAGGTAATTAATTTTTTAAATTTTTAATCAATTTTATAAAGGTATAATATTAGTTGAATCTTTAAATCTTAAAATTTTTATCTTATCAGTTTAACTTTTAATCTAATTTTTTTAAAAAAAATTAATAATCCCTTTGTTTTTCTTTTGAAATTTTGGATCATAATAGTGCTCTTTAACGTAAATTTTAAGCCTGAATTAAGGTATCCCATGAAGTAACTTTTAGTGTAATTGTTGAATCTCAAATGATGCTGTATCTATTTAGTATGTAACTCTTGTTTTTGCGTGTTCAAGCCTTTGAGGTTCGAATCAGTGCGGTGTAGTAGTTTGTGTTTGGGCAACTATGTTTTAAGTCTGCGAATTTAATACTTCTTCCACATGAGTTACAGGCTACAAAGTGTCTTGCAGGGGTACTTGTGCAGTGTTGGAAACGAGCGAGTTGTCAATCTAGTCATCTCGTTTGTCTCTCTTTAAAGAAGAGGACTCTTTATTATAATGATTTGATGGCTGCATCATCAAACATGAAATTGGCTTCATCATCCTTGATTGGCATAATAGTGTCAATAAATTTTAAAAATTTTATATTCGACAAAAGATTTTATTATGGTCATGATAATGACCAATTTATGGGATCAGAAAAATATTTTGATGCAATTTACAAAATGATACTTGCATTATAACTCTGTGGAGTCTTCTCGTAAGGTTATAATTTCTGAGGTTACATAATTTATAGCTGAAATTTACTACTATGGAGATAAAGCCAGAGGAACCGCAGCCTACTTTGAAATTGGAAGCTCAATTTTGAGGACATGTAACCAGGCCAAGGCCCATAAGTGGTCTGATTTTCCATTTCCCCAGCCAATGCTTGGACCCTATTCAGGCCTAACTTCATCTTTCTCAAGGGGACCATACTATATCGCATGCCATAGATTAGGCTGGCGAGGTCTCTTTTTATAGGGCTGAGGCTCCCCAGAACAGGCCTCGGGTTCTCGTGATGATTACTGCTTGCTCCTCTTTAAACCAACCAACCATTGAAAAGGAATTGAACTCAAAAATGAGAAATTCCATTCTCATTTCCCTTTTCTGCTTTTTTTACTTTTAAATCTTAGATTAATAAGTTGCTTTTTCTGTTTTCTTTTTCAGATTGTTGTTTAGATTTTAAATTGTCACAGAACCAAATTTGATTCCTAATGAAAGAGTCAAAGAAATACAACACGATTTCTTTTTTTCTTCATCATCGTAAGATCAATGTTCTTTTCTCTTAAACACATCTTGAAGGTTTTATTGAATTATATGTTAGTAATATGAATTAGAGGTTCAGTTTATTTTAACATATTTTATAAATCTTAATTAATGCCATCTGGATAGTTAGCTCCGCCGTCAAAGGCAACAATTTGCAATCAATGAAGAAATTCCGAGGAATTGTTCCCTCTCGTCTCGCCTTGTTTGGTGAGATTTTATTAATAGACTTTTTTTCTGAGATAATTTACGAATAGAAATTCTCTAAAAATTCTTTTAATTTTGTAGCTGTCATTTAAAATAAAAATAAAAATATTTTTAATTTTAATTATATTTTATTTTGTAATAATAATTATTTATGTATATAAATATAATTTAAATTATATTAAACAATATACAAATCACAATATATTAATTATTATATAATTTTAAGCTATATAAAACATAAATAAAAATATTTCTAATAAAATATTTTATATGAATTATAACATAAGTAAAACTAATATTAAAAATAAATATAAAAATATATAAAAAGTCAGATAATAAATTTACAAGATAAACGTAAATATGAGTTTATGTATATTGTGAAAATTATGTGTAAAACATAAAGATAAAATGGACTTAAAAATAGATTCATTAATTAATATGAAAAATCTACCTAAAAAAATCATTTGAGAGGCTTTTTTTATAAGCTCAAAATTTGAGATTCTTAAAAATTGTATTTGAACTATCAAAAACATC
>JANSVA010000008.1:5163167-5176995 GCA_025504915.1 Erythroxylum reticulatum | reverse complement strand
AATAATCCCCACTCTAACGGTGAAACATTACCCAAATATACCCCCCGCTCTGAGGCCCACATTTATGACTTGGTATAGATACGCCACAGCGCCACAGAGGCTCAAAATCCCATCCGTACAACTAGTGTGCCAAACCCAAATCACAAATTCTAGATATACCATTTTATCTTATTTACATCACCGACCCAAATACTTACTGCCACACTCATAACCCCCCCTCCCCTCTCCCCCTCATCATTCATAGTTTCATCCCAATAAATAAGTACCTTACTCTTTACCACACAATTATCAGATACTCACTCCCTTTCGTCGTAGAAACTGAAAGTCTCCCAACTGTTCCTCTTCAACTCCCATATGGCTAAAGTCATTCATTTCTCTTCTTGCGTTGTTTTGACTGTGTTTTCTGGGTTTTGTTTTTGCTTTTCTCAATGGGTTTTCTGCTTCGTTTCGTTTTTTTCAGAAGAAGAAGTCCAATAATAACAACAACAGCCTCAACAACGCCAACAACAACGTTAGCGTTGACAAGAACAACGATGGAGAGAAGGAGAAAGTTAAGAAGAAAGGAGGCGAGAAAAAGGAGGACAAGAACCAGATCACTGTGGTTTTGAAGGTGGAGATGCATTGCGAAGGCTGCGCGTCTAAAATTGTCAAACATGCTCGTGCTCTTGAAGGTATTTATTGATATGCAACTCCTATTGACTCCTTAAATGTTCTGGGTTTTCTCCTAAACTGTTGTTTATTTCATTTCCTCTAATCTGTTTGCTGTATAGATTCTGGTCTTCCTACTAACTTGGAAATGCTGTGACAGGGGTTGAGAATGCGAAAGCAGAGATGGATTCCAACAAACTGACAGTTATAGGGAAGGTGGATCCTTTGCAGATTCGAGAGGATCTCCACCTCAAGACCAATAAGAAGGTTGATATCATCTCTCCGCAGCACAAGAAAGAAGACGCTAACAAGAAAGATGAGAATAAGAAATCCAACGACAAGAAAACTGACACTGACACTATTGAAGCTAACAGTAAGAATACCAAGAAGCCTAAAGAGGTAATCACCAGTGCTTAATTAATTCATTCTTTTGGCGCACTTTAGTACTGTTCTTTCTAACCTGCGCATGGTGATTCCACTTTCAAATCAATAGCTCCTCGGCGGATATCTAATTTTCATTATTTGACCTTACATTTCCGTGTCAGTTTGGGCAGTCGTATTTTAACAGAAACAAAAATCCTTTGTTTAGTATATAATAATCATAATCTCAACTGCCATTATGATGGTGTAGCCACCGGTGACGACGGCCGTACTCAAACTGGGGTTTCATTGCCAAGGTTGTCTCAAGAGAATTAACAAAATTCTCTCCAAGACCAAAGGTGACTTTTGTCTTCCCTATATAAATAAATAACCATCTCCGGCCTCTTCCATTTCCGTCACCATGATTCCTGTTGTACAGGTCTGCAAGAGATGACTCTGGACAAACAGAAGGAGACGGTGACGGTCAAAGGAACGATGGACGTGAAGGGTTTGACCGAGACTCTTAAGGATAAACTCAAGAGGCCCGTTGAGATCGTTCCGGCTAAGAAGGAGAAAGAGGAGGCCGCCGGCGGAGGAGATAAAGATGGCGGGAATGAAGGAGGCGGGGGAAAGAAGAAAAAGGGTGGCGGCGGTGACGGTGGGCAGGAGAAGAGTGACGGAGGTGACGTGGCGACGGAGTTTATGGCTCAACCTGGGTTCGGGCACGGTTACAGGTACATGGGTCAGCCTATGTATGGAAATGGATACATGGGTCAGCCCGTTATGGCGAATAGTGGATACATGGGTCAACCCGTAATGGCAAATGGTGGCTACATGGGTCAGCCTGTCTATACACATGCTCCGAATTACGGATACGGGTACGGATCGGTGCCGGGTTATCCAGCTCACTTGAAGTTCAACGATGAGAACCCTAACGCCTGCTCCATTGTGTAGTGTAATGGTTATAAATTACGCTTAATAAGCGCTTCTATAGCAAGAGCTTCACTGGGGGAGACCAAAATGTAAATAAAATGTAGAGGCTGGTGGGTGAAAATTTTAGGTGGAAACAATCTATGTAAGGTAGTTGTTGAAAAGTATCTTTTTAATTGTGGTTGTTTATTTAAGGTTATGAATGGATGATGCATATGAGGTATGTCATGGTTGTTAAGAGTTTTTCTCTTAGTCAGTCCATATGGCATAGTTGTTTGTTCGAGTACAAAATTAAGACTGGTAGAATATTCTTTGCCGTATAGAGTCATGCTACAATTACTAATCTAATGAACAACTACTAGTATTCTAGTACTACTACCCCACTTCTCCAAATTTCAATGCACATTATAGGGCTCTTATGATTTGGACTATATATGAAACGATTCGAAGATTGATGCTCCCTCCCTCTCAAAAATCAACCAAGTCTGATCTGACTGCATAGCTTTTCCTATAATATCATCCATCTTTGTCTTCCTCTCCCCCATCTTTATATTTTTCAAATATATGTGTGTGTTTGTACTTTTTATTAAAAGATAAACAAAATGCGATAGTGAAGATAGTGCTGCACAAACAAGAGGCATGAAATTTCATTAGCTTTGACGTGCGGTTGAGAACTTGCATTAGCTTCATTGCGAGAATCGCGGCTTAACTTTTTTAAGCGTCAACAAAGTAGCCAGCAACCCTTGCCAATTGCAAGTACTGAAAATGGGACAACAGATGTACCGTTAATTATGTCAGTCATTTTGTTACGAAAAATATGGATTTTTATTATTTATTAATTGGATATCATCTTATTCTACTAGAGGTTTTGTCGAAATTTTATTTCCCTAAATTAATTGTATAATTTTATTGTTCAGCTTTCTTCTTATATATATATATATATATAAAAGGGGAACATGTCCCGTCTTAGAGCAAACATTATAGTAAAATTGAAGTCCCTACAACTACAAGTCTACCGACGAACCTACCCAACCATATAGCCCTTTGCTTCGGCTTTCCTAGGACAGTAGGACCCCTACTAATTAATGCAGGAAGCCTCTCAACCAACAATTAGGCTATTAGCCCCTCACAATCACATGTCCTTATTCCTTTTGTCATCATGAGCCCGGCCGTCTTCCATTCGCATCAATACATGTAAAATACGCACATACGCACAGTTGCTACAGGAGACGGCTGTCACAACAGTTTTGGTCTGTTGCGTATGTGTGCCCTTTTGTCAGCGCATGTAGAGACGGCTTACTGTTTTCGTTTTCACTTTGTCATTCAGAGAGAGAGGTACAATATGGATAGCTGTCAGCGCTCTATACCCGGCCTTTGAATAACCGTGTCCGGTCACTGCCCGCACTTTTGCGGGATTCTCATCGTGCCCACGTCATAACGTAATGTGCCAAATCCACACACCATGTATGTATGTAGCTCATTTGCATGCACATGATGATTTATTCATTTTTAACGCGCTCCAAGCACAGCTTCCTCCTTGGTCCCTTGGGTTGAATCAAGAAGTATGCAAGCAGCTTCCATAAAGCGTGTGATTGGAGAAAAGGTGGCAGCTACAAAACAAAAAAATTCACTTTTTAAAACTGTCCTTTGTGTTGTTAGTATGTTACAACTTACAACCCATTGCCTCATAACAAATACCATCCGTAGCCCAAATTTTTTTAATTATTTTATGCGGAAAAAAATGAAGCAGAATATTCTATCTACCTAATTAAATACTCAACCTTACATGAACTTGCCAACAACATCACAGATTAAATAAAAACACTGCTAATCCTGTCCCTGTCTTTATATTTTATCTAAGAGCAATTTAACATAACAAGAAGTTGGTGTGCTTCCACTTTTGTTCTTTGTGTAATGCATTTGCTCAATTTCATATTGGAGGCGGACGTGTTGATGGACACTTGGACTCGATTCCAAATCCATGTGATTGGAGGTCTCTTTTGAATCCTTTTTCCCCTTTGGACTTGATGATTGCATGAACTCAATATCACGTGGGCGTTACTAATTACTAGAGCTTGTCAAAAAAGTGGAATACTATTATTTAAAGAGAGGGGGAAATTAAGAGCCGTTTACCAAGAGATTTTAGTTTAAAGCGTGGTCAAGATTCTCTTCTAATCATACTAGCTTGGAAATGGAAGAATCATCGAATTATTCATTTAGTGATCTTAATTATTATATTTAATATTATATTTAATATTTGCGAAAATTACTCTTTTCATACTAACATTATGATCGTAAAAATTGCTTCATGGTAAAGTCTTGTTAGGGGTTTTTGTCCATACATGTATGTGTATACAGGTGGGTGGGACGGGGCTCTGCTTCTCCTCAAGTTGTCATTTCTTGGCTCCCAATAACTTTTTATCAGTGACCCAGAACACTGAAAAGGTCTAAATCATTAATGTTAACCGCTGATGAGCTCCATTTCATTCCAATATGGAAATCCTTTTCACTACACTACCAGTCCAATAATAGCATATCACGTTCAGAAACAGAGCTCCCTCTTTCTTATCTTCTTCTTCGAAACTGCGGAGAAAGAGACAAGGCAAGTGCATAGTCGGCTAATTCCTGTAACCATTGTTCTAGTACACTCTTATTACACTGATGTAAATTTCCTCAGTAATCATGTTGACTTTGCCCCACCCGCACTGGCCTCATACACTCGTAGTCACATGGATGCGTTACGCGTGCACATCATCAGATTTAATTATTTGACAAAAAGCAAGTTCATATGAATGCCACGATAACTCTAGAAGATTGTCCAACTTCGTCCAGAATGTTGACAAAGGAGATAGAAGACATGCGAGATTTGACAGTATTAGATTAACTGATTAATTAATTGGAAATAAATAATTTACTAGTTATTATAATTATTTATTGTATTATAAAAATAAAAACGAACAGATTTCACTGTTTTTTATATAGAGAGAGATATACAGAATGCGATAGTCAAAGCTCTTTGGTTACGAGTCCGCTAGTAATCATTAGTATCTGTATGATTGAATGAGGATGGACACCTTCTAATGTCCAACTTGCAAGGGACGGTACCGACGACCTTAGTGGTCAAGTTTTTATAAAGCAAAGGGCATTGAAAACTGCCTTTCTTGGGGCAAAAGTTTCAAAGTATCCCTTTAAACACTTTAAATCGCAAGCGCAAACACCGCAAAAGAAAAGTCTCAGTGATCAACATCGAGTTGAATGGGACTTGTAGGGTAAGGTTAATTTTTTTTCATTAATGTGGATATATAGCAAAGGGGACATCATTATGTACCCAACACGTTTACTAACAGAAACAATGCCTAGATTAAATTTGATTAAGATGCAATTTGGGCCGATTCATTACTAATTTTAATCATTACTCCCTTTATTTTACGTAAATTAAAAAAAATTAGAGTATAAGTAATAATAACACAGTTTCATTTTAATTTTAAAATCTTAAAATTTTAAAATTGAGTTAAAAATTAGAGTACTAATGACATAACTTATTCATATATTTAGAGTTAATCAGCAAATTGATGACATACAGCATTAAAGTTCTCACTGTCTACTGCTGTTGGATCAATTATCTGCAACGTCGAAAGCACGAAAAATTTCTGGTAGGTCGTACGTTTTACCATGTAGCCCATTTCTTGGCTGACAGTAAGGCTCAAGTACAGATTGTGTTTGGTCCAGAGTCATGTTGGGTTAGTAATAGATTGAAGCCTATGTTGATCAGACGACCCAAGTTCTGTTCGTGTCATCGGGTCAACACCCAAATGCCAGGACATTATACACGGAGCGACGTGTCGTACTTAATAAAAATTCTTACAATCTTCCACCCCCTCGTCCTTTTTCTACAATCTACACGATAAAATGTCAAACCGGGACCGTCGCTTGTCTTCTCCCACCCCCTCCTGTGCCTCAGGAGACTCGGACATTTCCATAATAATATTTACCACAAAGAAGAAGAAACCCTAGATCAACAATCTCCTTTTCCTTCTTCCCATCCTAATCTCTCCTCTTCTTTGAGGTTTTTATTTTCTTTTATTATTTTCCACAAATTTTATAACCAAACTTTTCAAGTTTTTAACTTCTTCTTGACAATTATTGATCTGATTTCTTTCTTCTTCTTTTTTTTTTGGGGTATTTGATTCAGGATGGTGTCGGACGCCAGCAAGAAGAAGGCGGCTCAGAAGAAGGCGGCCGCCGCTGCCAAGAGAGGCGGTAAAGCTGCTGCTGCGAAGTCGTCGACGTCGGCGAAAAATGTTCAGTATGAAAACAGCGTTGACAAGTTGTCGAGTGAAGTAGGTAGTTTTCAGATATCGGATCGCACCTGTACTGGTGTTCTATGTTCTCATCCTCTTGCCAGAGATATTCGCGTAAGTTCTTTTCTTCCCATATTTATTTTTTTCCTTGCATCTTAGGTATTTTAAATAACGGCTTATTCATTCGGCTGCATAGGAGAATAAGTTTTACTAAACAGACAAGCGAAAGGAATAAATTGGGACACTTTTAGAATAAAGTTATTAATGGGTAACTAGTAGGTAGAAAAGGAACATTCTAAAAAAAAAAAAGGAACATTGATTAGTTTCTTTAGAGTTAGTATGCCTATTATTGGATGAATTCGTCACAGATGATGAATATGCATGCCAGTGTATATGTATATGTTGCATGTATCTGGTACAAAATCACAATCAACTTGTCCACGAACACAGAGAGGAATAATATCTCTAAAGATGAAGGTTTTAAAATTTTAAGTAGCATTGTTAGTTTTGGACTCTTGACTTTACGAGTCTTACTAGTAGCTTATTGTTGCTAGCTTGGTGTACCTAGAGAAGTGCCTGGACGGGCGGCTGGGTCTGTTCCAAGCACTATGATTATGCTTTAACCTTTTAAGCGATTGTTCATCCCTTGTGGGCTCTTTGGTGCAGGTAATAATATATAGGTGTTTGAATTTCTACGCTCATACTCGTACTTGATGTTTTCCTTGAAATTGTTTTTTTGTTATGTCAACGAGATAAACTTACTAGTTTGAACTTTCTTCTTTTTGCTTTTTCAGATTGAGTCCGTATCCGTTACTTTCCACGGACACGATCTCATTGTTGATTCAATATTAGAGCTTAACTATGGCAGGTTTGACAGTTTATCTTGGAAAATAACTTGACAATTATTGAGAACCACTGCTGATTTGATTTTGTTCTTTGGATCATCTTATAATCCAGACGGTATGGATTGCTTGGATTAAATGGATGTGGAAAATCAACACTTTTAGCTGCGATTGGATGCAGAGAACTTCCAATCCCTGAGCATATGGATATATATCATCTCACTAGGGAGATTGAAGCTTCTGATATGTCTTCACTTGAAGCTGTCATCAGTTGTGATGAGGAGAGGTTGAAATTGGAGAAAGAAGCTGAGGCTTTGGCTGGTGGGGTATGTAGGAGTGACTTGATGGTTTTGTCCATTAAAAGATTGAATATGCTGCATAGCTTGTTCTCTTACTGAGTTACCTTATTTATATTGGTGTAGTTGCAGGATGATGGAGGTGGAGATAGGCTTGACCGCATTTATGAGCGCTTGGAGGCGTTGGATGCATCAACTGCTGAGAAACGTGCTGCTGAAATTTTGTATGGTTTAGGTTTTAACAAGCAGATGCAGGCAAAGAAGACGAGAGATTTTTCTGGTGGCTGGAGAATGAGGATTGCATTAGCTCGGGCTTTATTTATTAACCCAACTATCCTCTTGCTGGATGAACCCACTAATCATCTTGGTTAGTCCACAGATGTTGATGTTTCTTGTGGATCACTTATAAATATCTAGCTTTTCTCTTCGAAAACTATTGGGGTGTCTTTGCTAGAACTTTTCTTTTCTCCCCATTAGTTAGGTAATTTGTGGTATTATTTGCAACAACTTATTCATCTTTTTCTCAACGTCTGATTTGGTTGAACTGCAATCATCATGGTTCAAGAAAAAGGAAAATTTTCCACTTTCAGTCCCATTATATAGTTTTAACATCTCAATTTTTTTTGCTCAATAGACTTTATCCCAACCACCTTCAGTTGGAGCTTGTTCTTCTAATAGGATTATGGGAACTTGTCACTTGTCTTTAGAATTAATGCTCTAGTTTTCAGAGTGCTTACTGGAGGAAATTAAATTGTTTGGGGACTTAAAAACTATTGTCAAGCTAATGGTTAATTACTTTTTCTGGTGACAGACTTAGAAGCTTGTGTTTGGTTGGAGGAAACACTAAAGAAAATGGACCGTATTCTAGTGGTGGTTTCACACTCTCAGGATTTCTTGAACGGAGTCTGCACAAATATCATACACATGCAGAACAAGAAGTTGAAGTACTACACGGGTAACTTTGATCAATATGTTCAGACCCGTGCCGGACTGGAAGAGAATCAGATGAAGCAATACAAGTGGGAGCAGGAGCAGATTGCTTCAATGAAGGAGTATATTGCTCGTTTTGGGCATGGCTCAGCAAAATTAGCTCGCCAGGCACAAAGCAAAGAGAAAACTCTTGCAAAGATGGAGAGGGGTGGGCTTACTGAAAAGGTGGTCAGAGACAAGGTTCTTGTTTTTCGGTTTGCGAATGTGGGAAAACTCACTCCACCAGTGCTTCAGTTTGTGGATGTTTCGTTTGGCTATACACCTGACAATCTTATATACAAGAACCTCGACTTTGGTGTTGATCTTGACTCTAGAATTGCACTAGTTGGCCCCAATGGTGCTGGAAAGAGTACTCTGTTGAAGCTTATGACGGGAGATTTAGTTCCTACTGATGGCATGGTACGACGGCATAACCACTTGAGGATTGCACAATTTCACCAACATCTCGCTGAGAAACTTGACTTGACATTGTCTGCCCTTCAATTTATGATAAAAGAGTATCCAGGGAATGAGGAAGAAAAAATGAGAGCAGCAATTGGAAAGTTTGGGCTGTCTGGCAAAGCCCAGGTGATGCCCATGTTGAATTTGTCAGATGGGCAGAGGAGCAGGGTGATATTTGCTTGGCTAGCATTCAGGAAACCACACATGCTATTGCTGGATGAACCAACAAACCATCTGGATATTGAAACCATCGACTCATTGGCAGAGGCGTTGAATGAGTGGGATGGTGGTTTGGTTCTTGTTAGCCATGATTTCAGGCTCATAAACCAGGTAGCGGAGGAGATATGGGTTTGCCAGAACCAAACAGTTACCCGTTGGGACGGCGATATTATGCAGTTCAAGGAGCACCTCAAAAGGAAAGCTGGGTTATCTGATTAAACTATAAGGTAGCCCTGTTTTGTATGACCATGCAAGGCCACACGCTCAACACCTATGATAGGGAGATTGGCTATGCACCATATCCAAATGATAGGCCGGCTATCTTCACCCTATGGTTGAGTATATCCTGCAGTATGAATCTGGCTGCTGCATGTACAACAGGGGTGGCTGTTATTTTTAGTCATATACGCTGTTCAACTTTTAGGCGATATTATCATATTATTATCCATAATATTCGGATACAAAGGATGTATTAGGCGATGCTTGTACAATTAGAGGCGATAACGGTATGAAAGCTTTAGCACTATGTGAACTTACATGGGTGAAAGCTTATATTTTATTTGATCTTTTGTGTAAGATTGATAGAGAACAGAACGGTGCTTGATACAGAAATAAATGTCATTTAGGAGTGGAGAGAGCCACCACTTTCACTACCAGTCCCTGGTCTATGTTGGTGGACTACAACGGTCAAGCTGGTATGCCTTGTCGGCAGCCCTGCCCCGCCATTTCCTCGTAGCGTCTAGTCAATGAACAGTCTTCACTCTGTACGGTCATCGTTCGTAAGGTTATGTCCGGTCCCTATACGTGAAGCTCGTTTTATTAAAAGCTACACCATAAACGTGTGAATTAACTGTACAACATAAGGTAAAAATATCTTTCCGGTTCTGCTTACGAGTGTGCTTTTGCTTGGAAATAAAACTTGTATAAGACGATGGAAACTTCTTCTTTTCGGTTAAATGTTTAACGGAGCATAATTAGTTGTGAAAAACAATTTACGATCAGACTTCTAGAAAGATATGTATAACACTCTTGATTAGCATATAGTTTTTTAGAGAGACAAAATGATGTTATTAATCACTCTACCAATAATTCACATTTCTACTGCAACGAAATTAAAGCAAAACCATCATAATAGGTTTTAGGATCTATAACAAGTTGGATAATATAATATTTAAGTTCCCTTTTATGGTCAAAAGGTGCTTTTAAAAATAGACCTGTGACTTTAGCTGTGACTAAAAGTGCTTTATGATGATTTGGATGAGTAGTAGCTAGGCCCTCCCCCCTTTACAGACACATGGATGACTGTACAAGGGTTTACATAAGAAAAATATGGATCTAGTAATTCAATGTCAATTACTATATAATTTTTTGATTAAAATAAAATTAATTGGATTTTCTAAATTTGGACTTGTTTTGTTTTTATGTAATTTTTCTCTTTTCGCTAGCCAAAAGACTTATTTATTTTAATGACATCATGAAGAGACTTCTTACTTCAATGTACAAACACGAACGTGACTGGATTAATATAACAAAGGCTGTGCCTTTGAAATGGGTCTAAAATTACACGAAGCAAATTCTAATACCTCACAAAGATCAAATTTGCTAAACAAATTTATCTGGACATTGGAGAGATCATAACTAGTTCTAGTTATGTAAATGAACCCCGTTTACATCCTACCAAAAATGATGATTCCCAAAATTAAATTAAGCTTATGTAATAAGCTTGTTCACCACCATTGTTTTACATGCATCCCAGTTGATGGCTCCGACGTCACCACTCTCCTCCCACTGCTCCGCCAGTATCCTCTCCAGCTCGCTCGGCCGGCGAGGAATTGTCAGCGCACCCTCCCGGTCGAAACCATACTCCTCGGCGGCTTGCTCCAATAGTCGCAAAAACGTAGGGTGAGTCAAGGAACTCAATGGAACAACAAATCTTTTAGGCTCCTTACCTTCCACAGCTATCACTGCAAAGTGACCTTCTTTAACATCTTCAGGCACGTACGTTGAGTCACACTCGTCAGTATAACAACTCGATTTTTTCCCTAGTAAAAGACTCCTTTGAAGCAATTTAGCTACAATCTTTGGCTTTATGACGCCATTCTTCTTCTTGCTGCAACTCGCAAGCTTAGCCATATGGAAGCAGTCTTAGTAGTAGTAGAAGTAGGTGGGGATGTGTTTCCCGGGGATGGTGTTTGTTGTGGCATATTGATTAAGTGTGCTTTCATGGGATTTATATAATTGTAGATAAAGGCCTGGGGTGGGATAAGGATAGACGGTGGGCACTTACAGTGGAGAGAGAGAGAAGAAGACGGAGCTGACTAGCTTGGGATTTAATTGGGAGACCAGTGCATGTGCATGATTGTCTACTATACCATGAAACGTCCCTTTTGCATAGTTACGTCTAGTCCCATGCACTTTTTGCTTCTCTTCGATCTATTTCAGGAAGTTTCAATAGGGAGGGGACTGCAAATATAAGCTCAGATTAAGCAAATGAAATTGTTCAGTATCCATTTCCAAACAGATATAAAAAGATAGTACAATCATGTACTGTTTTAATGTACCCGTTGATTTCACTTCCAAGTGCAAATCACCATCTGGACTGATGAGCACTAATTGACGAAACCATCTACCACACTAGTCACCTCACCATTTCCAACGAAATTTACTACCAGCATCTTTGCACTCACAAAATGCAATCAATAGGAGGCACATTTAATAGTCCGGAAAGGCCTCTCGTTTACCTTGAATGCCATACTCTTCTTAGTCCAAGTAACTCCCCACTCTGTCCATGTCCTATACGGGAACACCCTCTTCTACTATTCTTTAGCGTCTTGGATGTGGTAATGTGTGTACATCTCCCTTATTTTTGTACCTAAAGTGTAAAATATAATAAGGGGACGCCTCTGCCTAAATTAACTTAAGATATTTGTTATATATCACTTGACCTTTTCAATCTTGATTCTAATTTTAGTACCGCAACACTTTCGGTGTTTCTTTGCGGATCACCTCCATCCAGCTTTGTCCAGAATTCAGGCTTGAAAGTCACAACAGCTCGCCATAAGTAAAAAAAAAAAAAGTGTAGCTTGCCTTGATTGAACATATCAGTGCAACAATGCTAAGAAGAAGATTCGAGAAACAACATTAAAAATAATAAACAAAATAAACGTTTTAGGTCGATGTAGAAGATCATCTGCTTGTATGAAGATTGTACGAAAAGGGAAACTGCACAGAGAGAAATTGAGATTGAAGACTTAATCTCGTTAATGAGCTAATGAGCTCAACTAGTTATTTATCTAGAGAACGAAAAACTGACTGAAAAGCTAATTATGGTTACAAATAAGCTAACTATAGTTAATAATAAATAACTACAGTTCACATCCTCCCCTCAAGTTGAAGCTGGTGGAAGTTGAAACAGATTCAACTTGAAAACTAATTTGTGAAACTGAGAAGTAGAGAGGGACTTTGTGAGAAGATCAGTCACTTGAAGATTGAAAGGAACATGCAATGGCAAAATCAACCCCTCTTTGTACTTTGTCTCTCACTAGATGACAGTCAATTTCCAAATGCTTTGTACGCTTATGGAAGACTGAATTCTGAGTTATCTGGATAGCTGCTTGGTTGTCACACCAAAAAGTAATAGGCAGAGATAAAGAAACTTGCAAATCATGAAGTAAATAAGTGATCTACTGTACTTTACAAACCGTAGAACCAAGAGCACGATAGTCCACTTCTATAGATGAGCGAGAGACAGAATTTTGTTTCTTGGATCTCCAAGAAATCAAAGCAGAGCTTAAGAAAATACAATAACAAAAATGGTGCTATTGTTTGTTTTGCCAAAGGACACACAACACAATGCTCACTGACAAAACCTTTATTGACAAAAAATGGTAAATGATTCAACACCACATCACTTGGATGACCAAGCCTGAAATGCCAATTTGGAATAGAAGCCACAATTTTATTCATATTTGTATCCATACAAGAAACTGAGTTATTCTCAACAGTACAAACAGAATCATTTAAGTGAGAATTTTGTAACACGGTAGAGTAAAAAGGATAATAGGAAAATAAGGCTAATAAAGGATCTATAGGATGGTTATTGATAAAAGGTTAAGAAAAAGATTGTTTATCAAGAATGTAGAGACTTCCAGCAACTTTGCCAACAGCAAGGACCTTCCTACTCTTCAGGTCCTGCAAAACGCAAAAGTCAGCATAAAAGGTGAAGTAAACAAGATTTGTTTTAACCAATTTGTTTACTAAAAGTAGGTTATGGCGAAATGAAGGTAGATGTAAGGTTTTGGTAAGGATAAGGTTTTTATGTAAGATAACTTGGCCAATCTCAGTAACTTTTGTAACTCTTCCATCTGGCAAATGAATATAAGTGGCCACATTCAAGTTTTTCAAGTTATCAAAGAGCAGTTAGTTAGCACAAATATGACTTGATGCTCCTGTATCCACAATCCAGCAATCACAAGTAGCAGAATGTAGAGGCAAGTTACTTGTCATACCTACAAAGTTATCAATATGAGCAAATTCACATGACAATCATCGATCTGTTTTCCTCTCATCAGTTTGGCCATTTCCTGCCGTATCAGATCAGTAACCCATTACTTATCATCAACATTCTATTCTTCGATTGGAGTTTCAGCAAGATTAGCATGAGTTCTCCAACCATTGTTCTTTTCCTTCTTGTCCTTAAAATCTTTCCACCAGTCCGGATAACTATGCAATTTGAAGCATGTATCCTTTAGATGACCAGTATTCTTGCAAAAATCACAAACTCTGTCATCCTTTTTATCCT
>JANSVA010000008.1:5116573-5155409 GCA_025504915.1 Erythroxylum reticulatum | reverse complement strand
CAGAATACATGGCAGTAACAGAAGCTATTAAAGAAGCCATCTGGCTTCAAGGGTTGCTTGATGACTTAGGGGTCCATTAGGACCATGTGGATGTTCATTGCAACAATCAGAACGCTATTTATTTAGCAAAGAATCAAGTTCATCACACACGTACAAAACACATTGATGTGAGGTTCCATTTTGTTCGTAAGATTATTAATGAGGGAGATATTCTTTTTCAGAAGATTGGGATCGTCGACAATCCTATTGATATGTTGACAAAACCAGTTTTGTTACTCAAGTTTAAGCATTGCCTAGACTTGATTGGCATTTGTAAAATTTGTTGATTGCCCCGGAGGGGATTGGGAGACGACTATTAGGAATTCCACTTCAAGGAATTGAGCAAAGGTGGAGATTGTTGAGTATTGTCTCAAAGTCAGAAATGGTAGCTTGTTTTCGGTGATTGTTGAGTCAGAAATGATGACTTGTTTTCGATAGATTTCGGTGCAGCTGGCCTTCACTTTCACCCATTGAATTCTTTATAAAAGAGAACTAGCAACAGCGGGAGTAAGAGTGAGAGAAGAGAGCAGAAAATTTCTAGTGTGAGATAGAGCAAAATATTTCCAGAGGAAGGAGAGAGTAGAAATTTCTAAAGGGAGAGAGAGAAAAAATTATTTTTTTTTGTTTTCTCTTCTTAATAGGAGTGTGTGAGCTTGGGTTAATTTGAGTTTTTTGAAAAACTGAGTGATAAATACTATTGTATGCTCTCATTGATTATAGTGAAATGCTCACTCGTCTCCAAACTGAACGTAAGCATTGTCGAACTAATATAAAAATCTTCGTGTTTTTGTTGCATTTTATTTTTACTCCAAATTCATTAATGTTTCCGCACAACAGAAACTTGATATATTCATACTTAATATTTTCTCTTAATTACAAAACAAAAAAGTTTCAAGAAGAAAAACCTCTTCTTCCATTCAAATAGTAGCCTTTAATGGCTACGGTACCCACTTTGTAAATCTTGATAGGCAAATAATTGGCATATCGTCATCGATTGACTTGTACGCTTTCCAGGTTCTAACCTGTTAACATTAGCTGATAAATTGATAAAAATATCTAGCTGAAAAGGGCAAAAGAGAAAAGAAAGAAAAACAAGATAATTATTGGAAAGAATACAAGAAAGGATCGTATACATTGATTTACTTTGTTCTATAATTGGAGTACTTGTAGGGCTGAAAATAGTGAGAAAAGCCATGATACATCTTCATCGAAATGTAAAATCTGAACATCAAAAGGTGTTTCAATCTCAATGGTGATGAAAGGCAAGGCATAGAAACAGCACAAAAAATGCATTGCTTATTGAACACATTTCGACATATGGAAAAGCTTCCATGTGGGGATAGACACGTAGAAAACGTTAGCTGTCATGATATTTTATGGGCAATATCTGCTCTGCGGCTCTGCCTAGTCAATGTTCTTAAAGCCAACGACATTATCGGAAGCGGTTCAATAAGAACGCAAATCATTATAAGGCAGTAGCATCTTCCAGAGCTTGAGAAGCTACTGGGTGGTTGCCAGGTACTCTTTTATCTTTATTTAATAGCACGCACAATTTGGTGTTTTGAGATTGCCTTGTTAAAGCGCACATAATATACACGTAGCCATCTTATAGAAGAATGAGACCGTATAAGATAGGCTATCCAAATTTCTTTTATTGGTGCTGATATATGCTACACGAGGAAGCTTGACAATATCTAATAACAAGAAAACCATTAAATCAACAGGTTTAACTAATTTTTAGGGTATATTTTTGACATTTTTCGTAGATTAGAACTTAATATATCTAATTTAAGGACTATTACCTGTCCATCTGCGACTCTTATAATTTTTAGAAATCTATCTTTTATAATTGCAATGTTGTTTGTATCCATTGATGTGAAAGTAACAACAATCACAGCGTCGTCTTTGTTCGTTTGTTGAAAACTTCGAAAGGCTTTCGACCTTATTTCAATCTACACTGAATCATCAATCTTGTTTTCCTGTATATAACTAGCTCAAGCTTCTCACCTTCACATTACATGCTCCCCAATCACGCAAATAGTATTCTCCTCACCAAAAATATGGAGAACTATTTATCGACAATAAAACGTGAAAGATATCTGCTACACTATTATAAAGGAAATGAAGCACTTTTTGCACTTGTCCGTGCTCAGAAGAAGTTTTTTTTTTTAATGGTTTATATAGAGGAAAAAATATAACTCAAAACTTGAACATTCTAACTATCGCATTGCTCTGCAGTACACTGCTCCTTGCTTGTCCCGGTGAAGTAGTTCTAAGACTAACATCGGAAGCTCCAGAAGAAAATGTATGCTTGGATTGGCTATGAATGCGAGGGCGGCCAGGTTATCCACGCACTGATTCCCTTCACAATGCACATGCTGAATTTGCACTTCTTACTCTTGTTGGAGTAACCCACGGGTACCTGACAACAAAAAATTATTAGCATCAAACTGTGTATTGGAAGAGAATAGAAGGTTAATGACTTCTAATGAGTCCACTTCGAGAATGACTCGGTAGTACCCCAACGACTAAGCCTATGTGAGGCTCGAGTGGACTCCCCAGAGTTCTGCCGTAATTGACAATATTCTACCAATGTGTTGCATAAAACTTCCACATTATTGGTCGTTCCAGTCTTGAATTAAACCCCTAACGGTAGCTATGGACGTTACTTGTTTAAACGTCTCATCCGTGTTTAATTTTACCCAATCTTCAGGCGGTTTGGTCCACCTCACTGGACTGCCCATCTGTAAGCCCTGAGACAGAAACACACAACTTTCCATTGCCTTCGTCCTGACTATCCACTCCACATACTCCATAACTGCCCCGTACCATCTTTCAGCCAAGCAAAGTCAACTTCAAAAAGACTTTTATTACACCAATTCCAAAGCATCCAGCAGGTGACTCCAAAAATAGTAACTCATTCTCCTTGCATCACCTGTGAGTGTTTCATGAGATTGAATTTCACCCAAATCTCCTCATTCTGGTGAAAGAATTCCGTATTAACACCCCCGGGGAAAATTTTCTCCAGAAAGCTTGCACTCTCAAGCAGCCCCTTATGAGATGGATTGTGGACTCTTCCTGATCGCATATGTGGCAACTGCTATCCGTTGCAATATGTCGTGCCACTCTTTGTTGGTTAGTCAGGAGCTTTTGCTTGGTTATTAACCAAAGGAAAGCTCTAATCTGCTGGGACCCTTCCCATTTCCAAATTAAATCCCAGAGGCTAGTATAACTATCAGTGATGTGTCCTTAGATTAAGTCGTAGGCTGACGCTACTGTGAATCTCCCATTTTCAGTTTGTCCCCATCTCATGATATCTTCCGCTAAAGCCTCTGCAGTCGGGGATATCTCCGTAATATCCATGCATATTGTGGAAGGAAGGTATTGTTGAAACAAATTCCACTTCTAGTAACCATCCTCTTCCTTTAGATTTGCTACTTTAGCGTACGGGACACTATCTAGTATTGGGGAGGTGGCCACCGAGGTTAGGGGCCCCAATCTTTTACCCAATTATCCAGCCAGAAGTAGATGTGTCTACCATTTCCCAGTTCCTACTGAATACCTTGTCGAACAAATTGCCAAGTTGCAGAAATTTCCCACCAAAAGCTCGAAGCCCGTTGCCTTTCTAATGTAGCAGGAATGTGATACGGGTTTATACGATATTTAGCCCTTAAGATCCTGAACCATAAGGCGGCAGGTTGAGTAATCAAAGCCTAGCCTATTTTTGTTAACAAAGCATCGTTGGAAGATCTTATGCACTTGATGCCTAGGCCCCCAACCTTTTTGGGCTTACACACCCTATCCCAATTAACTAATGGCATTTTTCTCTGCTCTTTTGTAGATCCTCAAATAAAATTACTCATGATTCTCTCCAAGTCATCACATAGTCTTCTAGGTAATCGCACTATTTGTATCGTGAAAATAGGGGGGCCGAAATCACGGACTTGGTTAAGGTGACACGTCCCACTAGCGACAATTATTTATTGAATTTTTAATATGGGCAGAGTGTAAAGTCCACTTACAAGAATTGGCTTGAGTCAACTATTGTCCAAATAACTAGAACTAGTTGTTTGAATAATTGACCCTTACCACTTATAAACCCTTTAACATTTTCATGTTTACTCAATATGGGACACTTTAACACTCCCCCTCAAGTGCAATTTGGACTGGACATCCAGTTGTCACTTAAAATATACGCAGTGGTAACCGGACCGGACCGTTGGGACTGGACATCTAGACGGACAATTGGGAATTTAATAATCCGGACCAAACCTGCTCTAATACCATATTGAATTTTTAATATGGGCAAAGTGTAGAGTCCACTTACAAGAATTGGGCTTGGGTCAATTATTGTCCAAATAACTAGAACTAGTTGTTTGGATAGTTGACCCTTACCACTTATAAACCTTTTAACATTTTCATGTTTAGTCAATATGGGACATTTTAACATTGTTTTGCGCACCACCCCGTTAATTTCTTTTGGGCGTTATCTAGGATATGTTGATAAGTGTTACACGTGGTACGCTCATGGAGGAGAGACACTCCTAGATATTTTCCAAGATTGTTCGTACTCGTAATGTGCAGGGCTTGACTGAGTCGATGTGCGATTTCTGGAGGAACGTTCTTGGAGAAAAAAATCTTCATTTTATCAGTGTTCTCTTTCTACCTAGATGCCTTGTAGAACACCTCTAGAGTCCTTGCGATTACTTGTGTCTGGGTAACTGTAGCTTTAACGAACAGAACCAGGTCATCTGCAAAGAAAAGGTGGGATAGGGAGGGCCCTATAGAGCTTAATTTTATCGGTCACCATTTACCTTGTCTCACTTATCTCGAAATAACATGGCCTAGTCGCTCCATGCACAAGACAAAAAGGTAAGGTGAGAGTGGATCACCTTGTCTAATCCCTTTAGAAGGGCTGAAAGGATCTAAAATTGTGCCCTACCAAGCCACCTGCATAGACACCGTCGTAACACACTGTATAATGATCTAGATTAGATGTTCTGAAAATCCAATGTCCTCTAAAGTGTTTTGAATAAAATCCCATCGGATCTGGTCATAAGCTTTTTTCAGGTCCACTTTGATCGCTAAAAGTCCCTTCCTCCGTGTCTTCCTTCTCATTGAGTGAATGACTTCCTGGGCTATAATGATATTATTCGTTATTTGGTAGCCCGGGATAAAACTGCATTGGTTCTCCTTCACTAGAAAATCTAGGTGATTCTTCAACCGATTTATGATGACTTTTGAGATAATTTTGTAAATCACGTTACAGAGACTAATCGGACGGAATTAGGTGATATTAGACGAGGAGGGATTTTTTAGGATTAGGACCAGGATGGTCTGATTTATATCATTTTCCCACCGTTCCTGCCTAAAAAATGCCTGGACATACTCTGTCACTTTGGGGCCCACCTGCCCCCATTTCTTCTAAAAAAATAGGGCATTGAAGCCATCTACCCCAGAGGCTTTATGTGGATTCATTTCAAAGACCGCCAGCTTTAGTTCTATGTGATGAAGGGACTGGGCTAATCTTCGGAGGCTTTCCTCTGAAAGAGAAGGGAATGCTCCTAAGAGTGGGAACTTATATAGTGGTCCTTCCTCTTGCATATACAATTGGATAAAATAGTCTCTGGCTAAACGGCTCAATTGTCCTTGGTCGGAAACTATGGTCCCCTGGGCGTCCTTGAGACTGTTGATCTTTAATTTATTTCATTTGGATATGGTTAGCGTGTGGTAATATTTAGTATTCCTATCACCTTCCGAAATCAAATTGCGCCGAGCTTTCTGATGCCAATAGATTTCCTCTTCACTCAAAATCTGCATCAATTCCCCGCTCAACTGTTCCTCCAAGTCTAAAAGGGAGTCTAAATTATCTTTGAACATGGCTCTTTGAATGCCCTGTAATCTTGCTAACAATCTTTCTTTCGATGGAAGATATTTCCAAAATCTGAATGATTCCATCTTATGAGATGTTGGGAAAGTTTAGCTAGTGAATTACTCATCATCTCCTCGTCTGGTGCCCAATGCTTTGCTACCACTTCATCAAACCCTGGGTGAATTAGCCACACATTTGGAATCTAAAAACTAGGGAACCTATTGTTCTAGGATTCGTCTAATGTAGGCGGATCCACATTGGTCTATGATCTGACCCTAGGAACGGTACGTGGTAGTTTACCGCTTACAGGAAGGTTTGAATCTACTCTGTCGACCAAAAGACTCGGTCCAATCTAGCCTGTACCACTCCTCTGTTCCACGTATACTTGGAGTCAATATAACCCAGGTCATAAAGGCTAGTCCCCTGAACCCAATCTTGAAATTGCTTGTTTACTATCTGCGTTGCCTTGGCTCCGCCCTGTTTATCTGTGATCTCCAGTTTTGCATTAAAATTCCCTCCTATTAGCCAGAGTTTATGGAAGAATCTTCCTACCCATTCTAAAGCAAGTTAGAGTTATATTTGAGAAGAGATTTATAAACTGGCATAAATAGCGGTAAAATTGAACGAGTAAGATTTATATTTGATTGCCAGATCAAACTCGCATCATTTCATTACCACACATGCGTGCTTATATTGAAGTCAAGTTCTAATAGAAGAAAAGTGGCACATCAAAACGATTCGGGGCTCCAGTTGGTGGACGCCTCTAACATTACAGTTTGAGTCATGAATGAACATATTTTCTGAGATTTTTCTTAAGTTCTCCAGGTTGTTAGTGTAGAGAACGAAAGATATGTTAGTTTGTTAATATTAAAGATTGCAATTTTTTTAATAAAAATAATCAAACAATACTGATAAATTGGAACACGTGAATGCAATAATAGTTTCATAGAATGCATCTTAGGAAGAACTGTTTTTATGATAAAGATATATCTAGTTAAGAAATTTTGCTTCTATGAAACTCTCCAAAGATCTATTCATCAAATAATAAATATTGGTCACTTCAACATAAACACCTAAATCTAATTCATATTATGATCTTTTAGAAAATTAATATTTTTTAATCAGTTTTAATGATAACAAATTAACTTTATTGCTGAGGTCAATAAAATGAGGAATCAAAGTAATTGTTTATAAAATTTCTAAGTGTTAAATTTGTTTTATAAAATTTTAAATAGTTATTTAGATTAAAATATGTGATTTTCAATTTATTATACAATTCAAAAAATAGTTTTATTTAAAATATATAAATTTTATTTTTAAAAAATTATACAAATATCAACCAAACAGAGTTTTATTTTCAGTTTGATATTAAAAATTTCAATTAAACAGATTTTTATTTTTTAATTAAAAAATAAAATTAAAAACAGAAAACAAAAACTAAAAGCAAAAAAAACAAGTGAAACTAAATGCCTTAGGATTATCTAATCTTGGTTTTACAGATATCTTCTCCTGTTTTGTAAAGCTCAGTTGGTTTTTATCGAAACTTTCCTGAAGGCCCTTGCTACCTTCACCAGCTATTCAGGGCTGCATATTAACTTCATCAAAAGCAACTTTCTCGTCCCCAAGAGGGCTTCTGATCTCAAACAATCCATAGCATAGAATACAGGTATGCAATCCATAACCACTCATGTAATTGGGGCTTTCTGTGACAACAAGATGCCTCAACTACCTTGAGTGTTTACCCCTTATTAAAAAAAATACAGAAACTTATTGGCTCATGGGTAAACAAAACTCTCTCCTATGCGGGTAAGTTACAGTTTATCCAATCTGTGCTTAACTCTTTATATATATACTGGAGTTCTCATATCTTTCTCTCTCAAAACATCATCAAAGCTATAGAAAGACTACTCAAAGACTTCTTGTGGAGTCCTTTGGATCGATCCAAAGGAACTGCTAACGTTAAATGGACTGACATATGCCTTCCTAAGAAAGAAGGTGGATTAAATATCTCATCCATTTGAACTAAAAGTCAGGCCTTAATTCTCAAACAACTCAGGTGGATTTTGCTCGACAAAGGATCATTATGGGTTAGATGGCTTCACCCCTACTTCCTCCAGGGAAGATGCATTTGGCAAATAAACAAAAGCACCTCTCATTCACATTTCCTTGAATCAATTATTAGCCTTGAGAGATATGGTTCAACTCGATGTCACAAGTAGAGTTGGTAATGGCAGACTCATTTCGTTATGGTATAATAAATGGTCAGGGCACGGTTCACTCATCACAACGAGTAATCCATCTTCATCTTTCTCTCAATGCTCATATGACATCAGTCATCTGTGATAACTCCTGCCAACTCTTACCTCACCTGACGCATCTGTAACCTACATAACTTCCAAGGCCTAATTCTTCTGATTTTTTTATTGGAAAGGCCAAGCGATCTATACACTAACCAACAAGGCAACCAAAAAACTGCTGAGAAGAAAGACATCTCGTTGTTGATTGGCACAGAATCATCTGGAGCAAAGCGCTAACTTCCCGACTCTCTTGTTTACTTTAGCTAGCGATTCAGAATAAGCTTATGACCGCTGATCGACTACCATATTTGTACATGGATAAACATTGTCCTATGTGTCAGGTTCAAGTGGAAACAAGAGACCATCTCTTATTTACGTGCTCCTTCAACAATATTATATGGCAGAATATTCGAAGAAAATGTCTATGGACTGATCAGAGGCACTATCTCTACGACAGTATTCAACAATTATCAGCTCAGTTTGCTGGCCCGCAATATGATAAATTCATACATATTCTAGCTTTGAGACTCTGCGTATATATACTATGGAGAGAGAAACTTCAAACGTTTTGCAAACCGAAGTTCTTCACTGGACACCCTACAATCAGGTATAATCTGACAGATCTGACAGCTAATCCTAGTGAAGAAGATGCATCTCCACTGCACTATCAACATTCTCTCATCCCTGAACATCTAAAATTACTTATGATTCATGGTTGATCCACTAGTCTTATATCTCTCCTTTTTGTACTTCCTCCTTACAAGATTTTTCAAGGATTGTAGTAGGGTAATCCCCTCACAACTATGCCGATTTTGTACTACCTTCTACATCTATTAATTAATACCATTTTTCTTTTCAAAAAGAAACTTTATAAATAACTTGTTAAAAGTTATGTAAGGTAATAGTTTTGGTAATACTTTTTGTATCATCTTTCTCATAGTAATATAAAAATCTAATTCCTTGCCCATAGATTCTTGTGTTCTTTGCTTACTTGTGTGCAACAATTGGTATCAAACAAAGGTTTGATGTCAAAATGTCTCAAAATAAGTTCAATATGACTTTACTCTATAGAAGGTGAATATGAGAGGGATTCTTATTCAGTAAGGATGCGTAACAACTTTAAAAGGAGAAGAAAATTTGTTGGAGAATTTAAGGACGTCAGTGAAGGAAGAGATTTTGTCGAGGGTACACAACACAATACTATTGAGTCTAGGAGATGAGATCTTGAGATAAGTGATTAATAAAACTAGTGTTGCTTCATTGTGGAACGGATTAAAAGTAAGTATAAGAAGAGATCACTTATGAATCGTTTATGATAAAAGCAATGTTAGTATACCTTGAGGTTTTTAGAAAGTAACTAGCAAAAGATCATTGATAATTTTAATCGAACCGTCTTGGATTTACAAGATGAAGATTAAGCCATAATCCTTTTATGTTTTTTTCCAAATTCATATGAGAATTTTATTGATACCATGTTATGTGATATAGACACTATTTATGTCAATAATGTGAAAGATGCTTCGTAATCCAACGAATTAAAGAAAAAGGTCTTCGAAACATATGAATACGTATCAAATATGAGTCTAGTTATCATCAGAGGAAGGAATGAGGAAACACACTTTAAAAACATGAGTAAGTCACAATCTAGATTGAAGGCTAAAGTTGTTTGATGTTTTAATTGTAAAGTTAAAGGGCTCTTTAAGAGGGATTGTCCACATCAAAAGAATGAAAATGTGAAAAGGGAAAAATATGGAAAAACAAGTATTGTTATAGTCTAGGAGAGTTTCAATGAAAAGGATGGAAGAGACAATGATGTTTTAATAGTGAGTAATTATGATTATGTAAATCAATGAGTGATAGACACTAGTGCTGCTTATTTTATAACTTTCAATAGGGACTAGTCTTTTTCTTTTAAAGAAAATCAAATTGGGTGATAATGGAGTGTTTGCTATCAAAATAAGTGGTTAAGTGCTGATCTAAATGCATGATAAAATTGTTAAAACATTGGATGGTTGGTATGTTTTTTAGCTTCAAAAAAATATGATTTTTATAAATACTCTTTATAAATAAGGTCTAAATTTTTTGGCGATGATGAACAACTTAAGGTAATAAAAGGAGTGTTGACTATGTTGAAAGAAAAATTACAACACGACAACTGTGCCTTAATTGGAAAGACAATAATGAGATTGGTGGTTATATCCTAACTTCAAGGAAGAACAAAAGAACTATAGTATGACATATATGGGTGAATCATCTTATGGGTAATAAATGATGGGACTTTATATTAAAGGATAACAAACATGGGAAGGTAGAATTTTATGAGTTTTTTGTGTTTAGTAAAAAGTCTAAGGTAACCTTTAAAGAAGTAGTGTTTAGAGAGGGACATATGTTGGCACAAACATGTGAAAAGGTCATGTCATGTTCAATGATGAGCAGTCCTGGTTTAAAGGTAATACAAAAACAACCTAAATTGAATGCTAATAGAGTTGAAATTTTTACTTCAGTAGATAAAATAATGTCACGAAGAAAGCATCAACATTGGATAGTCTAGGATAAAGCGAGAAGGACTGTCAGGCAATCATGGAGATATGGTTAGGGAGACTTGGTCCTTAATGCTTTTACCATTGATAATAGGGATGAAAATATCTTTCAAAGGACTAGGAAAAGTCAGGTGAAAGATAGACAAATGGATATAAGGTTTCAAAATATTGAGAAATTGATTGCATCTGATCATATCTTGTTGAAAAAAGGTCACATATTAAAGAATGTAACTGAATTATTGATAAAGTCCTTACCCACAAAGAAGTTTAAGTGTAGATTGAACTTGATGAATGCTCATATAGCTTAAAGCCTTTGACAACTTATGTGGCAGGGAATAATTCTTAGATGGACGTTGGAGAATTCAAGTCAAGGTAGAAAATTGCGAGATATACCTTCAATTCTAGTGAAATAGAATTTAAGTGACATTAGGATTATAATAAAGTAGAGTTTTATTAACCTTGAATTTATGTGAAATAGAATATCAATGATCTTAAGATTCTATAGCGATAAAATTTCACTTTAATTAGACTTCTTACATGCAATTCTATAAATATCTTGTTAAGAGTTTTGTAATATGATAGTTTTGGTCATACTTATCCTTGTATCATCTTTCTTACACTAATAAAAGAGTTTATTTCTTATCCATACATTCTTGTATTTTTTTTACTTCCATATTTTTCATATATATTACCTCCATTTACACAACATACGGTATTAGTTATTATATAAATCTTGATTATAGATTTATATATATATATATATATACACACACACATATATATTGTTATAATTTCTCCATTATAAGAAAAGGATAAGGTATTAATTATATAAATATTAGTTACACACACACACACACACATTTGGGTGTATAATTCATAATACTAACTATTATAATATCTCCATATTTATATATATGTATATATGTATGTATAATTTAGAGTACATAATCACCCAACATATTTTTGGCTATGTTTGGTCAGATATAAGGTTTTTAATGGATATAATGTAAATGGATGTAATATTAGAAATTTGTTGTTTGGGAGGGAGGAAGAGTTCATAATGTAATATCGCGAAATGTTGTTTGGAAGAAAGGTTCATAATATAATATAGTAAAATATTATTTATTATTTTACATTCCATCTTAAACTCTCCAAATCAGAAGTAACTTATTTTTACTGTTTAGAATGAAATGAGATGTCATGTGAAACCTTCCCCTTTTAACTTATTCCATTCATTCCATTATAAATCCTCCTCATAAATGATGGAATAATTTTACATTCGATTTCATTTCATTAATAACCACCCAACCAAACATAGCCTTAAGGATGAAGTAGCTAGTTGACATGATAGACTAGATGGCTTCCCCAACATTTTGGATTCTCTCTCTGTCTAGGCATATTATTGTCGAATTTAACATTCATCTTCAGTAACTTAAATTACACTGCTCCAAAGTTCTTCCACAAGCTTAGACAATTGCCTCCACTAGCTGCTTTAAATACACTTACAAGAATTTTTATGATTTGTAATCATATTATTTTTTCCCTAATCCTTCTTTATGTTACCTAATATTGGGTTTCTTTTGAGATGGGAGAGATTGCTAAAATTTTAATTCGATATGTTCATGAAATTGATACTTTGTCAATGTAATAAAGTAAAGATAGTGGAAGTATTTGAGTAATAATAGAAAAATTACACAATTTTTACATATTATTAGTGAAGTAGGAGTTGCGAAAAGAAGATAAAAGCTTCATTAATTAGTCGACTAAGAAAAAAAGAAAGATGAACATGACTTGCTCAAGAAAAGTACAATATGTGTTCATACCTTAACCTAAATCATCAATGGAAGATTTGAATGACAACTTTAAGATCATTTGAAAAAACAAGTCTTCGTTGTATACTCCTTATCTCAATCATTAATGGAAAATGTGAAAGAAAACTTTACTTTTCATTATTTGCTTATGGGGATTTCTGGATCTGAACGCCTATTTTGTGTTGGATTTTACAAAGAAAGTTGAAGTGAGTTAAGAAATAATATTAACGATCACAATAATTGTTTCATATAAGATGATGCGAGATCTCTTTATCTCATAAATAGAGATATACAAGGATGTGTATGGTGAGTTAGGAATGCCCATTACTATCTATAAAGAAGATAAACTTAATCCAAGTATATATTTTACTATTGTTACTTTTTAAAAATTAATCATCTCTTTATTTTATTTAAAAGATTATTTTTGTTATTTTACGGTTACTTTGTAAGACAAATTTGAAATTAGTGTTCTATAGTTGCAAAAGTTTACAATTTTAATTCTTAGTCAATGTATAAGTATAGCTGGCTGCAAAAGAAATTGAAACATATTTAAATTCATTTAGTCTAAAAGAAAAACATAAATTGAAACATAAAAGATTAAATAATTTGGTACCTATGAAGTACACATGGAGTTTTGAAAAAGGTAGATATTATTATTAAATTGAATAAAATTTCTTATAATTTTTTAATAATTGAATTTAATTTGTTTATTAACATTTTAATAGAACAAAGTAGCTTTATGAATTTAATTTGCCTTATTATATCAATCTTTTACCTAATCCGGTTTTTACAAAACCAAGTTTTATAAATGAAATCGATTGGAAGATAATCTTGAATGTGAAAATATTAAAACATCATTTGATATAAAAATTTTTGAATGATAATTGGAGCCAATAGTATTTGAACAAAAATGTCATTAAATAAAATTTCACATGCTTCTTTTTTTTTTAATTTCACTATATATATATATGTATGTATGTATATTAAATTCTATATGCAAAATATCAATACAAACTTTTAACTATAAGTGTTTTTATTTCTACTTTATTATGTTCCTCAACATGAACTTAAATATTTTTTATTATTCTTAGTTTTACATATAGTTTTTAAACTTGATAATATATATATATATATGCACATATTGTAATTTTATAAAGTTTAAAAACTATATTATTTTTAAATACTTCACAAACGAGGACTTGATCTTGACCGACCAATCAATACTATATCATACCAAAATCAAATCCAATATTAGGTATAACACGATATTCATAACATTGCCTACCACAAAAAGTAATTGATCTATAGCTACCCCGAGATAAGCATCACTCGATATCTTTTGACTTCAACACCAACCATAAAAAGATTCAAAACTCCAAAAGTTCATCACGTTATATAATGCCCCAATATAATTAGGAGCACAGCAGTCGATGAAAAATATAGATATAATATGATATTGGGTTAGGCCAGGCTCAAAACCACATGACCCTCGATCAATCTCAAAACTTACGACTCTAAGTTCAAACTTAATCACGCTTCAAGTGGTCCAAAACTCGATCAAGCTTTAAGATTTAAAACTTAACCTAAACCTAATGTCATTTGAACATTGATGTTGAGACATTTAGGCTTTGAAACAGATCATAGCACAAACCCAAACTTCAGCTTAGCTTAAAGTCCAAATTTATTTAAAAAAACAAAAATCAAACCGACTTAAAATCCGATCAAATAAATCCAAATGCATCAAACCGGACCGAAACGACCAGTCACAAACCTAAATAAACCAATGCTGAAAGACCGGTTTACCCTCGCAAACAAAAACTGATAAACAAAAAGATAAATTGATCACCGTATTCCTAAGATTCTGTATTTGCTATCTCAAGGTACAACATATGTGGTTCACTATACAAAGTGGAACTGTCTTTACTCTTTTGATGTTACAGAATACACTTGGTGCACTTTGACCCAATCCAAAATCATATTAACCCAACATTATCAAAAAATGTTGCGTATGCTCTCCAAAAAAATAAAAATTAGCTAGTTGTACTTACATGTAGCCGCTTGGAGGTCAGTTCACTTGAGAATTTACTATTGGATTATTTCGAAATGAATGTTGCAGTCATAAACAGAGGAGGCTATAGAAAACGAGCGGTATGAAAGCATTATCAAGTTGAGCTGTGTAGGCCTCCAATAAACCACTAACTATCACGGCTAGGAGGAGAGACGCCCAGTTCTGCATAAAGTAGCAATAGAAACATCACAAATACTACAGACGCTTATTGACTAGTTAATCAACTACATCATCATATTTAGGAAATGCCAGTTAGGGGGTGAACAAAGACAAATGACTACCTCACCAACCAAACGGGATAGGAGAGAAATTAGCAGAAGATAAAGAAGTGCAAAATGTTGAGTTCTATCAGAAGATATAGAAAATAATCTCATTTTTATGCAAGTTCTTTTGCAGTTAAACACAACTTCTGGGACATTCTATTATAATCTTTTACAGAACGTGTGAGCCTTCAATTTCCACGTAAATCAGCCATAAAGTGGACAACAAAACCTTCTTGTCAATCATAAAGAATGTATGGGTTAGTGAATAGAGAGAGAAACCTGTGTAAGAATATAACCAGTCGAGGCTAGAAGTGGAAGCAAAACTGAGCACGCAGCCAAAACTGAAGTTATACCAGCTGCAGTGCCTTCAATAGTTTTCTCTGTGTCAAAAACAGTTCTCACGCATTAGCAGGGTGTCTAAGAGATAGCCACAAGATCAAGAATTTTTTCTCTCCCTTCATTCATTAATTTTCTTTTTCCAAGTAAAGCAAACACTTACTTCCTGTTTTCGACCACCTGAGTACACCATACTTGTGGCCAACCATTGATGCCTGAACACAAAAATCAAAAACCAAAAGATTAAATTATTCAAATATTCTACTCATCCACCAGATCACTGATTAAGCAAAAGAAGCATTACTCACCATTGTATCTCCGATTCCCAAGCTCAAAATTCCAGCAAAAGGTGCAAGGGGCCGATCATTATACCCAGAAGACATCCAAATAGGAATTGCACATCCCAACAACAGTGAAAAGTGGCTAAAGAAATTCAAAAAGCAACAAATGAAAGCAATTACTTATTTGAATCAAGTATAGTCATAAAGGAAAAAAAAAAAAAGTCAGGGAAATGAAAGTCATGCCTGACAATAAGGAGATCTGAGTCACGATGGTCTGTGAAAGCACTCATAAATTGATGTATGACTTGTCCAAAAGGCCAAATTTTCCAAACCTGATAGGTCATTAAGGAAAAAAAAACTCGTTCATTCACATCATGAAATATCTAGAATGTACTCAAGGGCCTGCTTGGAAGAGGACACGAGTGAAATGCCTATTTTTCATTTCATGTTAGACAGCAATAAGGACCAACTTGCTTACACATTGGACTAGTCCACCTCTTCAAGCCAATCAAAGGCCAGGGGTCCATGTCAGCCTAAAACATCTAGTATCCTACTAAACAGTTTTTTGATAATCATAATAGCATTTAATATAATGTTGTGCCCCACACTTGGGTGTCCATTATCTTATTAGCCTCGAGCATCTTCATATAGGTTTACTTTTCAAAGTCTAAGATATGTCTTCAATTATTTTCCACATTTGTTCTGTCAAGTACACATCTAGGAACGCTAATAAGATGGTAAACTAGGGCAACACATAGTTAGTTACATGAATGGCCCATTAAAGTTTGTGAAATTAGTCATTTGTTGCACCAATGTTCGGAACAAAGTTCCATGCCTGGGTTCTTCATCAATAAACTAAATAGCTCATAAACCTGAAGCAGCCAAGATAAATTTAGAAATGCTTCTTTCTTTTTCGCTTTTCTTTTATAGAACAACTAACTCTACTCAAATTACAACCTATTCACAAGGAGCAAAACCTAAATGCTTGATTTTAGACATCTTCAACATGCAAACAAAATGCAAATTAAATATGAATAAAGAACAATAACATTTGGTGATTTTGACAACTTACTCGAATGATTTCTAATATCAGAAAAGCTGCCAGCGCAGCCCCAAATGCTAGACCAAGAAACTTTGGCTGCAAATGTAAGTCATTTTAGCTGTCTACTTAAGCAAATCATTCCTAAAAGCAGTTTCAGTAAATGAGAAATAACAGAGCAAAGATAAATCCTTTTTCACTACTAATCACCTGGAAGATGACAGCAGGGGAAAACATTAAAACAGCCACAAGATGATAGTATTTCCGAAGAAGAATTCTTTCAATCTTACTATTCTTTGAGATGTTGTAGAACCTCTGGACAGACACAAGTATCACACATACCCAGTAGATACACAGTGATAGCCTTTTAACTGGCTCTGAGAAAACAAATTTAACCACCCTGTTGAAAAGTTCAATAGAAGATATTCTGAATCTGGTGGATTTAACAGTAATACAGGAAATCCAAATTTGCAGTGACAGTCAGTTTTGTGTCAAAGTACAAAGCCTAATATCTGACACTTTGATAAAGTTTCAAATCTTGACAAATCATTTAATTATTTCATGAAACTTGTGCATGTCATAATATGTTGAAATCAAACCAACAAAAAGAAAACATAACTGAAACGATTACATAGGACCAGGTGGTTAGGTTAGTTCCAAGCCTGAACATCCAATGTGTATGCGTCTCTCTCTCTCTCTCTCCCTCTGCGTATGTGTGTGGGCATGCGTGTGTGTGTGTTGTGTCACAGAGAGAGAGAGACAGAGAGCAGCAAGTATAGTTTTACACTTCATAATTAGTTGAACCATCTGGTGCAAAAAGTATTCCTCCACATAATGCAATGGATATATGGTTAATGCAAGCGTTAAGATTTATATTGAATTCGAAGTTCAGAGAAAAAATACCATAAATATGGATGCACATCAAAATCCTCAACGATTTGCATCCACGATGGGCTGACCACAATTGTGATAAAACCAAGTAACGCAAAGAATACAACAGATCGTCTTCCCTCACTGTATGCCCTTGCTCCACAATTGGATGGATTTACAGGATAACGCGTTACATGAAGCACGGATTTAAAGGCAATAGGGAGAATTAGAAGACCAAGAAGCAGTCCCTGGATTTAGGGAACAACGTTCACTACCCAGCGATAATCAATTAAAAAGCTTAACATGTCCCATGCCGAGAATTTTCACAGATTAAAAATTTACCTGAATGATAGTACTGATCTCACTTCTCTTAGTTCCCATTCGTACAGAGACCAACACTGATGGAGTCAAGTACCCACGAAACTGTTCACACACAAGGCCATCACCAATATGATGTAAAAATACTTGGCTTAACCCAGGGAGAATTAGCAAACTATCTTGTGCAGAAAAGCACTAGCCTTCTCAAATGTGCATGCCATCATGTCACCAAAGTAGAGCACAAGACTAGCAGTTACCAAAAGTGCTTCTCCTAGAAAAACAAGAGGACAATAGTAATCACTGAACAGAGTCAACCATAAAAGATTTGCTTTCAATTTTCTAAAAGCATGCTTATAGGCACAGAACTTCATCATATAACCCAACATGTTCACTTAAAGTGAACTGTAACGCCACTCTGTTCTCATAATGTCAAAGTGAGAGTTACGAATGAAAGAAGAAACAATTTATCGCAGCCAGACAGTAAATAAGATTATCAAAGTGTATAACCGCAATGCAATAACAAACAACTCATAAGGCAGTTGATGCAATGTTCTAGCATATCACAATTTTATCAAACTAAAATACATGAAAGAATACACCAAACATACCAATGGAAGCACATGACGGGAATGTATTAAGTAGGTGCTGCAACAATATGACAGAAGCACATCCATGAATAATAACCCACAGAAAATTCGACAGCAGGCCTGTAAAAGGTTAACTACAAAAATCAGCAAAGCTAAACAGTGACCTCCACCAACATTCTTCATTAGCCACTAAAAACTAAAGACATCAGTACTGTACACAACATACTCCAAATTTTGCTACCTCAGTCAACTGCCACACACAACTAAAAGAAAAAAAAAGCAGTTAGATACATGCAGAACTGAAGACTAACCGTTAAGGGATAAAAAGGAAAGTGCTGCATATAGAACACAACAACTTGACCCAAACTTGAATAACCAAGCACCGAATGGAGGGCGTAGTGAATGTTTTGGTGAACATCGGACACTTATGCATAGGAACACCAATACAAAGAAGCTGGTAGCGGATGAGGCCCAGTATTCCAAGGCTAGGTAGTTAAGCTCTGCATGTAAATTGAAACATCATACGCGCATGCGAAATTAGCAGCAAAAAGAGGACATGTAAAAATGTTGGAAAAGGTCAAAGAACTGATTCTCTGAACATTATTTCAAAGACAAGATGACGCTGCAGCTGGAAGATAAAGTAAGCACTCTATGAATATCATAAGTTAAAAATCAGTCTACAACTTGTCATACCCAGCTATGTACCCAAGATCAGCATTTAGTAGTAAGCTAAAAATTGAAGCTTAACTGATCAGAAAAAGATTCGTGGTTTAACTGCAAAACCAGTACCTTGGTGATTGGTTTGATGCAACAGCAACGCTCTTGACATTTGAATCAACTTGGCAAGCATCAAAGAAGGCAATGTGACCGCACCTAGCAATATCCCAGACGAAGCACCAGCCCTATAATTTTGCAACAACTAAACCAATTATAATTCCGAACTTAATTACAAGGATTAGAAACGAAATTAACTAAAAACAGATATGGAAATCCTAGAGAAAAGGTACCTGGTTTTGAATAGAGAGAGAGAAGGAGAATTGTCGGAGAGGATCTCGACGGAGAGGGCAAAGAGGGAGAGAAGAGAGAGAGAAAGGCCATGGAGGAGAAGAGAATAGGGAAGGGAGAAGAGGATGCAACCCACAAAAAGCGTGACCACGGCTCTCTCGCCGTTTAACAGCGGCGAGATAGAGACGGCCATCAGACGGTATCCAATCTATACCCCTCCTATATCCCAAACTCTACGCTTAGAAATTATAATTTGTAATGCATCGTACCGCAGAGAACGAGAGGGAGAGAAGGTGAGTTCTTTTAGCGGGAATAGACTAGTTCCTTCCTTCTTTCCTGAATAGGTTTTTTGTTTTGACAAGTAAATCAATATGGACAAGTCAAAAACATTGGGTGCGTGAATTAGAAGTTGGCTCGATTTGGTTTCATCATCGTGTACGTGTTTCGTCCAGTTCTAAGCTGCCACGTTTTATTTCATCTGGAAAATGGTCGACGATATTACCCAATTCACCCTCATATTTCTTCAATTGGGTGCTTCAAATCGACCAAAATTGAAGTCAAAGTCAAAGTCAAAGTTACAAAACAGCCTGACTAGTACGAAATAAAAGTAACTGGTTTTGAATAATTGTGTAAAAATATAAAGATAGTTAAATGTTTCAATGTGGATACGATAATTTTATCATCAGAACAGAACCACCAGGAAGATTGCCTGCCTCATAGTAAAAGTAGTTCTACTGTTACAATCTGAAAGAATGACGACAAAGGAAAAGTACAACCCGTAGCATGACAAAGCTAACAAGCCTTCTCTGAAGACCTTTCGTGTCACACATTTGGCAGCAGGCTGTCCCCTGCAGCACTTCTTGTTGATACAATAAACCCAGTTGTTGAAGCAGGGGAGAGTACGTACGAGACACTCAGTTCCACTCTCCAGAGATCCCAGCCAGTAGAAGGATCAACAAGAAAGTCATTCTTCCGATATGATTTCTGAAACATGGTGTCAACTTTATATTCCACAACTAGCAGCTTAAATTATTGAGACAATGTTCTCATCAGACTAGAAGTTATTTGAAGATTAAGGAGGTCATAGATGTCAGCGAATTTTGGACGACTACAGGAAAAACCAATCTTACAATTGTCTATCTCTAATTCTCTATCATGTTCTGCAGGAAAACCTGTTGATGATGCCAATATGACGAAAGCATATATTTGCACTTGCCATGAGAAATGAAATCTCAAAAGGGCCAACCTTTCGCACGCGAATTTCTCCAGGAATTTTCTTTGCGACGAGCGACTCTGATCTCCAAAAACAGCCTGTATGCCTTGTCTACTTTATTTGAAGCAATTAGTTTTGTATTTAGCTTGCTACAAATAAGCTTGCTTGGGCAAAAGCCCTTCCGTAAAGATTCCTCCATAACACATATGGCACTTTCAAGTTGTCCTATGTTGCAAAGCCCATTGATAATATACTCATAAACTTCAATATCAGAAGTGTAGCCACTCCCTTGCATGTCATGCCATACATTCAACAGCATTCCACATTTTCCAAATCTAGATAGCCGCATCAGCAATAGCTTATAAGCTTTGAGTGATATCTTACAGCCAGCTTTTCTTGCTTTCTTATAGATCACCATTGCAGCATGGGGGGGACCAAAACGGCAAAGAGGTTCAATAAAAGAAGTTATTGTCCCTGTTGTAGGAACCATTCCTCGATTTAGCATTTCATCAAACATTTCCAGTGCGTCAGCCACTTTCCGGGCTTTGATAAAAGCAGATATCAGATTGGTATAAGTTTCCATGTTTGGATCACAATTATCCCGCATCATACCCTCATAAAACTTAATACACTCATCAAAATCTCCAATAGAAATAAAATTAGAAATCATCGAATTGTAAACACCAGCGTCTCGCACACATCCACTCTCCTTCATAGTTTGGAAAACCTTGACAGCATGTTCCATCCTATGAGCTCTCCCTAATCCCTCAAGAAGATAACGAAAAGACAAGCAATCGGGAGTAAAACCATCTTTCCCCATTGCTTCAACAATTCTCTCAATTTCACTAACCCTGCCATATTTTGCCCACCCTCCGATAACTATATTATACGTCATAACATTAAATTTCACCTTGCCCTTAACTGAATTGAAGTACGAATTTGCTGCACCTACATGCGATCTTCTACACAGGCATTGCAAAAGAACATTCAAAGACTCAGTATTGCATTCAAATCCAAACTCTTGTGAGTTTCCTAATATCTGTACAGCTTTGTACACCCTACGAGCCCTAATTAAACTATCCATTAGAATTGATACCGTCTCCAAGTTGGGGTTCATACCTTTCGTCCTCAAATCTTGCACAACTTGCACCAAAAAAGCAATGAACTTTCTTCTACCCAGTGCTTTAATGAGTACGTTGAAGCTATGAATGTCATTAGGTATCATAGGCTGCTTAACAGCCCAATTAAAGAAGATAACCATGGATTCCCCTCCTAAATTTCCTCTATTCAGCACTTTACCAACAAGGTCAAGATTCAAATCCACATCGACGCTCGATAAAGCACACTCAATCGCTGAAATTCCTTTTAATTTCTGCAGAAAAACACCTCTCAATCTTTCTTCCGGCAACAACAAGTGTTCTACACCTGTTCCAATTTCAAGCACTCCATTCTTCGCATTTAACGGAGATGGGAATGTTTTGGTTTTGTGAGAAATTGGTAAAATACTGGAGAGTTCATCGAGAACGTGTTTTTCATCAAGTTTTTTGGACTGGTTATCGATGCCACCTCCTGGGTGGTGTATAAGGTCTACAGAGCTGAAATGAGAATTCAATGTCGAAGATGGACAAGACAGAAGCTGGGGGAAGTGGTACGTCGTCGTTATAGTGAGGCGAGTGAAAAACCTGTGGCAACAAAACGCCATGAAAGCTTCTTTCTTGGAGGTGGTTCAAGGTCAGAGTCCGATTGCACCCAGTGGCCATCGCAGGGTTCCTCAATTATCGTAGGTGGAATTCCGATTCCAAACGAGGAACTCAATGGTGTTAGGTGCCATCGGTCTGTTGATTGATCAATTCATTCACCAATAGGAACTCAATTGTTGATGACTGCAGAGGTTAGGTTTGATTTTAAGTAATTATTTTATAACTAAAATTAATATGAAAAATAAATATTAAAATATATTTTAAAATTTAAATAATATTATATAAAGATAAATTTGTGATTATAAAAAAAAATTATATATAAAATATAAGAATAAAAGGAACTAAAAATTATACTAATTAATTAAACTACACAATCTCCCTTAAAAAATCATTTAAAAATTTAAATTTGTATTTCTTAAAAAGTTATATTTTAATTATTAACAAAATCAGTCAAACACTCACATTTTTTTAATTTTTGTAATAAAAAAATATTTAGTGACTTTCCAAAATTCCTATTCTCTCGCTGTTTGTCATAAGAGTTGCGTTGAACATGTGACATGTCCAAGAGAAAGTGGGAGAAGATTTATCCATGTAAATGACTAGCCATTCATATTCATATTATCAGAAAAAGACAAACAAATAACTTGATTTGCTGCTGCTTCTGTACATTTCATAGCGGACCAAACTGGAGGGATCCCAAGAACAAAAGGACTGGAAATAGTACTGAGATTTCAGAAATTCATCTACTAGAAGAATTGTTCTTATATCGACAAAACTTGAGCACTGACTCGTGCTTTCCTACGCGAAAATGCAGCACAACAAACACGAGAATACGATACACGATTGTCATTATAAATAACACCAGTAGATTATGCCACTTGGAATTACTGTCAGGAGATATGTCATATGCATTGCGGAGAGCCTGAAACCCAGAAATGGTCCTTACTTCCCCTACTGCAAATGAAGTTCCTAGGTACTCGTTCTCCAGAATTCCCTGTAAAATATCACATCAGCGCTGCAGTTTGCATTAAGTTACAATATTCTTTTCATATTTTTTTAACAAATCGAAACCCCAAAAGCCTTTTTGCAAAACAGTAACTAACAAACAAACAGGGAGGCCTTGCACACAGAAACATCCAGACTTCTAACTAAAAATCAAACTTGCCTGAATAGAGTAAGTGTGAAAAGCAATATAAGATACTGGATACATCCACATTGGCCTTGGCAAAGCATTTCGGATTCTAAAATACCCTGCAGAAAGCATCATTACCACCTGAAAGCCACAAATTAGAAGAGTTGGATTACATGACAGCGAGACATGAATGGTGCTAATTTGAAGACGCCCAAGTCAATTCATACAGCTCAGACATACCAATTTGAATGATTTAGCTTCAATTCTTTTACTTTTCCAAACTGTTCAAGTACACATTGTGCTTGCATGCATGCTGTGTGTTTGCCATACAAATACTATTATGTAAAAGAACATCTAAAGATATTAAACACTAAATCATGATCATAGAAGAAAGCTCTTTCCTAGGAAATCCCATCTTGATGAGAAAGATATTATCATCAACCAGCTCATGTAAACATGACCTAGCAACTGCGTGTTATATTTGTGTCAAAGTTGAACTATATGTCAGCTCATGCAAAGAACTATATGTCAGCTCATGCAAACAGAAAAGAAGTATATTGTCAACAAACGCAACTTACATGTAGGGATAATAGAGTCAAGACAGTCCAAAAGACTTGTTGCCAAAGCGCAATGACAACCATCATCAATCCTTCATTTACTAGGAGGCAAAGGAAGAAATTCAAAACAAAGTACATCAACAAGCTGAACTCATCTCGCAAGCCGATGAGGAAATAGAACACAAGGCTTGATGAAATGGAAATGAGAAACATAAATGGAATGCTTGCGAAAAGCTGCCCAAGTAGATAGACTAATGCTCCTGAATGCCTGTTTGATTCCTCACTGGCAAATAACTGCAAAATTCAGAGCAGATTGAATTCAAAAACAAAGGTGACTCGCCGCGGTGACTTGCAGCTTATAAAGAGAAGAAGATGATTTTTTAAAAACTAATTTCATGCTTAAGATCATTTCCTCAAAGGCTTTGAGCATATATTTTCTAAATTATAAACATCAAGTAAATTATGCCAGCATTTAAAGATGTTTGACAGAGCAGAACTAAATAAGCTCAAACCACATATCAGACAGCAAGATGATGCAAGCATACAGACTGATTCAAGGATGAAACATGAACACATTCTAATCCAGGGACAACAAGTACATATGTACTCCCAAGAGGGGCTCCAGGTGTATAGCACAAGTCATTCATCTCAATTCCCAAAATATAGAATGGCTAACAACTTAATGAACTTCAAGAACAAGTTGAAGCACCAGCTTAGTGTATTTCAAGAATGCGACTAAAAAAGAGTATCTTGATATTTGAATAAGGCATATATATAAAGCCAGACATGCGGTTAACTAGCTCAAAAAATGTAAATTCCCACAGCATATGTCAATAAGATTGCAAGTGTGATAGTGATGAGTGAGTGAACATATTGCTTATGCTATGAAGCTCTACAACTACACAACACAGACAGACTCATTCCTTTCCCCAGTTGCATCGGCAAATTCAGTTAACCATAAAATAAAGACATCACATCATTTTGCTCAATATACTATCACTGTAAGCATTTAGGTACAGTTAAATGAAAAGTGGCTACAGATCTATTATAGGATCCAAAATGGCTAGTTAAGTTAATTGGCTTGAAGAGGTGAAATCACCAACAAAATCATGCTAACTCTCATTTACGAAACAGAACTATAAGAAATTGATAAACCTGATACATATGAGGTTTTAAACGTTTAACCATCACAGACTTGCCCTGGTAGCAAATAGCTAGGAATACCTCCCCAATCCTCATCTACCAGGGTCCAAATTTCTGATATATGCTTGAAGGGATTTTTACATAATTTTATATTTGCTGATGTGCCAAAAAGTATTAGTACGCAGATATTTGAACAATCATTAAAGAAAAATAATACCTTGATCTCTTTCAGAAGTGCAGGTACTCCTGCAATGCTTAGGAGAGACGTAAATGATACAAATACAAAGACTGCAGCAACCCTTGTCTGCAACATGAAAGGTTAAACAATTTTTTAGTAAACAAATATTATCATAAGCATCATTAGTGATGAAGTAATGAAATGCACTGGATGAGGAAAAGAACCTTAAAGCAAAGTATATTGATATAAAGCCACACATTAACATATATCAAAGGGAAATGCACAGGTCAAAACAACAGCATGCGGAAATTCATGAAGATAACAAGCAGTTGCATGCCAGACCAATCCTTGGTGATAAAAAGGCAAATATTTTGGAGACTTTAACATTTCTAGGAGGACTAGGCAGTTGCAGAGAGGCATACTTCACCAGTTAAATGTCAAATGGATACTTTCTTATGATAACCAGGGATTCATAACAGTACATTTGAGCACTGGACATAATAAATAACCATCAGTGTTAATTGTAGAAACAAGTACACACATATCCCAGAAGTATATATGTACAAACATGGCATATGTGTGCCTCTTTATGTGTGTTTGTGCTTATTTCTTGCGTTTATTGCATCTTCAAATTGTTATTCTATGACGGTGACCTTAGATGAACTCAGTGGTTTGTTTCAATTTAAGAAGGAAACTAACCACCACTGAAGACAAGGAATGCCCTAAGCCTGAAAATACTGTGCCAATACAAAATGTAAGAAGCATAGAGAGAATAAGTCGAAGCCAGTAGTATTTCCATTCTCTTGACATAATCAACAATGATCGCCATGTCAAGACAGCAATTCTAGTAGCAGTGCTAGCTTTTCCTTTTGTTTTCAGAAGTGGACCTTCCTGAAGAAATAATCATGCATGCAAAGAGAGTTAGTGAAGATTAAATGAAGAAAGGATTTATGCATAAAAGCACAGAAGAGATGGAAATGTTTTCATACGAATACAGTTTCCCATACAAGAAGGGGCTAAAAAGTATCAAACTCGTTATAAGATTTTAGTAAATCGTGTGCAAAACATTTCCTCCCCTCATACCATGAGAGAAGCAGAAAAAAAGAAAAAAAAGAAAAATGCACATCTTAACACTCACAAATGCACTTGCATACATACCTAAACCCATGCACATAATCAGACACGGGAAGGGAGAGAATCTTCATGATTTAGTCAATATTCCTTGAGGACCAGTTCCTCTACTATATCTTCTTTCAATATCAATCTTCCTATTATTGCTTTTCTCATTTATCCAAAATATCCAATTGGATTAGTTCATTCCAATACTGTTTGTTATTATTGGTCCAACACAACAAAAGACAGACATCTATTTCCATGTGCCAAAATTGTTAAAACTACCACTCATTCCTCTTGACTGGTAAGATCAGGAAAAATAATTCTGTCATTTAGATTCAAATTCATGTTTTGATGACATAACCTAAGATCGAACTTGCCAATTAAGCATCACAAAATAGTTGTAAAAGATATTTTCATAAACTTCAGACAGTATTTTGACATAATCGCAGAAACATAATGCAAAAGTAAAATGAGTATGTATTGTTGTTCTACAAGACCAATTACTCAGTTTAACAAGACCCAAGAGAGTTAACCAAATACCAAATATTGATGAATACAAGCATGTATCAGAATCAAATAGAAAACCATACCTTTTCTATGAGTCTCATTATCATAGTCTCCACTGCAGCAGCATCCGTCGATGACTTATAGGTTGCTTCTAGGGTACGTATTGCAACAGCTGTATCCATGTTGACTGATGAAAAATCACCATGGTCATCCTGTGAGAATGGTTCCATACATGTTAATGGAATTTTGGAAAAGAATCAAATGGTTCCATACATGTTAATGGAATTTTGGAAAAGAATCCCAAATTGACGAATTTAGAAATTTCTCTCACAAATTTACACATGTAAGGTACATTGATAAACTTGGGAAAGAATCTAAAGTTGATATGCGCTTTTTCCATCATAAATGTACATAAAACACATGCAAAATCTGTAAACTTTGGAGAACAATCCAAAACTGATACAATGAAACATGTTTCCCACTGTCACAAACGCACTTAAGATGCTTAAAAATCTCTATTAAGTTATTCAAAAAAGGACCCAACAGTCTAGTAATTTGACCAGATTTGATTTACTTCATACAGGCATCAAAATTAATAGGACAACAATAAGTGAAGAAATACCTGAGAATTTTTGCACATTGCAATTATCCTGTCAAAATCTGTGTTTATTGCACGCAAGAAGTGATCGGAAGGGCTTTGCATAATGGGGCAAGGAAATCCAGCATTTGAAAAATGCTTCACGAACACAATAAATGTTAGCATTGATGTACAATGATGCAGTTACTTGCAGCCATATGCCAAGAAAAGGAAGAGTGGAACTACCAAGCACTGGATAACTTCTTATGGTTCTTCAAAGTCCAAGCCATAAAGCCATCATTAAATTCCAAATTAAATTCACATAGCACAGACAAAGAACTAGGTCCAAAGATTCTGTGTCATATACCTGCAGGCAGGCCAAAGTTTCTCCAAAAAATAGTGTATTTCCATTTGAAAGCAAGCAAATCCTATCAAAGAGGCCAAATACTTCCGTGCTGCTCTGATAAATCGTGAAGATAAGAGTGCACCCAGTGCTAGCAAGTTTTCTCAACGTAACCATCATCAGAAGCGCAGAAACACTGACAAAAGAAAAGTTACAAATTTAGTAGAAAAAGGGAAAAAAATAAAATAATTTCCAAAAAGACTACTAGAGGTGCAGGACCTGTTAACACCTTTACTGTGGATCCTATTAGCTTGCATCGCTACGCAAGTAACAATTATACAAGATACAATTTTCTGTGATGACAATTACTTGATTCTATCCTTGCAACAAGAGCCAAATTTCTACGAATGCAATGGTTATATTCATTTTTCACCTTTGTCTCTCTACATGCATAGTCAAAACTCAACCAAACACACAACAAAAGTTACAAGTCAGTAATGCAATTAACTTACACCAGAGAATCCACAAGTTTTGCACTGTTGCTTTGTACAAAGTAAGATATTTTGAGTAGGATCATTCACCTGAATGAAAATGGAAAGGAAAATGTATTGACCTGTCAAGATGATAAAGGGGCTCATCTATAAACAAGATATGTGGTCTCATCACAAGCTCTCGGGCAATGCTAACACGCCTTCTCTCACCCCTAGGAAGACCCTTCATGTAGCAGTGACCTCCTATCAGTTTGTTCCCATAATCAGTCAGAGACATGGCATGAATTGCATCCTCTACAACACTCTTTTTCTGGCAGAAGAAGCCTGGCAGTTGAAGCAATGCAGAGTAGTATAGATATTCTCGGACAGTCAGAGACCCAATCAGGGTAGTTTCCCTCTCAACAAAGCCCTAAAAGTTGAAGAGACTATTCATAATAAGAATTCAAACTTCATTGTGCTATGCAGAACTAAATTTTGGTTCATAACTGTAATTTCAAAGAGAACTTTCTTGCAATGGTAAAGAATTAGCTTCAAATATTACACAGGTGTGACATTCAATTCTTTCCTCATCAGATATCCAGGCACGAAAAGAGAGTAAATTCCAAGCTCCCAAGCTTGATTCAATGCACTAGGCCCATAACATTACAGTTTTGATCTTAAATTGAAGTGAACACCACTGAGAAAAAAGATTATTGGGAAGGACGATATTGATCATGTAGGCTATATCGATATAAAATTATAACAAAATTCCAAATGTAAATGATAGCTAAATAAAAAAACCAGATAGTTGCCACTAGGCTTACAAGATTTTCATATAAGAACTGAAATAGGAAAAAAGGTAAAAGATAACTCAAAGAATTCCAGCTGTTAGCAGCGCAGATGCCAGAATCAATGTGATTATCAATATAAGATGTGGATTAAAGTTATATTAACAGAAAGACATAAATTAACTATTTATCAGAGTTTATTCTTTATTTGAAACCTCACTGAAGAATCTAATAATAGCTGATTCACATCCATAACCATAAGTAAACCAAAGGTACAACTAGATTTGCCTATTACAGAAACAGTATTCAAGTCTGGCTTTTAGTTAAAATTCAAAAGCAAAGGGCAGTATGGGCTTCAGCTTAACAGCTCAATTACCAATTAGACCAATCAATGTGTATGAGTGGACAAGAATTAAAAATGCATCAATATAACATTTTTCAGTTCACTTGAGAATGTATTTATTTGATTAAACATTACATGGAAATGAAGATGATGAGAGGATATAAAGAATTGGCAGTGCTAAAAGAAAAACTAAGTGCAGTATGGATCTTTCCAACCTTTATGTAGATTGAAAAAACAATATAATAGGAAGGGGAAACAAAAAGAAATGGCATCGATGGAAAAGAAAATGTAAAGGAAATAACTATTACAGAAAATAAAGAGTAACAAAACTTACATATGAGCCATATGGCATGTCCACATTTGTACCATTCACAAACACTTCACCATACATTTTTGCTGAATGGGGCAATCTTCCTAAAAGGCACAGAAAGACACTCCATAAGTAACAAAGGTGGCATTTAAAACCTACGTTAATGACCCTGAGGAAGAGCTTACTAACTTACCTGCAATGGCCCTTAGCAGTGTGGACTTCCCTGACTTTGCTGGGCCCATTATTACTGTCATTGTCCCAGGCAATGCATAACCAGTAGAGCTCTTGACAACTTTGTCAGAGTATTTTCTTTTCCCCTTAATTGTAACAGTCAAATCCTTCCATACAACAGAAGCACCTGCAATCTTCCTGGCAACAACTGCACCATCTGGTAATGGTGGCGAAGGCAATGAGCCACTGTTAAGCTTTGATAGAGATGGAGATGCTGGGGTGGTGACTGTAGTAGCAGCATTGATGGAGTCACCTCCTTCTTCTAACCTAACATTTATGTCTGTGTCGTCCCACTGTGGTGAATCTTCAAATGATATTGGCTGCCTAAGTGAACCAGGCTTCCGCAAGTAGAAAAAGTTACTTGAAGGCACCCTACTTGCGGGACTGCTTGCTGAAGATGAAGATGACCTATAGTTATCTGATTGAGACTGTATCTCTTCCATATTCTACTCCCACTTTTTGAGTCCTCAAATTGTTCAAACCAGCTTTCCAGCAATAACTGATGTGTCAGCTCCGTCACCTTCTCTCCAACTTAACCATTCACATTATGAAACTAACTTGATAACTGTTACCATCGGCAGATTTTAGTTTGTTCAGAGAAGAGTATTCCTCAGCTTATCAACAAGCCATCAACCTTCAAAAAATGAAGTTTCCCACAGATAATCAAGCAGAGGAAATGTAAATAAAAAAAAACACAAGTCTCTCATCAAGTTCTTAAAAAGTAAATCACGACCCCATCTTTTGGAACTAAAGTGGAAGTATTAAGAATGTCTTTACTTTGCAGTTTATTAAACCAGTTTACAGTCAGCTTGCGTAACAAGTATTTTATGGTTTCCAAATAACAAATACCTCCAGCAAGTACCGAGAATGTCATAAATCACGACAGTTCCAAACATAAAGTCATTATTTATAAAGCTAAGTACCACCAACATTTCAGATGAAAAATTCTTCCATTCTAAAATGACAAATACGTGGCAACAGAACGGCCTTGATAGCCACATATGAGAGACAATGGATTTATAGGCTTTTTCCTGTCCGCTCGATACTCATACTTCCATTTCCCCGGCAGCCAACAGAAACAACCATAGGCAAAAACCTATTTTAGCATTTTCAAAGATTTACATAATAAGTAACGCTTGCAAAAGTTCAATGAAAAAGTGGTAAAAGCCAGAATTCTTAGTACCTAACTAAACCAGTAAACTAATAAACACAAAACTTCATTCTAACATGACCGTGGAATGCCAATTAAACCAGGCCCAAAGGAAAAAGTTCAACACTTCAACCCATTAACCCTCTTTCTAGTATTCATTGTGATTGCTCAATATGGCCTACCCAGTAGCCCCTAGGTTGCCCATAAATGAAGGGAAGGCTTCAAAAGATCAAATATTTATGAAGACCCTCAACTGACTTGAAGCTCCTTTGCAGCTCACTTGAGCTCAGAATCCGATGTTCGGTGGAAAATGGAAGCTTTCAACACACAAAAAGCAATGAAACTGAAACTTCTATTTATTTAGCCCATAAACAAAATGAGTTACCACCTATCCAACTTGCTTCCCACACATATAATGAAAAGGAAGGAGGAAAAAAAAGTAGTGTGTGAAAGAGAAGAGAACAAAAAGACAAACCTGGATCTGAGAGAAAGAAAGAGAGCAACGTGAGGCCGACTGTAAAAGGAAATGAAGTGAAGAAGGAAAGAAATGAGAGTGTGACAGTGACCGCTGAAATGATAAGTGAAGTAGAAGTGGATACTATTTGACCCGCTTGTTCCGGGTTATCGTATGTGCTTTAACTTGGTTAGTTGATCACTTGATTGTTGGGCATCTTTGCTTTAGACAAGTTTGTGTCTGTTTTTTATTCGCTTTTTCTGTGTGTTTCTAAGATTTGATAGCAATCATGGTCTGATATTGCCAATGCAACACTTGGAAAGGTACAATTAAAACAAGAATCATTTGGTACTCACTGTCCACTTCTTGAATGCCTTAAGCTTTTCTTTTTGTTAAATTTAGGTCCATCAGGAACTATTAGTCAAGAGAAAGACAAGGTATCAATTAAGTTTTAAGTAAAGAGAAAGTTTTGTCTTCCTCCTTACATTCAGACATGGGAAGGAAGCCGTGTGTACTTTCGAACCTGTCTTCTACTGATATGGATTTCCATTATTCAACTTTATATCCTATTTTATATTTTCCATAAATATTTCTCAAGTTGTTTCATTATATTAAAATAGTTCAATTTTTAATATCTTCTCAACTGTTTCACAAACTGGAGCCCCTTTGTCATCATTTTGGCATCTTTAATTTTTTTTAAAAAAAGAAAATAATGATTTTGTGGTTTTTTAAATGAAATGCAACTTGCAAAATTACCCTTGGAAATGGATAGGAAGAAGTCAATGATTGCATGAAATTAACTTTTGACCCTAACGGGCCAATAAACCGTGTGGGGCACATTCTAAGATCCTAGTTGGGACGCACACTACAAACAGCCAAAATTATTTCTGCCCAGACCCAGCATTCAGACCTAGGAGGAACCACTTTTCCATACGACAACCATGTGTTGGTCTCGATGTCTGACGTCTCTTAACCAAGCCCCTCTATTTTATTTTTAAGGAGCAAAAAACCAAAAACCCATTGGCCATATAACCAAAATGGCTTATTGGCAATGGCATGTATTTAGTTACATTAAAATTAAGTTGTATGATAATTATCATTCCACTTGTTCATTTGTCTTAGCAAAAGTAAGTAGTGACGATGAAGTATGCCTTTTTAACGAATTTTTTCATTACTATACGTTATGGATGGGTACCGTTCTAGCAAATAATCATACATACCGGCTATAATGTTGAATTTGGCAATCATTTGTCTTACCACTTAAGGGAAATAATTACTTTTGATTATTTTTCTAATGTGAATACCAAGTTTTGTATGTATTATGATATCCCAATGCACCATACATACCTCACAGTGGCCGTTACAATCATTGTGAAGCTAACATATTATTTATGCTATAAAATAAATTATTTTGAATATTATATAACCTTTTAATAATTTATTCAATTTATCACATTTTTTGTTTATAATTTACAATAACATAGATAATTTCTTCTCATATATTTTAAATTATTATATACATAAAATTATTCTTAAAACTTTTACGAATTTCCAATAATTCTAAACAATTTATTCTATATTTTATAGAAACTAATCAGTGCTTCTTACTTTTCGTACCCATTTGAGGCAAGGTTGAGATACTTTCAGATAGGCCTCCTAATAACGAGCCGAAGGCTCAATACATGAAAATAGTGGTTGGGTATTGGGCTTTGAGGAAGGGTATAATTGTCTCTGTCCCCCGTTTTCTATGCTTGTCGGCTAAATAACATCCATATACGAAATACTAATAAAACGTTGGTTCGATATAATTTATTCATGTTTGCAAAACCAAATGGGCTTTACTTGGCTGTAGGCTTCTCTTCTCTCAAACGGGCTTTATCATGATTAACCTCTTCCTTGTATTTTTTGTAAAAAGGTTGGCTCCGTAATTCGAAATAATGTTTTACGCCGATGATATACAGTAAGTTAAAAGAAGTTCACCAGTGTATTTTGGAGGACTAAATATTAAAATGAGAATTGACATTTAATTAAACGATCAAAATTTTATTTATTTTTTAAAAATTATATTCATTTAATTAATTTATTAAATTACTATCTAATTATTTTTAGTGATTGATTAAAATTTTCATTTATAACTCTTAAATTAAATGTTTATGAATGATTTATTTATAAATATGTAACAAGGTTGGCTATTCATATCTAAACTACTCATTTTATTGTACGTTGAATTAAAGTAATTTGTGATTTTAAAATAACTTTAAAACTAAATATTTTCTCCACAAAAAGTTTATTTATCAATTATGTTATAGATTTGTAATGACTTATACTAAATGAAAAACAATGTTTATGTTTTTTTAGTATTTTATTTTTTAAATTCATAAAAAATGATTAGAGTTTCTAAATTTTTTTATTCTTGTCTCTTTCAATGAAAATTAATTTTTAAATTTTTAATAATTTGATTTAATATTAGATAAATATATTATTTAATTATTTTACATTAAATATTAACAAGAATTAAATAATAAAATTGAATTATTTAACTTATATATTTATTTTTAAATTAGTTTTCTAAAAATAAACACATATCTTTTATTTTAATATTTAATATATTCAAAATTATACATTTTCAAATAAAACAGACCTCACATGCATTTTACAAACATTAAAAATTGCAATGTTTTACATGCATTTGTTTGAGGGACAAGTTAAGAGTTTAGTAATTTGATGAAATTTACAACTATCATAACCATATAAATTAAAATATCTCTGCACAGGATAGACGTTATTTATTAATTATTTAGTTTATGTTAATCATAATAATTATGAAAAATCACTAAATTATTAGTAATATAATTAATTTTGTCTTTGAAAATGAATTTGTCATGAATTATAATAAAATTTTATAAAATATATTTCTGGTATGCATTTTTAGCTAAAATATTCATTATTCAATTTTTTATTAACTTTTCCATTATCATATCTATTTTAAAGTATAATTTGATTGTTTAGTTGAGTTTTAATAAAAATAAACAGAATTGATAGTTTATGTAAATTAATTAGGCTATTAATTAGCTCTTAAAAATAGAGAAATAGGTCGAGTCTTAATTAAAAAAAAAAAAAGAACATACGAAGATAACCATAAAACATAACTAATTGTAGACGTGTGGAATCAATGTATTTAATAAACTAATATAATATTTGTTCATCCCCTCAAGTTGGAATTTAATGAATACCGTGCAGATCCAACCTACAAAGAAATTGCTGAAACAGAGGTGCAACAAGAGATTTTGTGAATAAATCTACAACTTGAATTTTCAAAGGAAGATATCATGTAATTTGTTTGCATTTGTCTCGCATAAGATGACAACCAATTTCTAAAAATTTAGTTTTTTTATAAAAAATAGGATTAGGAGTGATATGAATGGTAACATGATTATCACACCATAAAGATATTGATGATTTTATTGAAACCTGAAAATCATTCAAGAGGTAAAGAATTCATTACAATTCACAAACAGTAGCTCATATGCTCCTATATTCTGCTTCCGTTGATGAACCAAAGCTTGTATTTTGATTCTTGGTTTTTCAGGATATTGGGAAACTACCAAGAAAAATACAATTGGCAATTAAAGATCTTCCAGTATCAATACCTAATGCTCAATCAGCGTCACAATAAGCTTCAATTTTGAATGAATTTTTGGAAGAGAAAAATAGACCTTTCGACGGAGAACCTTTGATATAATGCAAGACTTGCATAGTTGCATCATAGTGTAAAGATCTGCGAGCTTAAAAAAATTAACTAAGCTGTTGAATTGCATACAAAAGATCTGGATGTGAAAACTACAAATGTGATAACCTTCCCACTAGTCATATATATTGCTCCAGATCATTTAATAACTCTCCGCTTTCCGCACTAAATTTATAACCGTTTGGTAATGGTGTAGATGCAAATTTTGAACCAAGTAACCCTACATCATTTAGAATATCCAGACCATACTTTCTTTGACTAACATAAAGACATTTCATAGACCTTGCAATCTCCAATCTTTAAAAAATCTGGCATAACCTAAGTCCTTTATAGTAAACTGTTCATGCAAAATTACTTCACCTTTTGTATTTCTAATTCGAAAGATCCTGTAAGAAGAACATCATCAATGTAAACAATTAAACTCAAGAAATCGGAATTTTGTATTTCACCTTTTGAAGTCAAGTTGTTGTAATTTTGTCGTAAGCTCCTGATTCCATTGTCTTGAGGCCTATTTTAAGCCATACAATAATCAGATCAATTTGCAAACTTGATGTTTCTAAGCTTTAGTGTACCCTTTAGGAGACATCATGCACACTTTTTAAACCAAAAACATTATAACTGTTACTACCTTCATAATTGGTGAGAAACTATCCACCAAATCGATCCCTTCAACCTGATTATATCCTTTGGTGACTAACCTGGCTTTGTATCTATCAATCTTTCCATTAGGTTTTATTTTCACTTTATATACCCATTTTGATCCTATAGCCTTTTTATCTAGTGGTAATTCTATCAACTCCCATGTCTTGTTTTCATCAAGTGCATTTAATTATGCATTCTTCTTATCTATTCACTCCTTTTAAAGTCTAGGTTGACTAAAAGAAAATGGCTTTTGAATATTAGACACTGCAACTAAAAATATATAAGATGTAGAACATTAAGGTGATTTATGATAAGAAAATATATTTGGTACGAGGTTTATGTAGTTAGTCAACAAAGGAGCAAATTGTACATTATTTGAAACAAAATCATTCAACGATGGGGGTGGTTTTCGAACTCTAGCACTTTTCCTTAAACGTGACTCTTTAGGTATTATCAATGGTGGTTCATGTGTTTGGGTCATTAGTTGTTCTTTTTCTGGTGTAGGTTGATCCGATGGAGTAAAAGAATCAATGTCTGCTTGAAAATCATTTGAATGAGTACAAGTAACAATCTCATCAAATTCAGGTAAATCAAAAGGTTTTGGTAAAGAAGCAGTTTCTGCAAGTTCTTATGACTTATGATAAGGAAAAAAAAATTCACAGAACCAAACATCTCTAGAAACAAGAAATGTATGGTTTTGAACATCATAAAGTTTATATGCCTTCTGTCCATGGCCATTTATAATAAAAACACATTGATATGCTTTGATATCAAACTTTCTTTTCTTGGGGTTAGTATTTGTAGCAAAACAGAGGCATCCAAAACTCTGAAGGTGTTTATAAGAAGGTTGTTTATGGAAAAGAATTTCTTATGGGTTTTCCAAGCTAGTATAATAGATGGTAGATGATTTATTATGTAAGTGGCAGTAAGGATAGAGTCTCCCCAAAACCTATTTAGCAAATGTGAATGAAACATCAAGGCTCTTGCAACTTATAACAAGTGTTTGTGTTTTCTCTCTACCACTCCATTTTGTTATGGGGTATGAATATAAGATCGTTGATGTAAAATTCCTTTGCTGGAGAACAACAAGAGACAATCTTGATTCAAGAATTTTGATCCATTATCACTTCATACATTTTGTACCTTGAGATTGAATTATGTTTAGGTCATTTGAAAAAAAAAATATTGAAGAATTAAAGGTAGGAGTGTGACATGGACCCTATAAATGTACATGAATGAGTTCAAAACACCTAGTTATATGTATTTCACTAATGAGAAAAGGATTTCTTTGCATTTTTTCCATAAGACAGATATCATAAATATCTGGGTATTCAAGATGAATTTTGTTCATGGAATAAATGCGAGTAGTTATAATATTTAAGGGATGACCAAGTCTATTGTGCCAAACTTCACCATCTACGACAAAGACTTTAGTTGTAAAAGAACAAGGAAAATAATTGTTTTTGGCAACATGAGAGTCTATGATTTGTTGATCAAGAACGATCAAGTATATACAATTTGCCTATTGTTTTTTCAACTGCTAGTATTTTGTTAGTCTTGAGGTCTTGTAGAAGACAAAAGGATGGATAAAAGGTGAATTTTATATGAGCTATAATGGATAACTTTTTAATAGATGATAGGTTTAATTGAAAGCTAGGTATACGTAAGGCTTCATATAAGATTATTTTATTTGTCAAGTTTATATCACATGTATGGTGAACAAACTTGATGGTTCCATCTGGTAGGTAAATTAGGGTTGGTTGATTGGTTAGAGTTACGATTTTCATTTTCTTAACATCTATACACAGGTGATTTGAAGCTCTAATGTTTATTATCCGGGATTCATTTCCAATTAATTCAAGAGAACTAAAGGATCGATATGTTATGGTACCTACAAATTCTTTAAAATATGCAAAATTCGCATTGTTTCCTCTATCTGCTCCATACTTTGTATTTTCTTTCATGAATCTTTCAACCTCCTTTTGAATCATGCTAGAAATGTTGAGTTGCTAGTCATTTGAGTTGTTATTAACTGATTCCATATTCACTTCTCCTGCTTTCTCTATTTCTACCGTATTCACCACAATTTTCTTTTATGTTTTTTATCTTTGCTCCTTTAATTTCTTATACTAATTTAGATAGTTGTGGAATTTGAAAAAAGTATCTTTAGTATGCCCTGCCATTTTACATAAATTACATTTCAATTCAAATTTATCCACTTTATCTCTTCTTTTGTAACTTCCTTACCCTCCTTTATCTGTCTTGTTCATTTGTCATATGAGTTGCATTGCACTATTGTTGTTATTTTTAGTAATCACCTAATGTATTTCCTTATATCTCTCCATTGTCAAAATAATTGAATAAGTTTTGTCGATATTCAAAAGTGGATCTATCACCAAAATTTGATTCTTAACCTAAGTATAACTGTCAATTAACCCCATCAAAAACTGCATTAGCTTATTACTTGAGTTTATATCCTCCATTTTTTTGTAGTACCGCAAGTGCAGTGACTACATGAACATGTCAGCATCGGTAACAAACATCCCAGCTCATCCTAGAGCTTCTTCAGTTTTGTAAAATGTCTAACAAAATTCATATTTTCTTCTATAATTTTACTTATTTGTCTTTGAAATTGATAAAGAAGAGGATCATTACATTATCATACCTGTTCTCCAATGCCTTAAAAAGTTTAAAAGCATCAATGATATTCTTAAAGATTAAATTCAGTGTCAATGAGGTAACCATGTTATAAATTGATGAATTTTCATAAATTATAAAATGATAAATTTTCATCTGGTATTTTATATCTGCCATCTATGAAACCTAGCTTCATTATATGTATATACTAAGGACGAAGGGGATGGACGACCATGGAATTCATCTCCTTCGTCCGTTTAATCTGACGGTC
>JANSVA010000008.1:5072231-5092691 GCA_025504915.1 Erythroxylum reticulatum | reverse complement strand
ATTTTTTGTATATATTTCTATATAAATAAAATATAAATTAATTAATTTTAAATATAAATCACATATAATATAATAAAATAAAAATTATTAAATAATTAATAATAATATTTTTATATAATTAATAAAAAATTTGTATATAATTAATAATAAAATAATAAAACTTTTATTATTTTAAAATATAAAATATATTAAAAATTATTTGTTTCAGTTGTGACTTGAACTGTGACTTTTTAATTTGAAATATTTCTGTTTTAAAATTATAGTGTTAAACCTCCTGTAACAACTATTTTACTATGAGGGATATAATTGTCATTTATCATACATTACATTTATTATACTAAAAAAACAGTATGAACCTGATCTCAATGATAATGTCAAATAGGCTACCAACAATTATGTTTCAACTCAAAAATTGTTTAAGTCATATGCAATTGTTGTTAAGTAATTATCTAGTGTTTCTGTTCTTAATAATTTGCAAGAAGTTTTGAATGATCCAAAGTGAGTTAAGGTAATGAATGAAGAGATGGAAGCCTTAAAAAAAACCTCTACTTGGGACCTTGTTTAATTACCTAAAAGAAAGAAAACAATTGGGTGTAGATGGGTATATACTATGAAATCCAAGGTTGATGGGAGTATCGACAGCTATAAATCGAGATTGGTTGCAAAGGTTATACACAAAATTATGGAGTAGATTACCAAAAGATTTTTGCACCAGTATCCAAGCTAGATATAGTCCGCATCCTCATCTCTATTGCGGCAAATCAGAAATGGCCCCTAAAACAATTTGATGTTAAGAATGCTTTCCTCAATGGAGATCTAAAAGAAGAGATATACATGGAGCTGCCAACAGGTACGAAGCTTGGTTCATCAAATGAAAATAAAGTTTGTAAGTTGAAAAAATCAATTGTATGGGCTCAAGCAATCACCTTGAGCTTGGTTTGAGAGATTGTCGGTGACAGTGAAATCTTTCGTTTATAAACAAAGTGGTGCAGATCATACATTGTTTATAAAACACAAAGGAGGTAAAGTTAAAATTTTAATTATGTATGTTGATGATATGGTATTGACATGAGATGATTGTGAAGTGATGAAAGTCCTACAAAAACACTTAGCCACTAAATTTGAAATGAAGGACCTATGACAACTTAAATACTTCCTAAGTATTGAGGTAGTAAGGACAGATTAAGGCATTTCTCTCTTACAAAGAAAATACATACTTGACCTCTTGATTGAAATTAGAATGTTTGTTTGCAAACCAGCTGAAATGCCTATGAAAATAAATCGTAAGCTTGGAATTTTCTCAAATGAAATGCTAAAGATATAGGGCGCTATCAACTGTTCGTTGTGAGGTTAATTTATCTGTCTCATACTAGGTCAGATATATTATATACAGTGAGTATTGTTAATCAATTTATGCATCAGCTAAGTGAAGAACACACGGATGCAGTATACCGAATCTTGAGATACTTGAAAAGCTCTCGAGAAAAAGGATTATTCTTTTCAAAGAATAATGCTTCCAACATTGAAGGATACACGAATGCGGATTGAGCAAATAACCAAAAAATCTACATCTGATTATTCTATTTTTATGGAAGGAAATCTTGTAACTTAGAAACGCAAGAAACAAAAGGTTGTTGCAAAGTCAAGCGCAGAAGTTGAGTTTCGAGGTATGACTTATGGGATATGTGAATTATTATGGATTGAGCATGTTCTATCAGATTTGGAGAGCATACAAAACCTATGAATCTTTATTGTGATAATAAGGCTACTATTAAGATTGCATAAAATCATGTACAACATGATCGTACCAATCATGTTGAAATTGACAGACAATTTATCAAAGAAAAGTTAGATCAAAAGATTATTCAATTTTTGTATATCAAGTCTAAAGATCAATTTGCTGATGTACTTACAAAGGTAGTTTCAAACAAGGCATTTCATGATGTGATTGGCAAGTTAGACATGTTAGATATTTATGCTCCAATGGTGAGTGTGGAAGTGATTTGTTGACGTGGATAATATATAAGGATAAATATAATATGTTAGACTGAATAAATATACAAGGGTAAATATAATATGTTAGATTGGATAAATTTACAAGGATAAATATAATTTGTTAGACTGGATAAACATAGGAGTCTTTTATAGTTTTTCTTATAATAGAATTCTATCCAAAGTATCTATATATATTAGCCCAGTTTGGCATTCAACGGATTACATTAGCTGTTAGCTGATTCTATCAACGGTTAGCTAATAGCGGATTAATATAGTTGATGTTCCAGCGGATAACATCAACTATTTATTTAATGACGTTTGATAAAATTAGCTGTTTAATATTAATTGTTTATCTGTTAAATGACTTATAAATGTATGATTTTAAAAAAAGGATTTATAAGGATATGAGTATTAGTTGTTTATATCTTAGTATTTTTTGAATATTCTTATAAGAATTTTAAAAGAGCAAAAGTAGTCAACACCATCACTTTCTCCAATATCTTGTTTAGCCTTAAGAACACTGAAAGCCCTCTCAATACAGCTTCTCAATGATGAATGAGTTTGATTAAAAACTTATCGAGATTCTCCTAACTTGGCAAGGGTCAATCAAAAAACTCGATAGATTAGTAAAATGCCACTAAAAATAAGCTTGAGAATAAGTTCGATCGGATCTTAGTAGGAGTTTTTCCTCAAATGCAGCACAATCGGAAAAATGATATCGATTTAATTTATAATTTAAGGAAATATAAATTTTTTGTTATTTTAATTTTCTAAATTTTAAAATTGAAATTATATATTTTAATATATTAAATTAAAATAAAATTAATTTTAAAAATCTATTTATTTTAATCTCTTAAAATTTAAACATAGATAAAAATAATTAATTTAAATTTGACTTATTAAATTTAGCTTAAATTGAATTAAATTAAACACAATATGCAAGTGATAATAATATTATATACTACATATTGATATAAAAGGAGCCTAAATATCGGGTGTATACAAAAGTAATTAATGTAATATAATTGGAGACAATAAATTTAAAAATATTTAATTTTTTGAAAATTTTAATTTAATATTTTAAATTTTAAATTTTAAATTTTAAATTTAATGACAAACTTTTAAAATTTTGCATAAATTAAGTCAAATTTATATTTCTATCTTTATCTCCATCTCTTTAACTAATTTGTAATAACTTTTGTATATAATAATCATTTTGTTCATTAATTTCTCAGTTATTGGAGGGAAACACTCTTCATAATAGCACTTTCAAAATCAACGTGTTGGGTTCAATCTGCCGCTCAATCATCTGATTATCAAATATAATTATCAATAGTTTGATATCAAACAGTTAAAACTTTTCAATTCGTTGTAAAATGACTAATAAGTCATTTACCAAACAAGATTATTGACTTCAAAAGAATGCACTGCAATTTTTACGAAAATATCATTAGTTAACGCTTTGTAATTTATGTTAATATTACAAAGTGATTGTATTCTCTCAGCTCTTTGATTTGTGTATGAATATGCACACTGTTATTAAAAAAAATTTGCTGATAATCCTAAAACCCTAAAAACATAAAAGAGGTTCTAACTTGGAATAAAATGGTTATATGATTTTTTATTAAAAGAAAAGGAGATACATGTAGATAACTTAAAATTAGGGATTCATCATCGTTAGCCAACGACAAGAATTTTCTCAAAGCGCTAACATGGTAAGTAGCATCTTGATGTAATATCTATTATTAAAAATAGGAGTAGTCCGTCTCATGACTACATTATGTTGAAAACAGAAACCCTATATGGATTTTTTAAATTCATTAAATTAACCGAATTATGACATGTGTACACATATATACATGGAACCTAGACACATAGATAAGGACAAGAACGATTAGAGCAGCAGACACAGAAAAATTTTAATACTTCACACAGAGATTTTTAATATGTATTGACTTGGATTAGAGTCGACCTTTCAAGGATGATATAACATACGTACCAAATGTACGGATTAGCTTTGACATATTGGGAGCCATGTTAGACAGTAAGATGTAATTAGTTAATCTACCTAATATAATCTATAAACAATTACGATCCTATTGGTGTTGACAGAAACATATAAGACAAAAGTGAACAGACTTGTTTGACCATTCATATTAGCTCCGAAACTATTTCCGTAGCTGATGGCTCCACATCATCTGCACATGGTCTGCTTAATGAGTTGACATTGGTTTTAGTTACATGTGGTAATTACTGCAAATGGATGCCAGGTCCATCATACTCGTGGCACGATAAAATAAAGACTTAAATTTTCATACAATAAGACCGCAGTTTGATCTGATAGGTTATGCCTATGTCAGCAGGTGATTATATATACTGGCGCAAAACAACCGTACTTATCAGGACCATCGCCGTATTTTTTTGGCCCTATGCACGCTGGGGTTGACTCAGCTCATGTGGATCTTGCGTGCGGCATCACCCTGGACTCTGGATCCAGAGAAAGCTCCATGTTTACGGCACTACGCATATTTAAATATATTATTTATTTTGTATATTTAAGTTCGAATAAAATAATGCTCTGGTCAATTAATAGAACAAGAAATGTTAAATTAGACCGATAAAAATAATAATAAACATAAAACAATTAATCTGGTCAATTAATAGAATAATAATATTAAATTAGACCAATAAACAAATAATAAACATACAACAATTAATTAACAAACTATGCATCCCCGCGAAACTTGAGATCTCTAATTTTCCATTTCTACCCCTTGTTAATAAAGGGAAGAGGATTTGAACAGAGACTTGGTTACTCTTTGAGTGTAGAAAAAATGCCGACGACTTGTATCAGTTCACCAAATAGATTCGATCCTGAAATACAGCCACGCATTGACCTTCGAATCATAATCTAATATGTGTCCATTACCCTGATCTTTTCTTCGGTTCTATTCCATGCGAGGGAAATTTTGATGGGTTCGATTTTGCATCAAACTGAATAAAAACAAGATTGGGGTATTCAATTCATTACTTTTTTTAATTACAAAGGAAAGAAGAAAAAGAAATTATCGCAATGTTTTGTAATATAACGCGCCTTGCACATCTCGGTGGATTAGCTCCATAACTACCATCGATAGCTCCTGTAAGATATGTAGGCCTGAACTTAATAAAACTGCTAGAATCGTCAATCTGTCAGCACATTGATTCCCTTCGTGATAGACATGCTAAATTTGCTCCTCTCATGCTCGGTGTAATAATTCAGGAGTACCTACCACCAAAAAATTATCCTCAAACATAACTATTTTGAAGGAATAAATAATGTTAATCACCTCTAAAGAGTCCACTCCAACAACATCGCGTTAATATTTAAGTCCCTAAGCCGGTGTAAACCCTAAGAAAACTAACAATGCTCAAAATTCGATGCATCATTAATTACAAAGGAAATTGTTGATGTATAAAATGACTTATAAGGATATGATTTTTAAAAATTATTAAAGGCATGAATATTATATATCTGATTATTTCGTTGAATATTTTTATAAGACTTCAAAATTTTAATTTTAAAAATTTAAGTTTATAATTTTGATAAAAAAACATAAAACTATTACTACTAATAATAACAATAATAATAATTGCCCTTAACTATGCTGATCTATATTAACATAATTTACTACATGCAAGGATTGCCTTTAGTCTTTAAATTTGCATCTTAACCATGATTTCATACAACTGAAATTCTAACAAATTTATTAAAACTTTAAGAATTTTTTTATTTTTTTTCTTTAGGAGTTTGTCGTGAAAATATGAACAAAGAATCATGATTGCTAAATATTTTATTAAATATTCAATATTTTTTTACGAGTTAAGTTATTAAAGTTGATTATTTTAACCCTAAGTTCCTTTTGTTTCAAAACAACTCAATCAATAACTCAAAACAAAAAGATAAGAAGGAACAACAGCCAAGAACCAAGAGCATAATCGTCATTTTTAAACAACTAATTCAGCTATTTAGTCCAAAAAGTTTTACATTTGAAGCTTTTCATAAAATATCTAGTTATGTTGAATCACACAACTTAACCGGTTCATATCTAAATAAAAAATAAACTTTTTAATATAATCAAACCTTTGATTTAAGTCAACCAGCTGAAAACAACTTATTACTTATTTACCAAATGACCTCAATATCTCCCATTATTATTAACACTTTTTGTTGATAAAACTTCCCTTAATATTAAAAGTCTATTATAAATCTTTATGAAAGTTCTATTTTATTTTAAATAGGACTAGTTAATTAGAATTATTGTTAAAGAGTTTCTTAATTTTATTTGGTTTCTTACTATGGTTTTATAAATAGGGTATTGAACCGAGTAATTATGCATATTTTGAATGATTAACAATTGAATATTGCTAAATTTATGTTTTTATATACTTTTATATATGTGATCTAACTACGTTTTAATCTTTTTGAGCTTAATTTCAAAAATTTTCCCAACTCAAAACCTATAAATCATCTAGAAATTGTCTAAAACAACGTAAAAAATGTTCTAAAATAAACTTTTACTTGCCCAAAAATCCTAATAATAGCCTTCTATTTGTCTAGAAATTCCAAAATAACCATTTATATGCCTAGAAGTCCAAAAACAACCTTTTTGTTTGCTTAAAAATCCTAACCAAATACATAGCAACTGCAGTTTATTGTCTGAAAAATACATAATAATAACCTTTTATTACTTGGAGACGTCTAAAAATTCCTAGTAGCTACATAAGAAACCATTGCAAGAACCAATTTGACCTTATGGCAAGAACTGAAATCTTACGTTAATTTCTTCGTTTTACCTTGTTTGGTTGTTCCTTTTTTTTATGAGTTTTAATTAGGTTAGGATGACATTTGACTTGATTTTGGATAATTTCTATAAAATAGGTATTTAATGTGGCATATATTTTATTTACAGGTTTTCTTGTAGTTCTCCAATGAAGAGTGGATGAATTTAAGTAAGTTACTCAAGTTAGGAAAGTTTAAAAGCGATTTCGATTTTAAATAAATATAAGTTGAATATGGGCTTATGTTTAGAACATGGGTCAAATACAACACTGTCTTAAGACTCGTGCAAGCTAATAGCCCATTCGGCTTCTTTGCGAACTTACCATATAAAGGAACATGGCCTGAAAACAAACTTATGTTTATGACCTTCAGACCCATCTTCCTAAGATGACTCTCAAATGTGCCACAAAGGAGTTATTAAGCCAACACAAGTGCAATATGGATCCATGTTGGTAATAATATAAATACAAGAATAATATGGTATTGTTATATTGGTCAAAATTTTATCGTTTTCTAAATTAGAAAAGAGCAACAGAGAGACTATAGATCAGTCAATAAGGGCCAAACGAAAGCATTTTGGGAGAAGTATAAAGTAACTTCAAAAACAAAGTTTAAGATTTCATTAAGATTTAACCAAGAATAATAAGATTTCAATAATTCACGAGGATGATTTCTTTTATCTTGTTTTCTTTCTTAATTATTATTGGTTATCTTTACTCTAATATGAACTAAATAAAGATATAAATATAGATGAAATGAGCCGCATAATTATTGCCTTGGATTAAATTCTTAATTTAATAAAAAACTTAAAAATTATTGCAAATTATTCATAATTACTTATTGTGATTGGATGAAATTTAAATTTCTTATATAAGAGTTGAGAAATCATATGTATGAGTGAAAAATAAGAGTTGCATGAAATCCTAGAAATAAGATCATATAATCTTCTGCGTAAATGCTAAATCTGTCATAAAAATTCATAAAATAAGTTAACATGTACTTAGAAATTTTGATTGAAAAGAGGTTTTAATTAATCAACCTAAAATTAGGGTTATACATCTTAAGAAAAATTATGGTTATAACTTTAAAATATCTATTGATCTAATAAAGGGGACTTAGTCATCAAATAAGGATAAACTCGAGCATAAAATGTTAATTTTTAGCCTAGTTTTAATTGGAAACCCAATCATCACAATCACTTTTCTAGAAATTCTTCTCCTTGTTCATTAGACAACCAAAATCAATTTTTTGAGACAAATTTTAAAATTGTTGCACCTATCACAATTTTGATTTCTTTGATCAAATAAGAGTAGGCTTAGCATTTTAACTTGATTGGTCCGACCCAAAGTCAATAGAAAAGTATTCAGTGATCGAATTTTAGGCTAAACTTGAAATCAAGATGTCTAGGTTGACTTGCTTTGAACAATCTAAGCTCGACCTAACTCATTCTGAAATTTAGAAAAGTGTGAAAATTAAAAAAAGAAACTCAAAACATGACCTAAAGCTCAATTAGATTTAAGATCACACTCAAGCCTTTTAGAAAATACGGAGTTTAGATCTAATTATTACCATGTATGATTAAAAAATTATTAAAATTTTAAAGGATCTTTAACGATGTAAAATTTCTTTTACATTAAAAACTTGATTAATATTTATGAATTTGAACGAGTTTTGTATGATAAAATTAAATTATTATTTATTTGATAGAGCATAAAGATATACTTTTAAAAATACTTATATTTAAAAAATCATTGTATGTGATTAACACAAATTCTAACATTTAATTATATTCAACTTTATGGATATATACTTGTTGCGTCAACATATAGATTATAAGATTCATTATTTGGTAGAATTTTAAGTCTATCTTAGCATGAATCCAACTAATCTTGACACTACTACATTTCCTTCACCTAACTTGATGGACATAATAGACTAGACTTGATAAGTTTGACCTAAGGTTACAAACTTTATCTGAAGATGTCATTTGATCTTAATGATGCCAATAAAACTCAAATAAACATCTTTATCTATGTCTACAGATAACCAAAACGTTATATGTTCAATTAAATCAACGAAACTCTACTTTAGAATATCAATTTGAGTCAACATTTAATGCCTTAAATAAAAAATATGGAGTTAATTTGGAAGCGATTAGGTCATGAAATTGGAAACTTATAGATGAGTTTTTTTGTTTTGTTTTGTATTTTTTTGTTTTGTTTTGTATTGAAGGGAAAATAAAACAAATAGTTACATAATGCTGCGTAGGTGTCGAGACCCCGTCATATTTTCTAGGAGGATCGAAAGGTACCCGAAGGACGCATTTACAAAGAAGGTAATCCCTAAATCAAAGTTGACTGCAAAAACAGTTAGCCAATCTACGCACCGATCACTTTCACGATATGTAAATAAACTCGTTCAAAACATGTAGGAAGTTATGAGTTACTGGAACCTGGGAGGCAATATAACAGATAGGTCTAGCGCTAGGAATCTAAAGGTACCCAGTCAGTTAACCTAGGTAATAGATATCATATTGAGTTAATGCATTCTTCTGATTAGCTATTTAGGAATACCACAAAATCTGTAATAGATGGTAATGCATTCTTCTCATTAGCTATTTTTTATTAGTATGCCAGATGATATTGAGCATATTTATTTTGTTAAAATGAAATTAACCAAGTTTACTTAAATTTATTGACAAAATGTACTATAAGATATAGACTACTTTTATGTATTATTTTTGACACAGCGGGAAGATTTCGACTTAAAGAGAAATATATCTTCTATTTGTATACGCTTATATTAGTAGAGTTTTTGTCAGTAGAGCTTTTTTTAAAAGAGATTTTCGAAGAAGCTAGTTAACTATTTGGCTGTCAATTAAAAAATAACTTTTTTGAAAGAGTTTTATATAGTTGACTATTTGACAACATAAAAATAAAAAACACTTTTATTAATTTTAACTATATTTTATTTTATAATAAAAATTATTTATGCATATAAAAATTATTTAAAATATATTAAACAATATGCAAAGCACAATATATTATATAATTTTAAACCATATGAAACATAAATGAAAATATATCGAACCAAATCTTTTATATAATTATAACATAAGTAAAACTAATATTAAAAAAACATATAAAAAACTAAATAATATTATATAAATCTCAAAATAAACATGAAAATGAGTTTGTGAGAATTGTAGAAATTATGTATAAAACATAAAAACAAAAGGGACTAAAAAATAAGTTCATTAATTGATTTGAAAAATCTACCGAAAAAAATGTTTTTGAAAAGCTTCAAATTTGAGTTTATTAAAAAGTTGTATTTTGACTTCCAATAAAGTTATATCTACTAAAAAGAGTATTTTTTTTATTTTACAGTAAAACAGTCATTAAAAAAAAAGCTTATAAGGTAAGAAAAAGTATTTATTTACTTTTTAAAAGCTTAACCAAAAAGTATTTATTAAGAAGCTGTATTTTAGCTTCTAAAAAAGCTATATCTACTAAAAATAATGTTTTTTTATTTTATAGCAAAACAATCATTAAAAAAAAAGCTTATGCGATGAGAAAAGTGCTTGTTTACTTTTCAAAAGTTCAACCAAACAGACACTAAATCTTATAAAAGTGACTTATTTTCTTATATGATAAATCGAAAATAATTGACATGTATTGTAACTGCATGGTCTACTAAATGTTGAGAAATTAATAATGTTTATGCATATGATTGCATAATTCAAAGTAGACCATTATCATAAACTATGTCATTAGGTAGTAACATTAAAACCCAAGACATTGATAAGAAATGTATAGTTTCTGAGCCTAAAGCTATTGCTTTTATTATTGATTTTAGAGCGAACGATGCATGCATTATTATCATAAATTAATGTCAACAAAAGGTTAATATTGTGAACTAGTGTGAACCGTGCAACATATAAATTGCCTGGTAGGTAGATTTGTTGAAAGGTATAGGAATGAGAACATTTCTTGTCAAAACAGTGATTGTCTTACTTCTAGCGCTACTTGGATTAAAATTTGTTCATTTAGATTTGTCCATTTTGGATTTGCCTCATGACTGGAGTTCATTTCAACTTAGGAAGAATGATGGGTGATGAAAAAATCCCACTTTGAAGCCTAGACAAAACATCAATCTCAAGTTCAATAATATTTATTATATTAACACTTTGTTGGTAAGAGTTGTACTAATATTAAAAGTCCATTATAAATTTTTATTAAACTTCTATATTAGTTTAACTAAGATTTATTAATTAAAAGTTTTAATAGTTAGATTTTTGTAATAGCATTTCGTTAGAATTGGAGTTCCATAAGTAGAAACTTATACCAGGTTATTATGCACACTTTAGACTATTAACAATTAAATATTTTCAAGTTTTTAATAAGCGTGGGTAAGTTGCATTTGGATTAAGGATTTAATAAAAGTTGAATTTTACTTTAATTACACATGACATGGGCCGGGGTCATAGGATATGGGCTTTAAATGGATCAAGAGAGTTGATTAAGGCTAAGGAATCACGGGACCATTGTAGAGGTTGGAAATGAGATAATTGGGTCGTTAGTGCATCTGAAATTACAAATGCTTATTTAGTCCATCTCGTATACTCGCTGAAGTTTCGTATTTTATCCTTTCGTTCTCTCCATGGGTTCGATCACCTACCAATGGTTCAACAACAATAAAGGCCAGTTTCACGTTATGAGATCTTTGCCGTAGTAGGTACAGGCTTTTGAGTTCTTATAATGGAGGCAAGTTGGGTCTTTACAAGTACATGAGTGTTAAGATAGGACCTTTAGACCACCAAATTGCGTTTCTAGAACTTGTTTTCTTATTCAAATTATAAAATTTATCGTGACAAAGTCAACTTTGATCAAGAATTTAAAACCTTTTTCATATGGGTAAATTATAATTGATCGTTGCTATTATCTGAATATAAATTAAATAAATTATCAAATATACACAACAATTTATAAATATATTTCAAATCAACGATTTATATTAAAATTGCAATAAGTTGAAATCAATTTATTATCATCTTTTACTGCTCAATTAACTTAAGCATTATCAAACCAGTAATCCACTGCGTACATAATACTTCAAAGGAAGCAGAACCTTCAATGCGTTTATAACTTGATTTTACTAAGCCAGCAGGAATAGGTAGTGTATCGTAATAAACACTCTAGTGTAAGGACTTAATAATATGCGATCGTTCTTGTGCTTAATTATTTGGGTCCAGCGGTCAACTTGGATTGTGATATTCATTATCTTGTTCTATGCTATGCTATATATTTCAAGACTAACTAGACATGGGTGGGTGTGGCGTTTGTCGGTGTTGGTGCGGAGGCGACACGCTTGCCACGCTCTGAGCGGCTGTTCTCGGCGAACTTTATGCTATTGCTGTGCAACCCCTTTTGCCTCTCCTCCTCATTCCACTCTGATGCATAATAAAATTCCTCCGTCGATTTTACCGAGTCTTTAGACGGTGGAAAGAACATGCCTCCCCATTGTGGGAAGTAAACCAGTGTCACTGGAAGTGTACAACAAACAATCATGAGACCCATGAGGGACAGACCCGTTGCAGTTGACTGCTTTGAGCTTGTAAAGAAGATTAATTGTGTTAAACCAGAACCAAAGTTTCCACCAGCACCAGTTAGGCCTGAAATGACACCCAGAGATCTTCGAGAAATGAATGGTATTATCCCAAAAGTTGCTCCACATGCAGCTTGCGCCCCAAGGGAGAAGAGAATCATGGACAATATAGCAATTGGAAGTGAACTGGCACGACCAAGCCAGATGCAGAACCCACCTCCAAGAGTTTGCAGAATCCAGAGAACCCATAGCCTTCCTCTCATGCCAAAGTATCTGGCTGCAAAATCCGATGCATATCCACCGAAGGGACGCGCAACTAGGTTGGCCATTCCAAAGGTAGCAGCAATTATACCAGCCGTGTGAAGCTTTAGATCGAACCTGTTAGATGCCCGCATAGATTATCAATCACTCTCGAGTGTAACTTTTTGTGTGAGATAAAACTGAAAATGAGAACTGAACTTTTATATACCTATCATAGAAATACTCGGCAATAACATTATCAGTAGACAATTCAACTCCCATGGAATAGCCATAGAGGAGAACAAAGATCCAGGTCCTGTAGTTTGTGACAGCATACCATAGCACCTGAATGAAAGATCAAACAAGAGTTTAATGATACCTTCCAGTGAGGTAGTGCAATAATTCAAAGACAACAACAGTGCATGAGTTCCAAAAGAGATAATCTGACCTTGGAGAATTTGTCTTTACTAATTTCACCCTTCTTCTGTAAGGTACTAAGATTACCATCAGGCAAATCTTGGCCTAAAGTCAGGACCAAGATCCCCATAATCACATGTAGACACCCTGGAACAAAGAATGATATCCTCCAAGCAGTGAATGGAGTGGCACCAACTTTCCTAATCACGTCATAGACCAAAGGCATTAAAAGCTGAGTTGCACCACCGCCCATGTTGCCCCAGCCAGCGGCGGTTCCGTTGACAAGTCCAATGATTTTGCCGTTGAACATGGTGCTCATCCAATATTGACATGACACAAACGTTGCCAGTGAGAATCCAATCATGAAACGAACGGCTATGTATCCTCCAGCATTGGACACGAAGGACATGCAAAAGACAGTAGGAGCTGATAGCATGATTAGAAACACGCAACCGTACCTGGGACCCAGTAGGTCACAAACAACACCCATAGCGAGCCTAGAGAATATGCTTCCTGAGACAGAAGCAACCCCAGCATTGCCTATGTCTGCTTTGGTCAAGTTGAGGTTGTCACGGATAATTGGAACAAGTGGGGCAGCTGCAAAGGTCGACACAAAGCAGGTGAAGAAAGAAATCCATGAAAGGTGAAAGGTTCTCATGTGTGGATTAGCAAAAGAGAAGATCTTAAACACTTTGGCCTTGTGCTCAGAATCCACTGGCAGGGCAAATTTTGCGGTTGTATCTGTTGGGACAATTGGTGACGCAACTGAGAATGCAAACGTTTGTTCTCTTCCAGTCACTCCATGCATGGAGCTTCCTGGAGACCCCTCAATGTCAGGCATCTTTAATTTCTCGCTCTCTTTGTTTGCTAGTTGGCTAGGATTTAAAGATACTAATCGTGTAGAAAGCAGTGGTGTTGTATGTTGTAAGGATTAATGAGAGATTTATATGGAGTGAGGGGTTGACATTTTGGGACATGCATTTGTAATTTAATCTGTAAGGGCCAAAGCAACTAAAGTTATGGATGAACGCAGGGGGCAAATGAGATTCCATTGGTGAAGAAATGTTAAAGAATTTGCGGTAAACTTAGAAATTGGAATCCAGTTCGCCGCATCAGGTCTTAATATGAAAAGTCTCGTGGTATATCCCAAAGGATACAATCAAGGACCCACCAAAAAACTACCTAAGTGATTTGCGATTCTTATTTAATGTATCAGAAAAACCTGCCTAGTTGCCTCTCTGGACAGGTACCATTGGGGAACTCGATACTAACATGACTTTAGTATTAAATCGATTTTTATCTTCGTGGCTTTTACCTTTCTAACATGCGAACAATTTTGCTGTTAGGCATATATGGTAGATTGCAAAATCAACAAACCAAATATCATTCCAAAGAAAAGGTAGAAATGATGGATAGGACTTCAATTTTTCTTGATTATCACTTTGATAGTATCGCTTGCTAGTGTATGACACGGAAAATGGATTCTGAAATGAAAGATTTCATCTGCAAAATAAGGAAAAAACAAAAGGTCAGAAATAGTTTTTGTATTAGTGACTAGAAGTTGTTAGTTTATAAGTTTTTACCTGCCGTATTCGATTTAGTGGGCTAATTCTCAGACATAAGAGCCTGATTGTTAATTATGTGTAAAGGATTTTAAGGTTTTCTTTTCTACTATATTAGAATATATGATCATGAGTTCAATTTTAATTCAACAAGGATCATACGTCATCCCTGTAAGGGACCGTGTTTAAGTTTCTCTGATTGGTAAACACCTTCGATACATAGCAATGTTGATCAGTTAAAATCTTCTACTTTTGGCATTTTATCTTTTTTAAGGATTGCTTGACGACATCTAGCATTGAGAATGAAACAAGTGTAAGGGCAACTTAAGCAATAGTGTCTAATGAATATTCTCAAAAATAATCGGGTTTGAAAGGAATAGCATCGCAAACATTGATAATATAAGATCCCTGTGTAGACGTAGATTTGTGCAAGTTTGCGCAATCTGACCTCAAGAGGGAGAATCTTTTTAAAGTCCTCTTATCGCTAATTATTGATTTTCTGTTTCAGTACTCTTATTGATTTTAATTTTTATTTAGTCTATTAAGGGGATGTGCCTTTATGGCCTAATCAGCAGCCAGCCGGTGGGCAATTATAGGAGAGTTTCGTTTCTCTCAAATTGCAGGTCAACCGCTTTAAATATTTCAAGTATTCATATCCCCCACACCAACTTGAATTCACTCCACAAAGAAAATATTATCTGCAACTCCTTTTCACTATATTAAAATGCCATTATTTGGGTTCAGAAGGCCGACATAACGTCTCTTCCAAGCTCTCAGGTCAAAGTTGCAGCCTTTCTTCAGTTTTTTTTGGCTCATCATCACTTTCTTGCTGGTTTGATGGAGACCGGAACAGTTTCATAAACCCCCACATTACCCTTTCATTAGCTCTAAGGTTCTTCAGGATTAGTATTAATTTTCCTGGAACTTTGAGAAAACCCGATGACTTTGTTTGTGGTTGGAATTTGGTAGCCATTAGTGGAACCATTTCTTTCTTTCTTTCTGGTTAATTTTTTCCCAGCTTGACAGATAGACATTAATGATAGTGTGTTTACATTTGTATATATTGAGATCGGTACCAAATAGTAGATACTGTACCAGTCAAAAATAGTACAAAATTTAAGCATATTATTTCAATTAGTAGTATCAGCTTATACCGACCTTTTTTATTGATACTGACCAGTAGCAATCAGTATTTCAAATACTGATCAAATATTTGTTAATATCATGAATTTTATAAAATTCGATGACTAAAATGGAAAAAATTTAAAAATGACAAAACCTATTCATTTTTCCCAGTTCCCATTCCCCCACCACAGCCGCTCCTCTCCTCCTCTGTTGTGACCTTGTCTCTTCAGTCCAGACTCAAGTCGTCTTAGCGTTAGTGACAGCTTATGCATCGCTAGTTGCCATCATCGCTAGTCACCTTCATCACCATTGCCGGTTGCCATCATAGCCCGTCACTTACAACCACTACAAGAAAAATGAAGTTTTGACAGAAATTATTGGCAAAATTTGTACACATTTTGTTAGTAACCTTATTTAGCGACGGAATTTACTGACGAAAATAGTCGTCGGAGATACGTTTATAACGTCAGTCAATTTATCGACAGAATTACCAACAGTACAAAATGTTCGATCAGTAAACTTACCGATGGAGAAGATTTTTTTGTCAAAAAATTACCAATAGATTTGGTTATTCCGTCAATAATTACCTACACAATTTTTTCCCGTCTACAAATCCAATATATTTTACCAACAGAATTTTTTTTTCCGTCTATAAATTTGCTGAAAACTATTTTTTAAAATTTACCTACAAAGTGTTTAGTTTCTTTAGAAGCCACCATGGAGAGAACTTCATTATTTCAAGTAAAAGAATTTAAATAATGAAATTCATACTAAAAAGGAACTGAAATCATTTTTTCAAAAAATAGACATTTCATCAGACATCTTATATGTATCAGAAATTTATCCCAACATCACAACTAAAATCATGTCTTGTCCCTTCTATCACTAATATTTATACCTTAAAGTTGTTTTCCAATCACAAAATACACAAATAAACGAAAGTAATAAATATCCAAATTAACTTTCATCCAATATACGAAGAAACACATGACAGTAGTTGCAAAAATACCTCTACCGAAGGACACGGTGACAATGGCCGGAGAAGATAACACCAACGAGCAGAAAAGGAGTCCACAACAAAGAAATGGGCTCCAAGAAAACCGAAGAGAAGACGTAGGAAGAAGGAAGAAGAAAACGTAGGTAGAAGGGAGATGTCGGGTGAGTTTAAATTTAAAAAGAATTTATCGAGGAAAATTTCCATAGATAAACTTAAAAAATTTTATTCCGCCAATAATTTTCACCTTTTTACCGACGGTAATCTTATTCCGTCGCTAAAGTCCGTTGCAAAATTTAACATGATGATTTCCTTCCATATTTAGCGACGGATATCAGTACTGTCGCTAATTAATAAATTTTTCTGTCAATTTTACTAACAAAAATGGATTTTTCGTTGGTAATTTGCGACGGTATATATTTCGTCGCTAATTTTCCGTTGCTAATTCTTGCTTTCTTCCATATTTAGCAACGGATATTAGTACCGCCGCTAATTAATAAAATTTTCCGTCAATTTTACCAACAAAAATGGGTTTTTCGTCGGTAATTTGCAACAGTATATATTTCGTCGCTAATTTTTCTCCACTAATTCTTGCTTCCCTTCATATTTAGCGATGGATATTAATAATGCTGCTAATTAAGAAATTTTTTCGTCAATTTTACCAACATAAATGGATTTTCCGTCGGTAATTGACAACGGTATATATTTCGTCTCTAATTCTTGCTTCCCTCATATCTGTCACTAAATGAAAATTTTCCCGTCAATTTTACTTAATGAAAATAGATTTTCCGTCGGTAATTTGCAACGGTATATTTGCCGTCGGTAATTTTCCATCGTTAATTCTTCATTTTCTTGTAGTAAACACTACCAATTGCTCACAACACTATCAATCACTGCCAATCGCTCATAACACTACTAGTTGCCATCCATCGTTGGATCACATCACCCTCTTTTGTTGTGTTGTGTTGTAAAATTGTTGTGTTATGGCTTCTGAATTGAAACCAAGGTTGCATAAATTTCCAAAAGTGGAACCATGTGTGTTTGATAGTTGAGAAATTGATAATGTGATTGTTTTTGTTGTAGGCTTGTGGACTCGTGGTGTATTATCATCTATGACTTTTGAATTGTGAATTTGTGATTATAGAACAGTGGAATAAAATTTTGAATTTATGTCATTCATAAAAATTGAAGGAAAACATTGTTGTTTGAAAATTATTATTGTTGGGTTTTAATCTGACTTTCTGTGATGATTAGGAATTGAAATTTTGAATTGGATTATAAAATTGAGGTTATTTACTTGTTATCTGAAATTTGAGGTTGTTCTAATCTACAATTTGAGATTGAGATATATTAAATTTTAAATGAAAGGTTAGTCTTTATTATAAATTAGATTATATATTATAAATTGAATTTTTAATCATCAAAATGGATTAGTTAATTTATGATTGAATTATATGATTATTAATTATACAAATTGAGTTATAATTGTTAGTTTATGTACATGATTGGATTATTTGATCAGCTAATAATACAAAATAAGTTATAGTTATCAATTTATAGCTGAATCACATAATTATACAAAATGGGTTATAGTAGTGAGTTGATGTTTAAATTATGTAATTACACAGCATGATTTCTATTTGTAATTTTATTGATGAATTATGTGATTACACAAATTGAATTATAGATGTGAGTTTACAGTTGAATTATGTAAAAACACGAAATGAGTTATAGATGTGACTTATGAGTTTATGATTGAATTATACAGTCAAACAAAATAGGTTATAATTGTGAGTCTAATTTTGAATTATATAATTAAATAAAATAGTTTATAGTTGTGAGCTTATGTTTGAATTCTGTAATCACATAAAATGAGTTATAGTTGTAAAATTACAACAATCAATGTATATATTTGATGTTTGTTAGAAAAAAAAAAGAGCTATTGAGAAACTATTATTGATCTATTTCTTATTTTTTTAAACAACTTTATTTTGATATAAAACTATTAAGTTAATTTTGATATATGTTTTGATTTATTTCTATAAGTAAATACAAGAAATTTCAAGTACTCTTGATAATTTAGTCACTTCAGGAAGATTCAATGCTCCAATTTGAGAAAGATAGAAGACAAATATTGAATTATGAAATGGTAGTGAATGTTCTATTTTTGGTGGATAGGATGATAGTAGGGATGTTGAAAGTAATAGAATTCCTACCCGACAATAAGAGAATATTACACCTAATGTTAGAAAAATAAGAAGACAGATGTCTGATTTTTTATTTTATGAACAACTCCTAAAGCTCAGCTTTATATCCATAGTGCCTTACAATATAGAGAAACAGTTTATAATGTGGTCATGGCAATGACTGTATGGTGGAATGACTCCTGTATATCATTAAATGTTGTCCAATCTTATTATTATCAACCTAAGGTTAATGATATTGCATTTTATGGTATAGAATACAAAACTCTTTCAATTGATGACCACAAAAGTAAACTTATGAGTAACTCTGTTTATGAAATTAAAAGTCATTTGGATGACAAAAGAATGGCTTGGGCTACTTTTGAGTGTTAATTTATGTGCGATGATTTGACAAATAGAAGATAAAAACCTATTATTATTCTTTTAGTTTATTCTACAAAACGGATAATGTTTTTGAAATTTATAAATGCTTATGATCTTGTTTGGAATCTTGATACTTTATTTCAAATATTTGATAAAGCTGTGAGTAAAGTTGGGCTAGAAAAAAATTTTCAATTCCTTACTAACAATGATTTTGCTTATAATACTTTTTATAAGCAGTTGGAAGAATATTGCAAAGCAAGCATAAATCTTTTTATTGAACTCCTTGTACTGCACATTACATTGACCTGATGTTGAAAAATATAAGAGATGCTACATATTTTCCTATTGTTGATGAGATTGCACAAAAAGCAAGAAAGGCGATCAAATTCATCTACAATTACTCATAAGTACTGAATTTAAGAAGAAAGGATTTCACATCTAAAAAGAATTTGTATCGTTATGCTATTAAAAATTTGCAACTAATTTCTTATCACTTTAGTGTTTTATTCTGATGAAGAAAAAGTTCAAGCAAACGTTTATAAGCAATAAGTGAATTACATCTCAACATGTTAGGTCTAATGTTGAATCGGAGGTTTGTAGAATTATACTTGAAGGTAATGAATTTTTGTTACAATGTCAATTTTTCATTTTAGTTCATAAGCCTTTAGTGAGGGTAATTAGTTTGACTGATAGTAACGAAAAAGTAACAATGAGTTATTTTTATGATTTCATGGAAAGAGAGAAGGGAACAATCAAGGACAATCTAAAAAATAAGTCTTCTTTGTACACACCTTATCTTACATTTACCAATAAACGATAAAAAAGATACTTTACTTTCTGCTGTTTGCAAATGGGGCATTTTGAATCATAGTGTCTATTTCATACTTATTTGTATGAAGAAAGCTTAAGTTAATAGGGAAATGTTATTAAGTATTACAATTATTATTGCTCGTGAGATGATGTAAGATCTCTTAAGCTCATAAATGGAGACTTATAAGGATACTTTTGGTAAGTTTGAGATGTCTATTGTTATTCGTTAAAAAGACAAACTTATATATATATATATATGCATAAATATGCAAAAATATATATCCTCATAAACTCTCCCCCTTTGACATTATCAAAAAAAATAGA
>JANSVA010000008.1:5051231-5069790 GCA_025504915.1 Erythroxylum reticulatum | reverse complement strand
TATATATAATCATTATTAAGTTGGATATATTTTCTTATAAATTCTTAATAATTTAATTTTGTTGGTTTACTAGGATTCTTAATAGGACAAGCAGTTCTATAGATCTAATTTGCCTTGATTATATCGATATTCTGATAGATTAGGTTTATGAAAAGTCAGATTTAATAGATAAAAGTGACTTGAAAGATAATTTTAAATGAAAAAATTGATAAGTCATTTGAAATAATGAATTTGAATGAACGTAATGATTATACTCTTCTCATTGATGAGAAATTTATACCAAATGAGAATTGAGATCAATGCGATTTAAGCAAATATTTAATTGAATAAAGTTCCAGGTTTTCATCTCTTTTGTTCTTTTAATTTCTTATATGTCTTATATATATGTTAAATTCTATATATGCAATATAAATATATTTGTAAATGTTTTTATTTCAAGTTTCTCTTGTAATTGATTATTTTCTCAAAACGAATTTTTGTTATAAATTGTAATACTTAGAGAGTCATGAATATTTATTATTCTTTTTATTTTATGTTTTGATGTAATTCTTATTTATTATTTGTTGAAATTATAGCACTTAAAATATTTTGTACTATCTTTAATTTTATATTTTTTTTATTATAATTAAATAAAAATTTACATATTAATTATAGTTATTATTTATATATATAATATGTGAAAAGTAATATTAATAAAAATAAATAGATTGTTATAATTTCAAATTTTTATTATAATCTTTTTTAGAAATATAATTGACGTAAAATAATAAATTATGATGTATAAAACTTTGAGGGACTACTTACAATTTAAAAAAATTTAGAGATTATTTTATAAATTTAAAAAATTATTTGAAATGATACTCTAATGTTTATCGTTATTAATACAGTATTATATCATAATCAAATTTAATACTAGATACGGTATTCATAACGTTGATATTTATACACCTCGTTTATTTTAAAGCAAAATCAGCTCCGTCATGAGGCCTTTGAATGATTAATGGTGTATATAAGATAAGACCTTAAATCATAGCCCCTTCATCACTCAGCTGGATATCATATCAATAAAGGAATGACTTATCACATTAAATCATATTGTCACCATCGGGTCATAAATTAAGGTTATCTATGTGTATGATTTATCCGGATCGTTTTTTAATCATAAATTATGTTCTCATTTATCTGTGAAAAGAAAATCAAGACCCATATATATTCGCTGAATATATGAAAGTACAATCGTATAATATCATGAAATCAAAATCGATCATTTAGTAGTCGGACAACCACAGTAATAAGATTGGGCAAATGAACACTTTGTGATGCTCCAATCAATATTATTAAGTTGCAACTCAAAATACTGAGGAAGTAATCTAGTGAGTAGGCTCTTTTCTAATCGTAATTGTTTTTTTATATCCTCAATATGAATAGGATATCTGGATGCAAGGGAGATGGTGATTAAGCTTTTAAGAAATGCATATTGGATAATGAGAAAAAGGGTTGGAATAGAAGGGGGAAAGGAAGAGGAAAGAACAGAAAATGGATAGGCAGTGAGGCTTGTATGAAAAGAGAAGATGTCATCGGATATTTGAGTACCTTTGGATGATGATTGCATTAACTATAAATACTATAAGACGAGACATATCTTAATCGGAAAATCTCCTCGGATAAGTTTTTTTGGGGATAAGTACGATCAGTATGTAATCACCAGGTCAGATGTCATTTTTAAACTGATCTACAGGAAACAAGCATGCTCGTGCAATGCAATGATCTGTTGTCAATCATGTTGATAAAAATTGAGTTTAATTTGCGTCTTTGGGTGGCGCCATAATAACTTTCTTCTACCACAATAGGCGTAAGATGCATGAAGGTCAAATAATGCCAACATCAAAAGAGGCTACTCAAATCGAGTCAAATGAGATACAGAATACCACAAGTACAAGCTTTATGTGAAACTTCATGTATTGCAAGTTTATCCTCCATTGATAAACAAAGTCAATAGAACTTCATTACCGATTAAACAAGCTTACCTCCGTGAGGTCCTTCCAGGCAATACTAATTATCTGTCACTACATATTTGTGTCTTATCACCCCTTACGCCATCAAAATGGTGGGAAAGAAGAAAGGCCACCTGCGTGCACATTAAGCACCGGTACTCACCCTCCTTTGAACAGGTTTGTATAGCACAACAGTGACAAATTTTGAATGAAACCGATGAGTGAACCCAAGCGCCACCACTGAACGTGGTGCATCACGGTTTTCAATATAAAGATGATTAAGAATCACGTGCTGCGGTGCCGGAATAGCTTCAGCAGCATCTGCACTAGCTGGGTAGCTAAGGTAGGTATGTTGGAGGTGTGTAGGCACTACAGGGGGATCACGTGCTTCGTCTTCATGCCCTGGATAGACATTATTATAACTGGAATCTGGTGATTTTGGAACTTCAAATCCCACTACGGTTGCTTCTTCCTGCAGAAGACTTCAATTATGAAGCTCCCACTTGATTTCATTAGCCAAAGAAATACCAAGCTTCACTTACATGATCTTCTCTGCATCGGTTGCTCATCTTCTAAATGGACAAGGCTCGTTAAGAGCGAAAGATCATCAAGTTGGCAAGACTGATAAACCTGAAATAAACAAGATTTTGTACTCCCATGAACTTCCAAAGATTAGGCAGGCATATCCACAAATATTATTAGTTCTTCGATGTTTTAAAACCTGGGCTGCCAATTTATTTGTTTAGGGGAGATTGTCAAAAATTGACAGCTGAAGTAAGGTTGAGCGATGATTAACCTGGCATTTATTTGGGGAAAACAATATGTCTATAGACCAAATAAGCAATCGCAAAATGAAAAATATAAACCAATAAAATTATTAAAGAAATTTTCATCAAATTACAAAAATACAGCAGTTAAGAGACAGCAAAATGTTCCCAATGCACTCATAGCAGACCAGCATTAGACCATACTCCAATAATCCACAAAAATGTTCAAAAGACACAAATCAACAACTTAACTAGATAAGAAATCAGTTTAAGACATGCTAGAAAAAATCAGCCAGTAGAGTGATGGTACGCAATGACCGAAGCAAGGAAAAAAGCAACACGCTTAATTAACCTACAAGTGATTAATGAATTAAATCAAACCAGAAGCAAGCAGTATTAACTAGAGAGTTGTGGACTTAATTCACTTCTTTACAACAATCATAACATAAGTGATTCTCTATTTCAAATATATTAGGAAGTTGGTATTTACACACTTGCAATGTCAGTCATCTGTTTCATTGCTACACGTTATTCTGCCTAGGGTTCCGAATATGTTGTGCGATTTACAGGTGCGTATCGCAGAAGAGTAACCACGCATAACCACCCAGGTCGCAAAATTGAAATCAAAACCTAGGTTTAAAAGGAGAAAATTACAATCTGGTTACCATAAGTGAACTCTGAATGCCTGAAAACTATTAACCCAAAAGCATGTACTATGACCAAAAGAATCTTCCTTTCAAGAAGTGACGAATTCATCCATAATTTAGGTATCATCGATCGCACTCAATCGCTAGTCCACTCTAACACTTGGGGGAGTCGTGAGTAAATTCTTGGATCTAATTCAAATTAACAACAAAGTTATAAATGGATCCTGAGCCGAAAAAATAAAACATTGCCACTATAATCCACACAACTCATAATCAATTTCTACGAAAATCTAGTTTCCCAAACAGAAGGCAATTATTTTTGATAGCTACATTGTTGAAACGAAAAGCCCCTCTCATCGTTCAAACAAAGAACAAAACGGCTTGAAAGAAGGAAAACTAAAGTACGAAACGACGAAAGCAAAGTAGAAATTAACTTAAGTATGGCCAGTGGGCGGTACAGTTTAATTATTCGGCAACCGTAAACGTCTGAGGCAGACTCCGGCAACACCACCGACGGCAACCTGCAAACTTCAGCAGCGATAAGCGAAGCAAAGATTCTGTCGTGAGGAAGGAGGCGAAGAGAACCAAAACGACACGGAAGTTGGGGAGACGAAAAAGAGAGCAACGACGATATGTGGGCTTTTAAGTTTACTTCAGCTCCCTAACGGCGTAATTCATGAACTAATTAAACGGAAATGTTGACTCGGTCAACGTTGGACTAGGTCATAAACATATTCTGATGCCTTGTATAGGTACAACCAATAATTTACAATTCAGACCAAACCGGTTCGTTCGATCGGATTAAATTCAAACCGCCTAATTTTTGATTTGATTTTTTATTTTAATCGTTATGAATAAAAACCGGCTAATTAAACAATAAATCGGCTAGTTTCCTTTGAATCGGAAAAAAGCGTAAGTAAGCTTTCTTCTTCTTCGCAATGGGAGATCGACAAGTACAAACGGTTTTCGTCCTGAGCAAGATTCATGGTGACTTCTTGATCAGTTTCATGAGGTGGGTGGAGAAACATTAATCCCTGTGCCAGTTTAATAAACAAACATCAAAAAAGAATTAAAGAATCGTTAAATCAAATAGGGAAATAAAGCACTAAAACAACTAGGGTACTATTCGAGAATAATGGCAAAGAAATAACATAATCACTGCAGTTCAACGAAGAGACCAACTTGAAACATTCCCTAACATGCAAAATCGGAAATGGAGATCAAGTATATAGCAAGTAACCTTCACAACATGCAAAGAAAAAATGCAAAACCCAAAGAGACATTAGAGCAAACCAAACACAAGGAGGGAAGAGAAATCTAGAAGAAGACTCGCGTTCTGTGTGGTGAACAAATGAACATCAGAAATCCAAAGTCATTCGTCTTGCTGCTACTTTTCTTGAATACTTCAAATGGGAATTGATTGCTTTACTCTGGATCGAGAAATGGGCCTTCATAGTGATTGATAGACGTTGGTTTTGAAAATTTGACAATGAACTTTACTTTTTATGAATAATTAAAATTTATTATATCGTAATTTATATCATATTTAAAATAAATAGTAAAACTTAAAATTTAATGTTTTCTAATGAAAATTTTCAAATTTTATTTTTAATATTAAAATCTAAATTGAAAGATTTAAAAAGTTCAATATTACTACGTTATTATAAAATCGGTTAAAGATTAATTTTTTAAAAAAAATTTTAAAAAGATTAATTTTTTTAAAAAAAATTTAAAAAATAATTAAAAGAGGTTGTTTTTATTAATCAAATTCTTATTAAATTTTGATTAATTTATAAAAATCAACTAATTGATTAATTTTACACAACAAAGGATATTATTTATTAAAATAAATTCAACCGAACTAAAAAATTGATTTTATTTCTTATTTATTATATATCGGTATAATAGTGATTTAACATCGGTTAAACCTTTAAATCTTAAACCTTTCTTTTAATCGACTCAACGTCCAGTTTGATTTTGGGTATAACTTTTTTTGGGGTTTAAATAATAAATACTGGTACAAATTTACGTTTCTGATTGAATAAGAAATTGAAAATAAATATTATGTCCTGCTACATTATGTTTTGGACCAAACCATAACAAATAGAAGAACTTCTAGCGATATTACTCGGTCAAAATAATAAAAATGACCAGAAGCCCAACAAGTGAAAATTGTTGAACACAAAGACTTGTGTGAAACAATCAAAGCCCAATTTGGGATGGGGACACAGAAAAGGACCTTGGAATCCAGCTTATAGACTGGAAGAGCCGTCATCTTGCCTATGCTTCGGGATTGTCCAGGATCAAGAATTCTCAATTTTCACTCAACTGTAACATTACCCACGTTTTCCGGCATGTTGGACTGACAGAACAAGTTTGAATAGACTGTAAGTAAAGTTGCAACACGTTTATAAGAGAAAAACTCCTTCCTTGCAGCTCACGCTCGCGCTCTGGTCAATTTTGGTTTAGGGTTTCCGAACCACCATTGAGGGAAGATGTAGTATTGGATAACACTTTTAAGGCTCAACTTGAGGGGGGAAATTGTGCAGACACAACAAGTTTCATGCATTTATTTGGTATTATACAAATATTGTAAAATATGTAGAATGGACTTCCAAATTACATTCCGCTCTTTAAACTATTTTGATTTTTTTAAAATGTATTATACATTTGGTGTCTTCTATTTTCTATATGTACACACACACATATATACATACATACACTTGTTTATCCGTATTTCTTAGTTGTTCACTTGCTTTACGAAATTTCCTCCACATTCAGACATTTATTAAATTAAAAGTATGAAGTTCAACAAATTTTTATTTAAATTAATAAGTTATTGTAACAAAATATATTTAAAGGTTGATTTGAACATACTACATAACACTTAATTTTCCTCCAAAAGTTGACCTAAATATATGAATGCAATTTGATCATAAAACAGTTAATTCAGCTGGTAATTCTATTGCAGTATATATACCTTTACATCAAATCTTTATTATAACTACGTACTTATTTATTGGGGGACTGTCGTAATTACCAAGCTCTACCAGTACGTGAAGAAGTAACTTAATTCAAAGCCTAATCCAATCCAACTGCTAGTAAGTACGGTACCTCAAGTTCTGCCTTGAAGAAAGCCGTGAGATGGCTGGAATATTCAAAATAAGGTCGTGTACTAGGTTATACTCTGATAACAATTAAGCAGACGCAGCCCCGACTCTTAAACCAAGAAAAGTGACCTCACATTTGCTGCCATGTGATGAGGATTTTGCTGTCAAACTACTTTTGTGCAATTATTTGAGAGAGGAGATCAGGAAGGAGGGAGACAAATATACGCAGGACCAACCTCGAATTCCGGGTAGGAATGGTTAGCTCTTCAACAGAGTGAGACCATCCTAGTTGCTTCAAGTACCTATGCCTAACCATGTTTTGTCTCTCCACACTGGTCACGAAGATGGTGAAACTAATTTTCTTTATTCATTTTCGTCATTTTTGTTAATTTACTCGTTTCATGTGAATTGCATTGCCATTTATACATTTTTATTACGAGAGAGAAAGCCGGTCCATGCCCTATGCTTGTTCTGTATATAAACAATCATCGTCATGACAACTTCTATTTTCTAGTAAGATAACATGTGAGTAGTGATGGGTATCAGAAAGAATCAATCTTTTGTCTATTCTTCTGACGAAATTATATAATTACAATAACTGCTTACTAATTATGTTTAAACACGTTGAGAAGACGAATCAAAGTACAATAAGGTAAAAAAATTTGTACGTCAAGTTTCTTTGAATGCTCATGACAACTGATCTTCATAGCGATAAAACTCATTATAAAATGAGTTATATTAGGACAAAGTGCCAAGTAAATTCTATAGCAAAGGATTAAGGTACTAGGATTTCATAAAATAGCCAATAAATTAGAGGCTAAAACTTTGGGAAGAAGTAATTAACATGCTCAGGATCCTATTTTTGATCTCCATTGTTGGGAATAATTTTACAAGGAAGGATCCTCTGTCCAATTTATCCTATTCTAATTCATCCCAATCATTCATTTACGTGAGATCCATACAAATTAATGGTTGAGATATACTGGGATAAAATTGGACCAGAATAAATTGAATAGAAGATCCTTCCTCTAATTTTACCGGCCTCTATAATGAAACACATGAGGTAAAAATGAATCTATAGAAGCCAAAATATTAATGAAGCACGTGAAATACGTACTATAAAACTCATAGTGTCCTAGGCACATGGGATAACTTGAGTTTGAATTAACATTATTCTTCAAACAATAGGTACACTCAGGCTCCTCTATACATATGTATTTTATTAAATTGGAAAAGACACTCAAGTCTCCTAATGGTGCAATATTTATCGTACGAGCAACCACACAGTCGTAGAAACGTGATTCAATATAATCCACATATATCTAGTGGTCCCTTCTTTGCAATGCATGTGAATAACAAGAACTGGGAAGTAATTTGATCCAATTAATTGCTTCCACGGGAGTAACAATAGCAAACGTAAGCACCTTCTTTTTGCTGACATCATTTAGAAAGGTAAAGAGATTTAAGGGCTCATCGCCACCATCCGTGGCCGTTCGTACATGTGGATATGGAGATACCTGAACTTTGAGCAAGTTCTGGAATATGTTAATGGAAGACCTATTCAAAGTTAATGGCGAAGTTTCAATTGCATCTCTTTCTCCGGTGAATGTTTTATCCTACTATAAACAGACCGGGTAAATCTAATGATTACGTACGTCGAAGTCACATTTAAGGGCTAACAGTTCGCAGAAAGAAGGATTGGGTACTAGTACTTTTTATCTTAATTTGATCCAGTTAATTAATTGGATATTCACACTAATTTCCAAAACATAAATCTTGTGAAGATCGCCGTATAACGTAATCTGACATTGGTGGTCTATCCGAAAGCAAGGGCTTCGGGTGTCTGCCAACCCTGCAAGCAATTTAATTCTCCAGGCTCAATCAGTTTACTCGTTCTTGCTGGGAACTTGGAGAACCAATGGCTCAAAAAAGTCAATATAGCGTCTTTCAATGGTAGAAAAGAAAATGAATAAATATATGAATGGCTCCGTAGGATTGTGTAAGTATTTGAAGTGATAATTGCTAGCTATAATACGACAGCATACTTATTTGGAAAAAGAAAAATATTAAAACATGGTAGAATAGTAGGAACATCCAAAACATCTTTGGTAAAGCCACAAGGGGTCAAGTCAAAGACAAGCATCAATTGGCACAAGATAGATCATTGTCGTGAAATTATTTGGTGGGGAGGGAAAGGTAGATGCTTTGTGTGGGGAAGAAAGAAATTAGATGCTTCTTGGTGATTGACATTGATCTCAGTTGATCTGGCCTTATCAATGCTATACCCCACCATGGATCACCTTCTATTAATTCATGATTTCCATATCTCTCCTTTTTTTTTCTGCAAAGATAATTTCTATCAACTTTCTCTGCAATCTTTTTAAAATGAATTGTATTGTTCTTTCCCTCCCTCGATTCAATATTAACTCATATCATTACCCTGAATTTTCTTGTAAAGAATCTAAACTTAAAGCTAACATCATGCTGGAAGGTGTGGTTCGATAACTATAGACTACGCCTCGAGTGGTTGAACTAAGATCGTTATAGAATATCTTTATTGTGTATTATTAAAAATATCTTATGGTATCAATAATTCATGAAATTATTTTAATTAAAATTGTTATTGAGATTAAACAAAAACAATTATACAATTTTCTTACTTACTTATCAATTAATTAATTAACATTTAACAAAATTTTCTTTAATTTTTTAGGTTACCGATTATTTCTTAAGTAATTCAAAATGATAAGATATTCAAAAGTATAATCATTTATTATCTCTTTAAATTTTAAATACAAATACGTTCACCTTACTATTATTTTATTTTTTTTGAGGGCGAGTGTTTGTGAAAGCTCTACTAAAGGGAGATTTATTCTGGTCCCAGCGAAAAGACTGCAGAGTAGAAGAAAATAAAGAGTAAAGAGATTTGGGGTCGCCCACAGTGGAAAAGACTGTTTGGGACTGTCCTTCAGAAAGGCCTCCTTCACGTGGCAATGTAGGGTCGGCCGTACACTTTTGAATGACCCAACTCATCCACCGTGGCTTCTTCCCACGTGACATACCCTCTCGCACCTCACCTCCTCCTTGTCCCCACATCGAGTCCCTTAGATACTTCACTTAAATAATTATTGTTAGACAATGATTCCTTGGGACCGAGATTATTTTTAAAACTCCTTTAACACTTTTCATAATGTTGTTACTTTTATATTTCAGAAAAAGAAATGACTTCTAAATAAAATATTAAATAAATTTTAAATTTTAAATTTCAAAATAAAAATAAAAATATAATTATTAGTTTTAACTCCTCCAATTCATACAAAAAGAAATTGGTATGGCTAGAAGGGAGACAGGTGGACGCACGTGTAGCGGCTAAGATGTGAGGGAAGACGTGGCACGCTTATGACCCTCCATAACCAAGCCACCTTCTCCGTGCCAATTGGCAAAAGGACAATCCAATGGGCAAATTCACATCAACGACAATGTGACATTTTCCTGATCAAGTTAAAGCACCAGCTGCCAAAATATGTCACGCCTGCTACAATAACAATAATAAAATATCTCATGCCTATTATTAAGTAAATCCTATACGATTGTAAATTACTTATCAACAAATTACACACACCTATTAATGTGGGTATTCTGTACTGTCCCATTACCTTATAAGTTCAATCTCGTGTATAATTGCTTTATCCTAATTACAACTGAATTACCTAATGAAAACTAAAAGAAATCACTGGATGTTTCACCTAATGAAAACTAAAAGAAATCATTGAACTTTTTATATATTATTTTGACAAATTCTTTAAAACAAAATTGCTTTTTGATCTTCAAAAGAGTTAATGAAACCCTTGGGAGTAGGTCAATCCAGCGGTGAAAGGTTTTCCAAGTGCCTTTTTGATCTTCAAAAGAGTTAATGAAACCCTTGGGAGTAGGTCAATCCAGCGGTGAAAGGTTTTCCAAGTGCCTTTCCCCTCAAGCAATTCAAGAGTTTGAGTTGTACAAATTGTGATTTATCAAAATTTAGAGTTTCAAATATTAATTAATTTAAATTTATTATTTTATTGAACTATTAATTCATTGATAATTTGTTAACATAAGTTTAAAGATAATTACTCGAAATTTTACAAATACTTAAAAAAAAAGAGTTAATGAAAAAAAAAACGTGTAAAATGATTACATGCAAAAGATCGCGAAGGGGTAAAAGGAAAATCAACAGAAATTTTTTACCCAATGATGATGCTAAGACGGAGATTAACAGAAAAACGCAAAACAGTCGTGTCAGAAATTGTACGGAAATGGGCGGTTCTTCGGCACACCAAATTTGCCTGAAAAGGTGTTCCAACTCACCTATATATGTGATCCCGTTCTTCAGGTGGTGGAGACTTGAACTTGATGGAAGGAATCTGTCTCTGTCACATTCATGTTACTGTGCTGCCCTTTTACTTTTTTTAAAAAATACTACATCGTAGTTTATTCATTTAATATAACGAGAACAATTACGAAGATAATTTGGTTTGACATATTCCAATAGAGACATCGTAAGAATCATCGGAACAAATGAAATCTTCAAAGTGAAAAAAGAAAAGGGAAGTGAGATAGAAAATGAGAACGGGGCTTTGTTACGGCAATTTTGGCTGTAAAGAATAGCACAAAACATGTAAAATGTAAGTGAAATCTTACATTTTACATTTTCTTATATTAAATGTTTGAGATTACAAAGAAATATATAATTTAATTTTATAATTTCAAGAATTGATATAACTTACTTTAATTATTTAAAATAGATTAAAATCTATAAGTGAATTTAATCATCAAATTTTATTATTTCATATTTAATTATCTTTTAGAGGGAATATCTTGGAGTAATTGATAAAGTTGTTTCTTTATGTTACAAGTTCAAGACTTCAAGTCATAAAAATAATTTATTTACAAAAATATAAAAAAAGCTACAATTATTATAATATTTTCTAAATTTTCAGGAGAACTTTTTGCAATCAATACATTGACTTTAATTATTTTGTAAATAAATTCTTCTATGGATCTGAATCATGTTGTATAAATGAAATCTATTAAACTCTATATTGTTATATAAGTTATTTTAAACATGCTAATTAAAAATAAGGTTTATAGTGATATCATTTTTTGCCGATTATGGTTAGGATTATTTTTTACATTGGAGAGTTTATGGGTAGAAGATGAGATCATCAACAACATCATAAACTCGAAGTCGAAGACAAGGCGGTATGTGTGCAATGGTAAGAGCAGGAGGCTGAAAAATTTCTGGGGCAGGTACGCGGTAGGAAACAGCTACTAGACGCACAAACCAACCTCGAGGGTTAATGAAAAACAGAAACTCCCAACGCCAATGAGTCCCCGAGCTTAGACCGTCTTGTTGTGGTCGGCCCAACGGTTATCCAAATCCGATGACGGGTTTGCAACTTAGCGTTAAAAATAAAAAGGGTTAATATTAAAACATGCTTTTGTATTTGATAACCAACAAAGCATCATTCCAATCCCATTATGTACCAAAACAAAAAGATATATCTTCTGATCCTGTCCAATGTGTAATTGTCAAGTCAAGTTGCTTTGAGGAAAAACTTAAGAAGTCCTTAAGATATTAATACATACACGATAAAGAACGTGAAAACTTCTGAACAACATTTGAGATCATGTACCATATGTTCTGTAACAATGTATAAATTGAGAATTTTAGGTATTAATGTCGGAAACCAGTTTCTTCCACCAAAATGTTATTGTCATCATCATTACACCCGGTACGAACTTCCACCACAAATACCTACAATCATTGTTCTACAAACCTGTAAACTACGAGAGTCATCTCGGCGTATATAAACCTGACATACCTACAATCATTCATCTACAAACCTGTAAACTACGAGAGTCATCTCGGCGTATATAAACCTGACATCCCCATGAATACCTCTGCTGTTACTATTCCCGTAAGCCTCCTCCCATTTCTCTCTCCCTCACTACAGATTTCAGCCTTCTGCCAACTACATCTTTAAACTGTTGATTCATCAATCGTTTGATCTTTATGCAAAAACAAAGATTTTCCATTACTGTTGCTCAGCTTTTTTCTTTTAATTTTTAAGTACCTATTAGTTGAGTGTACAGATATTGAGTTTTTGATTGATTTAGCATTTTGTATTTATTAAAAATTTCGTGATTAGCGAAATTGACTAGTTGAATTATCTTTCCTCCTTGTTGTTTCGGCCTGAAACTCACATGGGCTCTCAACCAAACAAGTGTTTTTTTCTGCTCAGATTCTAACCAGAAAAACAGACCCATAAACCGAAATAAATGATTGTTTATTTGGAAGAAGTCCAAGATTTCAATTAAATTTTTAACCACTCAGATGCCAACTTTCGGTTCCACTCTTATCTGTTAGTTTTTTTTTTTTTTGGCCCTTTTTCATTCCATTATGAACAATGCTAAGTTTGGTTTCCAACTATAACAATAAAAATACCAATAATAATAATAATAATAATACAAGGTGGTTGTTTTTGGGTTTTGTCTTGTTCTAATAGGTGTTAAGAGTTTTGAACACGGTGGATTCTTCTGTCTTGGGGTACCCCTCTTCACGTAATGACTCAAGGTTTTGACCACTGGTAAGAGGCCACGTCAGCTGGTGCTCGTGGCCTTGTTGCCTCTGATGTTGTTCACTAATAACAAATGGTCTCAGCCAGAAGCAGTCGATACAGATGCTAATTGTTATTTTTTGATCTTTTTTTGTTCCGATCCTCAGTACCTTTCATATAAATAAGCGCGAACACATTATGTTTGAGTCAAGAGGAGAAGATGTTGGGAAGACGCTTTTGTTTTGTGCATGAATAGATTAACTAACAGTCGTTGTTTGTGGGTGTAGCATCATCAAGATTCACATGCAAATGCAAGGCTGTGTGTGGTATGTATCACTCACTCTTTTATCTCAAAAACAAATTGGTTTTTGGAAGTGAGAATCTTGATGATGCTGCATCGACAATAGACGACTATATTTCAACAACAACAAGAGCAAAGGCGATGGATCGATGATGGCTGATTTGTTGTTTCTTTTAAATTTTAGTTAATCTCAGTGTGCGAGTACTTTGTAACCTTCGCTTCTGTTGCTGTCAGGTGGGTGTGAAGCGCATATATGTTCAGTATTCAGCTTGTGTTTTCTATTTTGTGCTTCTTTTTATCTGAAAAGCAAACCCATTTCATGGATCTAATGCCCATGTTTTCCCTTTTCTATTTTCTTTAAGTTTCCTTTTAACAGTTCCCAGAGAAAGTAGAGGATCCCATAGGCTACCAAACTACCTTTGCTTCGCTGACTTTGCAGATCTATGATTATTACCTCCGAGGTTTAGTTAGTTGGTTGGATATGGCCATTCCTTTTTTACTAGTTTCTTGCTGTAGATGTGATGTGAATGATTTTTCTAATAATCCCCCACAAAGAAGACAGAAATAGGCGGCGGCTGGTGGAGAGAGAAACAAAAAGGGAGTAGTCTTGATGTGATGCATGAGCTATGAAGTACCCTTGTCTTTGCAAAGGCAAGTCTTTGCGATCTAGTTCTTGAAGGCGTCACAGTTTGATCAGTTTCTTATATAAATATATATGTATATAGTACACATATTTTAGATCCATATTTATTTTTATGTTCCTTCAAAGAACAGCTTTAGTGGTTCTTCAAAACTCATCTGCAGAAAGGCCAAACCCCAAACTGGGGAGGGTTTTCAGGGAGCTCCTTGGAGGCCAGCTGCTTGATTCTGTTAAGATATGAGAGAGGAACTTTTGAGCTGAAGCCAAGAATGATGGTAAGGAAAAGAAGTATATATATGGATATATAGCTACCTATATGTTTGTAACTTTGTATATACCTATGTTTAGAACTTCTGTCCATATTTTTGTTTTATATGGGATTTGGTGATATCGGACAAAGTAGCTTTGAGTTTAGTTTCTAGTTCCAAAGCCTTCTTTGTCTCCACTAAATTGCCCTAAAAAAAGGTCTTCTTCATGGACATTTTTTAGAGTTGTAGCAGTAGCAGATAGATCGTTGAACAATGGAATTGCTCTCTCTCTCTCTCATCAGAACATTGGTATGGTAAATCGAAGAAGGGAACATGTCTCTCTGTCACTGGCCACTGGCTGCTGCAGGCGGGCCTATCTTAGTATTAAGAGACCTATCAATCTTTCTTATGGACCATCTTATCTGGCAACTTGAACCTCTTGACATGTACTCCTGTTTCAAGTTTCTCATTCCATCTTCATCTCTTCCCATTATTAGTTCTCAGGTGTTTATTTTCTCATTTTCTGTTGATTATTCTCGACTCTGATAAGTCTGTCCTTCGAAGATCATAAATGTCCCTGTGCTTCTATCACTCTTCTCTATCATAATTAGCTACTAACCTACGTATTTCTTATTGACAAAGTAATAGTTACAAGTCATGTGCAATGGAATATAACAAAACTAGTTGTTCGTGTGGTACACATCTCCGGCTTTGATTTATTCTGACATATTAGTAAAAAGGAAGAGATTGAAATAAGTTTTTGAATGCTGTTAACGATTATTGAGTTTCACTTGATCAGTTATTGGTCCCTTAGTCGAAGAACCTTAAAACAACAGAAACGATTCTGGAGTTATTTTCTTTGAACTATCTTCTTCTTTGTCAAAGCACCACTTATAAGACATTTTGATTGCAGATAGATTTTCCTTAAGACATATAGCTTTGCTATGTCCTTGTTTATTATTTTATGTCATTTTCCCTCAATAAGATGCCGGATCCTTCGACGGAAACTGTCTTATCTTATCTACTGATAATACATTTGCAACTTGCAAAACATCTTTCCACTTGAGCCAATAATCAAGAAAGCTGGACCCTAAGCACTCCTTTTACAGTTCTTTGCTCGTATATATATTCAAAATAGCACTAATGGCAGGGAGTCTTAATGACCTTAGCAAACCATTTTGTTTTAGTAAGCAATAAGCTAGTATATATGTTTCAATGCGCCAATGAAGTTTCTCTTAATGGTGCCATTAATTTCATAAAATTAACTTTTACCAAATACTCGTCGCATTTTTGATCTGGCATTTGAATCTCTGTTCTTCTTTTTGATCCAGCACAGAAGCTTAAAACTGTTCATCTTGATAAAGTGGTATCTTCTCTGTATGTTCTCATCTTACATTTAACGTGTGGAGGATACCTTCGCTGGCATTCATCTCAAAAGTTTAGCTTAGCAGTTAAACTTTTACCTTCGGGTTTGAATGACTATCAAGAATATTAGGCTCGTGCAAAGATCATGTATTGCATGCTTTATGCCTCAGTTTAATAACACGACAGGCAATTTATACTTTTTTTGGTTCATGCATAATGCATACCATTGGCACAACATATATTAGTGAACAAAAGGCCAGGGTATCCAGAATTAAAGGAAGCTGGAGGAAGAAAAATGAGAGTAGAGTAGTTGTTCATGTCTCTTACCAGAATTTGGTATCGGCTTCATCTTCTCTAGTAGTCAGTACTGTACGGATAATGGAACTTGATCTGTCTTATCTATGTGGGTTTTCTTAATATTGACAAGTTATCGAAGCTTTTATAACTCAGCTGTAGATCTCTGATAATTAGAAGTGTCTTCCTCAGTCTCGGCAGTGCTCAGGTATCATATATCTCGTCCTTCATGTGAGTTGTAATTTGCTTTTCTGTCTCTACTAAACACCTAAAATTGTTTAGACAGACAATTTAGCAACCTGAATTATTTCATACAATTATTACATTTGGTATAAAATTGGAATTTACTATATACATTTGATTTCAGTATAACAGTTCTACCATATAAAATTCTACTTATTGAAGTTTTGTACTATATTCTATATTGCATACACAAATAAAGTAATATTTATGTTATTATCTGTTTAACAATTTTGTGTATCTCGTACGTGACTCTAATGTCAGTTGTGCTAGAGTCTTCAGAGTCTGTATCCGAAATTTAGCTCGAGTTTTCTTGCTATCATACCCTGTCCTGTTTTCTTCAACCTGGCATAGCCTTCCTTGCTTCTCTTCACCATGGAGTATAAATTAGAAGGAAGTTAACGATTGTTTTAATTTAGCTGGAGTTGATCATTTCGAGGGTAGAAATTATAATTAGTATGGTATATATATATATATAGATAGATATTATTAGAGTTGTATCTATATACAATTCATTTTTTGCCATCCTTTTTCACAGGGTTGTAAGGAACAATGATTGCTCTTAAGTGTTTAGCAGTTACTGTTGGTTGGAAATTTTCTTCTGCCCTTCTCTCTATTGAACAAAATTTTGGACAAGAGTTGAAGGTTTTTTTTCACTTTTTATCTGCGGACCATCTATCTGTTATAATTCTCTCTAGCCTGTCAATGTTAGATCTTGCAACTGGAAACTGGCCAAGATGCAAGTAATTGAAGAATTTCAGTGGGATTGTAACGAAATATGTATGAGCAAGAAAATTTCAATGTTCTACTGTAACAATGTAAATTCTAAAGTATATGAAATCTGGCTTCTTCCAGGTTGTAGTTCATTTCTGGAGTAGTTTCATCCCGTATTGTCTACTAAAGTTTCCTCTTTCTTGTTTTAACTGGAAGGTGAATGAAGCACTTCCTTAGATATTGTCTGGAAGCAGGGATAATTCACTTTCCAGAGAAGCTAGAGTATGCGCTTAAATACAAAGACAGATGTGCATGCTAAGCTAATTACTAACACTGATGGGAAACATCGTTTCACTTCTTACTTGTATTGCATGGTTTATGTAATGCCGCTTGTAAACGATGAATTTAACTATACATGTGTATATAGAAGAGCTAAAATTTCTATGGACTACGGTCCAAAAAGACGAGTTGGTATACAACTGCAGTAACGTGTATGGAATTTTCATTTTAAGAATTCTTTACATGTAAATTTTGGTAATTATTTTTATTTTAAGAAAACGTATGTAAAAATTTGTAATTATTTTTATTTGAAAAGGGAAAAAATATAATCATATTCTAATCTAAGAAGAAAATTTAAGCTATGAATTATTTCTTATGTATAAATTAATTCATCTTTTTATTTATTTTCTTTGTTTATTTAGGATGTAAAATATATTAGTCATTTTAACACTTATATCTTTTTTTAATTTTTGATATCAATATTATATTATAAATTGAATATTTTGGTCAATGAAGTTTCTAATGCTTCTTGTTCGATGAATTTTTAATTTTTATATCAAATTTAGTATTTAATAAAATATTTTTATTTGAATAATAGCTTGTCAATTAATTTTAATATTATATGAAAATTTGTAATTAATCTTGTTTTAAGATAAATATATAGTATTAAATTTAAGAAGGTTTATATCTTAATTAAAATTTTAATATTTATTTCCATGTCAGATTTTTTAGGCCTTCTAATAATATGCTTTTGCAGTCTTATTCCGATTGTGTACCAAACATGTATCTGTTTAGTATACAGTATTTAAACCCAGACAAAGATCTCTATGTATCAAATTCACGTCATGCAATCATTGCAGAACGTTATCCAAGACAGCATTATCTGCTTGCTGCAATTATATCCAGCATTTATGTTCGGAGGGGATACAGGACAGAGCTTCTAAGCTGTTTTACGTTCTGCTTAGCATCTTCAACACGTGAGACGGAATGAGACAAAAATTTGAAGATAAAGTAGAACGAAAATTAGAGATAATGAGATGTTTGATTGCTGTAGACAGAACAGAGAAAATTGTCTCCATTTTCAGGACAAAAATGTGTTGACAAAACAAAAAACAGTGTTAATGACGAAAATACCCCTACAATATAATATATTGAAAAGATATAATTTATTGGTTATTTTATAATTGTATTAATATTTATTTGAAGTGTATTTGTAACTCTAATAAAATTATTTATCTTATTATTATAATTTTTGTAATAACAATAATTATAATAATTATTATTATTAATTATTGTAATTGTTATTATTAATTATCAATATAAGCAATTTTTGTTATTATTATAATTATTATAATTATAAT
>JANSVA010000008.1:5026589-5044247 GCA_025504915.1 Erythroxylum reticulatum | reverse complement strand
ATAAACCTAAGTATAACTTATAATTAGATGAGTTTTTATATGAGAATGATTTTGTGATCAAAATTGATGGTAAGATACCTGGGATTTGTCATGAACATGCATTGTATATAATTGATTTCATACATGTGCATTATTGAACAATTATAATTATGCATATTATGATATATGTGTATATTGTTTGATATATAGGAGCAACTGGAATGTCAACCCTCAGACATTGCCAGAACTTCCAGGCATTAGCTTCGGGAGCAACCAGTGAGTAACCTAGACGGTTTCTCTTAATTATTGTTTGCTTAAATTATGTTTTGAATGATAAATGAATGTGGATTGAATTGTGTTGATTTCCGAACAGAAGGTTCGATGAATGTGAAATGTGGAGTGTATATTGAAGTGCGGCTTGAATGTGAATATGAAGAACTATGTGCTTCATATTATGATTGATTATAATATATGCATTCCATACATGAATGTACAATCAGATAATGACAGTTGTGATCAGAGTAGCCACCAAAAAAGAGCTTAAAGCTCAAAGTGTGAAAAAAACCTCGAGTTCAGAAAGTGATTAAGAGCCTAAGGCTCATTATGTAAAATGAGCCCTATATTCTCATCGGATAAGGGACAATTATTAATGAGCCCAGTATCCAAAATAGATATAGAACAGTTCAAGCACTCAGTCACAACAGCATAACAATTGGAAAAGAGTCTTATTAACATTTCATATGCATTTTGTTAAGTATGTTTGATTGATTGAAATGCATAATTGCCTAAGGTTAAATGAAAATGTGGTACATGATCAATTATGCGAAAATGTGATTGTATGTTACGTGAATTTTTGTGTTGCATGAATTGAGTGAACTATCGATGATAGTTACCTCATTGAGTTCGCAAAATTCACCGAAATTGAAACGTTGTCTTTTCAAGACCGAGAGACGACTCTAGCTAATGAGAGGCTCTACCAGCCATGTAGATTGTGTTTTGGCAAGAGAAATCATAGCTCAAAGGTCGGTCAGCTGGGATTTTTAGACAAACAAGATAAATTATATATTTTTCTCTTGCATGTAGTACTTTTGTACTAGGTTTTGATGATGTACATGTAAGGAGTGTTGGAAAAACACAATGTAGACTTTCAGTTTTATGCAATGAAATGAAGAAAAAGTTGGTTTTAAAATACTATGATTTTATATTGATGCTTCATAAGTGAATAATGATATGATGCAAGGTGAAATGAATGTAGTGATCGATCGTAGCTCACCTTTATCGTACGATGTGTACCGAAATGAACTTCAGGTGTCCCGTTGTGTACCCTATGGTAAGAAGGCGCTACACATGTATGTTTTCTTTACGTTGATTATATGTTTAGTTCTATCTATAGTGGTTATTTTCTATTTACTTTGCCTAAGTTTAGGCTTGTGTTTAGGTTTAGTTTAGACTTAATTACCCGTCATCAAAATAAATTTTTTCATTTGAATTAACTAGAGAAAAGTAGGAACGTTGACTAAATTCCTACCATTTCCTCATATAATCGATACTCTATTAACCATTATATTACTACCAAGCAATAAGCGCACTTGTTTTGGGTTGTGAGTAATATATTTTTTAATAGAGTAAATTTAAGTGGTAGTAAACGCATATGTCCTACACTATATATGTCAATAATCATATAATGATTGAGCCCCTAATTCATTTAAATAACCAAGATAAAATTACAAGAAGGATTATAATAATTTGGTTAAAGTCTTGATATGCTTGATTCTTCCTTAGTCTTGGTTCTTCATTTGAATTCAATATATGCTCCACTTTGTTCATTTTCTTTGTCCTTTTATTGCTCAATTGATTCAGTTAATTCATTTACTCACTTTACTGTTCCATTGAACCCGATCTTTTATATATTAACTTCCTAAGATCAACATGACAAAAATATTATTAATAGCATATTTTATTATCATCAAAATTATGGATTAGAACCTCACTTGGTCCAATAATCCATATCCTAGAATTATTTCTATCATCATTTCAAAATGTTGAGTAATATAACTAGAATTAATGATTAAATCCAAAAGAAATCCTAAATAAGCAAATAAGTCCCCCCTCATCTTCCAACAAGCTTGAGAGATGAACCTACAATAGTATGGTGCTAGTCAAGAAATTATAATTTCAATATGCCAAAACTAATAGAATGCCATAAGATGCCAAATTACTACTCCACTTGATCTATGAAAGAAAAGCAATCCTTAAACAACAACAAGATCCCATATAAATTTCACTGAGGTGTAGAGTCTGGAAAGGTCTAATAGTACGCAACCTTACCCCTAACTGGTAGATAAGAAAATTAATCTTTATTGTTGACAATCCATGTCTATATAAGGGTTGAGTGACTAAACAAGAAATGAAACTCAAGGCAATAACACATGAAATGAAGATGCAAATCAGATTAAAAGAGGGCAACTAAAACAATATTAAAGGATTTCCAAATGCAATGCAATGTTATCCAATAAAGCAGCAAAAAGATAAAGCGCAAATCTCATAATGATAAAGGTAAAGGAATAAATAGTGTTGCATAGAGGAAAAAGGGCAGTGTCACAAACTAAAAAGGGTATAATGTATAGCGTAGAAACAAATTGCTCGTCATAAAGCAACTTAGTGTTGAAGGGCAAGAAAAATTTTAAACAACGAAGGTATTAGAGCTCATTGGTATTCTACAAAAGCAAAATGAAGACACGATTTAAAATTGAAATGATAATCAAATGAATAAATTGATTTAATAAAATGCACCCATGAATCGGAACTGATACAAGAAATCCTATAAAAACACATATATGCTTCTATAAAATATTTGCTGCTTTTACATTTTTTTTCCAACTCACTGATATTATGAGTTTCTAAACTTTAAACCAAAATTTAATATATAATTTACTCATTAAAAATTCATTTTTAAAAACCGTTGGATTGCTATTTTTCTACAATAAATTATGGTATTTTCAAGGTTACTAATGTATATATGAACATAGGAAACCTTATAATAAAATCGTAGTATATTTTTTCTCTACCAATGAAAAAAATTATGGCGGGCCTTTCGACTTTTTATATAATAAAATAATTAGGATGGAAAATGGGTGTTACTACTATGTGGCAATTGGACTTTAGCTTACTAAAACCTCTGTATCACTAATTAGTAAACCCACCAGCCAATTAAGGGAACAATAGTTTGCATCTTAGTTCGAAATTACATGGATGGATTGCCCAATCTCTAGAACTAGAGATTTGGTTCTTCGTTGATTTCAGTTATAATTTCCTCACTTGGGAAAATTCCATGATCATATGCTCCAGGCCTTTGTCAATTGATCTATAGGTAGGACCAAAAGATTGTGACATGAACGCATCTAGAACATCCAATAATAAATTACAAGCGTGACTAGGAACTTAGATGCATATATGAGAATTCAAGAAACAGCCTTCGATCTCATTTAAACCTGGCCTTCAGGTCTGTGTCAAGGTGGTTCTCAACAACTGCAGAGAATCTGTATCAATTAAAGAAATGTCAGATACCCTTTTCCTCCTATACCAGTCAGAAATGACGTTATTTGGTTAGATGCTAAACGTTTTCTCTGAGCATAACAAACTTTATTTGGTTTTGGATACTTCCCACGTGAAAAACAAAGGCATTAAGATCTATGAGAGGACATGTTCTTCGCACTTGCTTTGGCTAAAGAGATAATCAAACGGAGCTAGCCCTAGAAGTTCTTTTTTTTTTTAATAGAATGATCGATTTAGGTATCGATGTGTTTGTATATGATTGTCAACTTCTCGTGGAGGGGCTTTGCTGGAGTGAAGAAATCAAGAGGTGTAAGGCATTGTTGGACTATTAATTGTAAGCAAAGGTCTTAAATCAGATTATCACCTCCTATAACATAATATCAGACCCTCTTGCCAAGAGATTGTATTTTCCAAGGAGGGAGATTCCTCGTTGCATTGATGGAAGGGCAAGGAGAGTTGTTAGCAGGGACATACGAAATATAAGAAGCTGAAAACTAGTTATAGAGCTGATACTCACATGTACAATATGATCTTAAATGGGTGTTTCAGACAAAAATTGGCAGACACTCTCATGCACAATATGACAGAAAGTTATCTTGCACGTACACCAGTGTTCTTTTTCCTTTTTGCCTAAAAAACTGATGTCAAGAAACTATTTGCTTCTCCGTGGGGTACTTGGAATCTGGATTGAACCCCTTGTTCTTTGATGGGAATGTTTGAATGCTGAGAATTAGAATTTCTGAAGTCAGCAACTATATGGCCTTGTCCAGATTGTCCACATCACATGAATGCTTTGAATATCCTGTCCGATCTGGTCCAGTCCGGTGCTTAAAACATTGTGCCGGGTCTCAACAAATCTGATTCAATTGGCTTGAACCTCATCGACTTATTTCAGTTCAACTTGTACAATTTCATTCCAATTCAATTGCTGTTACCATTTCTTTTCCATCGAACGTATCGACTGAAGAGTGTACGGGATTGTGTCTAAGATTGATCAGATACAAACAAAAAACTAAAGAATTGGAACACTCATCAACCCGACACAAGTGCCTAGTTCTGCTCTATTTTATTTCCTAGGAAAATTACTTTGAATTTATGATGATTGTCACCTTCACTTCTTAGGAGACCTGCAGCATTTGAAGCTAGGTAGTGTTCCATCAAGCTCAACTTACGGTGGTAATTCAACTACGCAAAATATATACATCGTCGAAATGACTTGAGGATTAAAAACCTCATAAAGGTACAACGAAAAGATAAATAGCAAAGGGCAAAATTGTTATACAATGCCATGGGCTCTACCTCTGGGAGGATCCCGAAAGAATGGGATCTCCAACTGCTGACCCATGCTTTCCCATGGCCGGTATGCTGAGTGAACGTTTTCTCATCTTGACATTACCAGACTTTGGCATTTTCTCACTCTTCTCCATGACTGGAGAAGCATGGTCCAGATTCTGTCTGTACTTATCTCCCTTCAAGGGGATTGATCTGCTCCTTGACATGGGATGTAACTTGTCTCGGTACTCCTCATCATCATCTGACCAATAACCATTCTCCTGCACATCTTGCATTACCAAATCATCGTACTCTTCATCTGATTTTGTTGACTCCTCATCAACTGATCCAATCTGTCGTACAAGAAGTTGGCAACTGTGTAAGATAAACAACTGTGGAAACCAACATGATTTCATAGCAATTGTGGAAACAACTGTGGAAACCAACAACTGTGAATTCAACGCCTAGTCTTGGTTTCGTAGCACAACTAAGGATTTTGATTTGAGAGTCATTTCATCATAAATCTGAATTCTGACACAAAGGTAATTTGTCAGATAATATACTATTCAACAGTCCTCCTAACTACTCACATGATGAACATAAATGCTCGTGAACATTTTATCAAGCAAACACGCCAATTATGCTAACCTCTTCATGAACACGTTCATTATCTTCATCAGTGAAATCCTCATCACTGTCAACCTCAGGTGGATCATCAATTTCCTCATCACTGCCATGAACCGAATTCTCCCCCTTGAGCTGTGAATGAACACAACAAAATTCCAATAAGTGAAGCATTATATGGAAGATAAGAGATTTTTCATCTTAGTGGGAAGGTAGGCAGCTCAAACTACTAGTCTCTATAATGCTAAGCCTTGAAATATTAATTCTACCATCTAGAAATCAAAGTTTAATATGTAATGGTGATAGTTTCACGTACCTCTTTAGAAGGTCCATCTGACATCCTCGGAGAGCTGCAACAAGAAGAGTAATATCTACTCCCATTATCATTCGGATCAGCCCTTGCCTCATCAACACTACTAGCACGGCTAGTGCCTCCACCGCAAGGCCAAGCACTGATCCCAAAATTCCCAAACTGAAGATTAACTGGTTCAGCTTTACCAATCTGCAACGGTCCATACGTTGGCATCCAAGATCCAGTGTCAGAGGCACCTAATTGAGGTTTCCCATTTGAATCAACAGGCCAAGCCTTTGCCACCGAACCATCGATATTCAAAAGAGCCATTAGATGCCTAGAAGAACCTTTTCTTTGAATCAGCTGAAACATCCCCTTGGAACTCAATGAATTGGCAGCACACTGGTTTCTGTATTCCTCATCTACAAGGGAAACAGTATTTCTGACAGGATCATAGAGATGCTCGCCTGACTCCCGCCTCCGAAGGCAGCTGAAAACAGTAGCATGAATGGCTGCCACACTCTTGTCAACATTTGTATTGTTGATTTTTGGGACAAGATGCTTGTCAGCCCGTTTGCAAAGATAATCTTGAATTGTTCTGATGTTTCGAATGTATTTCACGTATTTGTTTTTAGCAGGGTCCAAAGTCATGTACTTTGCACGGACAGCAAACCGTTCCAAATGCTTCTCTTCATTTGTGATGTATATCATGAATGGTATAATAGAAGGATGCTTCTTCATGAGGCCCATCTAGATCATTATAAAATGGAGAAGGTACAAAGTTATGTTAATATGGAAAAGAAGAATACAAGGAGGGAAAAAGGTTAGACATAACATGAGATAAGGCCAAGGGAAATTGCTTACCACAAAGTTAAGACTCAGGTGAACACCCTCAACAACAACAGACTCTTTTCTATGTTCCCAGGCAGTAATCAAACGATCAAGACTATCAATCACCATCTCACTTTGTGCCTTAAACCCTTCAATTGCCATTTGTTTAGGACTAATGGTACCAGAACTGGTCTCTAACGATCTAGTACCATATTTCCCTACTGTAGAACCATCAGCTCCTTCCTCAGTGGGATTTACAGTTGCAATACCTGCCAATTTTTTTGCTTTTCTTTTAGCCTTTGCTTCTGCAACAGCAACTGGATCCAAATATTCTCCAGCGTGGTATGTTGAAGCCCACAGCAGAGGATTTTCTTTCTCATCTACAAAACTCCTCATCATGTGCCGAATAGAATCAGTGGATATAACCGTTGTAATTCCCAATCTACTACCCTGTATAAGAAGATAAAAACATGAATATGTTAACAGAAATGACAACAAATCACAAGCAAAAATCATAAGTAAATGAATTCCTACTTTGAACTAAATACAACAAAAAGGGAAAAGTAAAGGACAAAGAAAAGCAATTTGAACTCAAAAGAGTACCAGCAATGCAGATAATGTAGATTTGCCACAGCCACTGGTGCCACACAAGAGCACTGTCACAGATTCTTTCCTTTCTCGGATTCTGCAGTAAAAGTAAACAGTAATTAGGGAAATGAAGCCAGATATGATGCCTTTAAGGAAAAGAGTAAAGCACTCAAGGAAAGGACATTCTGTAAATAAAAAATAGCTAAAAAGGCAGCAATAGCATTCAAATACATTACATCTATGCAATTAAGTCACATCTAAAAAAGGAAAATGATGCAAATATTATGTTTCAAGATGCCAAGATATAGACCTACCATAGAAGTAGATAAGCCAATTTACAGACATGAAATAAATTAAAGAAGCGTGTGTAATAACATACTTTCCCCTTGGGTGACAGTTAAAACATATGTCCGCTCAGCACAGCAATGGTGAGATTGTAGTCCAACTTTTATTTGAAGATCCACTACTATTTACTGGAGAATAAGAAGCTTGTTTTTAATATACAAATATAGCAGTTATTTAAATGGTGTTCTATGATAAGCACACATTAATCGGAACTAGTCAGGAAATTGGATAACAAGAAACTTGTGATCGATGCAACTACCTACATTAGCTAGGAATTAGGAAAAAGGAATGATGAAAGCACAAAATGAATTTCCTCCACCAAAAATATTTGAACAAAGTACCGTTGGGAGAATCAATCACAAAAAAAATCCAGTTTTAAGGATCTACAAGCAATCCTAGTTCAACAAATACACTATGACAACTTAAGCCACAAATAATAGTATAAGAAAATTCAAAGCAAGATTAAGAAGGTATAAATGATTTTCATTTTTCCATCATACTAGAGTTAATTTCTATTGTCACAACAACCATGCATCAATGACAATGCCATATGACATTAGAAATTATCCTTAAATGTCATTATTTGTCAAAAGAGTGTTCTAAGAGAACCATAAAAGAAGTTTAGCAATACTCCTAAATTTAATGAAACAGTTATAGTTCAATGCTTTACCTGCATGCCAAAACAAAGTCTGCCCTTTGGTCAGGACCCACATACTTATATTCAGTCAACGCATTGCAAACAACATTTAAGAAAGTCTGCCTTCTAATAATTGCAGTTGTACGCCTTTTATACAATTCAAATGGCAGACTTTTACTTCTGTCTTCCATATCAGAGGCGAAAAGTTTTGCCACCTGTGCTTTACCAAAGTTGCCATCAGTGGAAAAACCAGCTTCCTTCATAGAATTCTCTTTTTGAGTATCAGGGTTTGTTGTCTCTTCTACTTTTGGCGGCAGAGCATTGGTTGAAGATTCGCTTCTTATTTTTTTGAAAACTCTTTGGCTAATCTGGAAGGAAAAAGAAAATGATTTCAAAAAATGTAGACAAATTTGGATTTCACATCATCTAATCAGATAACAGAAACAATGATTAGTAAAGTTGCCCCACCAATTAACAAGAACAGCAAGTTACACAATGATGAGACGACTACAATTGCAAAATTAGAACATAAAGTTGTGTAAATATGACAAACCCCAATAGAAGAAGCGAATGCCTGATCAGAATGGTAAAAAGTATATGTGGAACCATTCCAATAATGTAGGCTGAGAATTGGAAATAAGATGTAGATAGTAACAGAAGAAGACACGATCTGTAGCAGGAATATTAAGAAGTAAACCACACTGGTCGGCTCCACAGAAGAACAAACACCCATAGCGAGAATGACATTACTAACTCTGCTCTGTACACACGGGACTCAGTAGAACACCATACGTAAACAGGCAAGCACAAACTAGGAGAGACAAAGGCAGTAAGGCACACTAAGAAATGGCTCACAACCAAGCAATGTATCTGACAAATAACAATTGAACAATCTCACTTACAAGGAAACGGAAAAACTCAGATTCAATTAGAAGCATATTATTCAATCAAATCAAAAGCATAAAACATAAAGAACCGTCTTAAATTTCCTAAAAGAACGACGATGACGAAAAAAAGGCATCTGCCACTGTATGTATATATGTTTATGTAGTATGTAAGTATATGTATGTATGTATACCTTGAAAGCATGCCGAGCTTTACATCCCATGAGTTGCAGGGTGCTTTGCAAGACCGGACGCGTGTACCGAAACGACTCTTTTCCATTCTCTCTTTTGTCTTCATCGTCCACGACCACTATGTACAGAACTTTCGCCACCTCCGCCATCTGTATAAAACACACAAAAATAAAGGTAGAAAAGTTTCAGATCAATTCCGCTACTGAAAACAGAAAAACTAACCGCGTCACATGCAGAGAACCAAACAGAAAAGAAAACACGTCATCAAAAGCTACAATATCATCACCCAAAACGCATGAACAGAGCAATGCAGGTAAGGCAACGGACCTCCGGAGTGTGTACAAAAACCGAGGAGTTAATTCCGAGAATGAACGGAAAATAAAGGAAAGAGAAATTAGGATCGGAGAAAAAGACGGTTAGGGTTTATGGAACGCGGAGATAGATCCGCCATTTGAATAGAAAAAGAAGAAGAGGAGGACGAGGAGGACGCGGATGCTGCCGTGTCGACGTCACCTGTTCTCCACGCATCTAACACTAAGAGGCAGGCCACCATAACTCTCTTCGTTCTCTCCCTGAGTCTAAAACAGCCTGTCTCCACAATTTTACCGATTTGGAGTTCCGATGCCTTCCAAATTTCGGTTGCGGGATTGAGCGATTTATGGGGATTCGTATTTATAACGGAGCCCGCGTGAAAAGCATCGCATGGTACTATCCGTAATTTTGAGGTTTGTTAGGGGTAAGTTGGGGTTGAGGAACTTTTCAGTGTTACTTTCCTTTTGAAAGGATCAAAGGCGAAAGTAACTCGTGCCAATTGTGCGTGCGTCTCTTTTGCGTAATTGTAAGTATGAGATTAACAAACAAATTAACATAATCCATTGCTTTATAATGGAATTAAGTATGCTTAAAACTATCATCCAATCTCTTTAAATGAGATGGTATTAAAGTAATTCATCAATCTTTGTTATTAAATTTTCTAATCTCAAATAATTATCACATACCATCAACCACAATTAACAATTACAGGACAGCCATGTGCTAAGGTTTGAACCCCTCTACCGACCAAGATATCGACACTGTATTGTTTTGTTACTGAGATACATTGTAGTCCTACAACGTTGACTTTGAAGGAGAAGGAAGCCAGGAAGGGAGATATTGCTTTATAACATCTAGAAGCTAAAACCGTATAGAGAAAGGTCAGTCACACTTTCAGATAATGTTGGAGTTATTTATTTGGACGATCAACACACATGTTGCAATAGAAGAAGGAGCCGAGTTGATAAGAGAACAATGAGATAGAATATTGAAGCAGAGGGACCACATCTCAGTCTCATCCTATTATTGTGATGTGCAGCTTCCAATTCGAAAAAACGAATTGACCCCGTCTAGGACTTCAAGTGCTTAACTTCTTTTGTTTGACATTGACTTAGAAGACTTCTCATTCCACACAGTCATCTTTTTGGTCACTAGCAACAAATCTAATATGGAGCAGTTTGGACATTGTCAATCTTAAAATTCTTGACTCGGAACCTTCCTCTTGTTTGGAATCTATTAGCGCTGATTGAATTTGGGCATTTGAATTTATCAAGGTATAATTTATACGGTCTCTTAAACAATTTCATTAATAACTTTTACCACTTTTGTTCAGTTAGAAAGTCATTTCATGAGCACGGAATAGCACAAAAAGTAGTTACTTGTATAAAATAGGTTGTTTGTCCCAAGTAAAGTAGAAATAGGCGTGACTTTAAAACATTTCCAAGAAAGCAGATTCTCATTCAATAAATGAATCATGTGCTTCCACTTTCGCACACGAAAACTTGATGTAAGAAAGAATCAAATCTAACTTGCCTAACACAAAAGGTTATGGATATGTGGGCCTCTCAAATAATTCACGTTGAGCCTCACGAACTCACTTGTACCTTTTCAGGGTCAATTCCTCGACTTTGAACACTTGGTACTTTGGTTTCATGTTTGTATTCTACGTAGTCGTTTGCGGATGTATTGCCAGCACAATCTTTAGCGAATAAGTTTTTCATGAGATTCCAATCTTGTGCTATGCAATCCTGTCGAGGTTATACATCCAGCACAATCTTTAACGAATAAGTTTTTCATGAGATTCCAATCTTGTGCTATGCAATCCTGTCGAGGTTACGGCAATTCGAGAAGCCTTAATTAAGAATATCAGGTGGTTGCCTGATGTTTTGAAATTTGATGTTCAATTTTATATTTGGGCTATTTTTAAACTTACCTATATAGATTATTCTCTTTTCAGACAGCTAATTTCAGATTATAAATCTCTTCTCACTAAAATAAGAAATGTGCGATTAATCTTTGTTAGACGGTTTGCAAATGAAATAATTCATAGGCTTACTAAAGTTATTACCATCTGACAGAAAACGCATTTTGATCCTATAGATCGCCTATGTATATTTTTTATTTTATTTAATTTGACAACCAATAATAATTCTTACCATTTCTCGTCAATAAAAAAAAAAAGTTTTCATGAAATTCATATGCCTTGCACTAATTCACTATAAGAGCCGTGTGATTTTGACCTACTCAACTATTGTAAGGAACAAGAACTTAATATGATTCTTTATTAATAAAATAAAATGAAACATAATATTATTCTATTTTTAAAAAAATTAATTAAAATAAAATAAATATGAAATGGAATTAAAAAAATTATATTACGACTCAATTCATCTTAATAAAAAAAATAAATTATTTTTAATTTAAAAAATTTATAATAAAATATAAAATAATAAACAATATTTTATTAAAATTATATTATAAATTCTTCTTTTACTATATTATACTATAAACCCTTCCATTCATTCTAAATAATATTTTTTTAACATTATATCTATTTTCGTTAGTCATTTCAGCCTAAATTATCAAAGGCGCAAGAGTTAACGTGAAAAGCTATAAAATCACTTTAAGATTCATGGGACTAACTATTACACCAGGACCGCTTTTCGCGCGGGATTGAGGGTTTTCGCACCAAGGTTTATCGACAACCTGTAATCCAACGAACTTTAACTACAATGTCCGTGCACATCAGACATTGTTGACAAGGGGTAACGGAAGGTTGACAATTCCGCACATGCAAAAATTCCCATTGCGTTCTAATAAATTATACCCCACATATGACACTGAACTAAGTTATTCCCTCTACCCAATTCACCGCCAATAAAACACTCTTCCTAGCTACTTGATCTCTTATATGTGCTTAAATGGTCAGCCCCTGTTGGGGTGCAGCTGCAGGTGCCTTGGGCTTTGGCTTTTCGACGACAATGGCCTGAGTAGTGAGGACCATTCCAGCAACAGATGCCGCATTCTGGAGAGCACATCTTGTCACCTTTGCTGGGTCAATTACTCCAGCCTCCAATAGATTCTCGTACTTGTCCGTCATGGCGTTATAGCCAATCTCCCATTCACTAATCTTCAGCTTCTCCACAACTACCTCACCTTCAATCCCAGCATTTTCAGCTATCAACGATGCTGGTGCCACCAATGCCTACAAGTAAACATATCCATCAGTCCGCTGGAAGCAAGAAATCAACATATGAAAGAGCATTAAGACCATTTGTAGCTGAACAAAAGTCATGAAAATGAAGATCCTGGGAAATTCTTGCAGTTTTCATTAAGGTAAGTAATCAGGAGGCTTCTTATTTTAGATGATAAAAACCCTTTCCCTATAAACCCAACATAAAATCGAGATCCCTGCAATTCACAAGGCCAAACGAGTTCAAGGAAACAATAGTCTACAGGAACTAGGCATATGCATAAACAGGACAAAAACCCGTCGCTTAATACAAAGAAAGCTTGCTCAAAAAATTATAATAGACAATCCATCCTTCACTTGTGAGCAGAAACGTATTACCTTTTGCACAATATCAGCACCCAACCGCTCATCTGCATCATCCAATTTGTCCTTAATTGCAGGTACTAGAGTTGATAGATGAACCAATGCAGCCCCACCACCGGGCACAATCCCTTCTTCTATGGCAGCAAAAGTTGCATTCTTGGCATCTTCAATACGGAGTTTACGATCCTCAAGCTCAGTTTCTGTAGCAGCTCCAACTTTAACAACAGCAACCCCACCAGATAGTTTGGCAATTCTCTCAGCCAATTTCTCAGAGTCATAAACAGAATCTGTCTCGACCAACTCCTTCTTCAAGCGTGCAATCCTAGCTTGTAACTCATCCTTAGTTGCAGCATCAGCAATAATGGTGGTGGAGTCCTTGGTAATAGTTACTTTCCTGGCTAAACCAAGCTGTTCAACTGATGTATTCTCAATAAGCAAACCCAAATCAATGGCTTGGAACTCAGCCCCTGAAATTGCAGAGAGAATATAGGTCAACCTGTGCAGCCCCAATAGCCAGATGAAGCATTAATCAACTATAAACGTTTCATGTTTCCATTTAATTTCTCAAACCTATTTTATAAGAAGACTACTTTGTTTGAAAAGAAGGGACAGAAAGAAGTATGCAATAGCCAAATTCTTATGAAAATCTCAGTCAGCTCTTCTTGAAAATTTATACAAATCTAACAACGACAAGTGGGGCCCAAGGATTCAACATCTGGATTTTCTCGTAAATCATGACCTAAGAAACAACTGCTCCTATGTCAAATATAGAAAACGAACAATATTAGTCCAAAGTGCAACCTATGTGCATGTAGATTAAATTTGTATACAGCATCAGCATACACTTCAATAAACAATCACTCTACCTGTTACAATGGCAATGTCCTGAAGCATAGCTTTTCTCCTTTCACCAAAACCAGGAGCCTTGATGGCAGCTACATTAAGGATGCCCCGAAGTTTGTTCACAACAAGGGTAGCTAAGGCCTCTCCTGTGACATCCTCCGCAATTATAAGTAAGGGTGCTCTCAATTGAGTGGTCTTTTCAAGCAAAGGAATTATATCCTTGATGGCTGAAATTTTTTGATCTGTCACCAAAACTCTTGCATTCTCAAATTCGCATATCAATTTCTCAGGATTTGTTACAAACTGGGGGGAGATATAACCTCTGTCTATCTGAAACCATCCCAAAAAAAAAATAAAAAAGAGTCAACAAAAAAGAAGATATCGGCAAATAAATAAAAGGCAGATACCAAAGCATGCAGAGCAGATTCACACCTCCATTCCCTCTTCAACTTCTACTGTTGTATCAAATGACGACGATGACTCAATTGACAGAACACCGTCAGGCCCAACCTTGTCAATTGCATCAGCAATCATAGTCCCAATAAGATCATCATTCCCAGCAGAAATGGATGCAACAGCTGTAAATAAAACAATATATGAGTTACAAGTTTCAGAATCATAGGTAACGAATACACAGGAAGATACAAATCTTCATGGAAAATAAAATACCTTTGATGTCATCACGACCTTTTACAGGCCTAGACTTCTTCTCTAGTTCCTCCACCAAACGTTGTACGGTTTTGTCAATGCCTTTTTTTATTGAAACTGGGTTTGCACCAGAGGTAACATTCAACAATCCCAATTTGATTATTTCTCTTGCAAGGACTGATGCAGTCGTTGTTCCGTCACCAGCAGAGTCATTAGTTTTGCTGGCAACCTTCAACATACATATTCAGAGCCAATTAGCACACGTACAATTATGGGTGTGATAAACCAGACTGTAAATTAACAGGGAACAAGGAAATATTAGTAAGCCTACCTCTCTTATAAGAGCTGCCCCAGCATTCTCCATGGGATCAGGCAGCTCAATAGCTCGGGCGATTGTTACCCCATCATTGACTACCTTAGGATTCCCAAATTCATCTAAAACAACATTTCTCCCTGAAAATAAAGAAAATATTGCTCAGCCACCACGATATTTTCGCCTGTTTAAAATGGTTGTGAAAAAGGCTACACTAAGAAAACAATAAAGAGAAAATTTTGGGAGCCAACTTTCATAACATACCACACATGATAAATATCAAAGATATGTGAGCATATGGCATATAAGTTTCAACAAAAGGATAAAATTAGTAGTTAATACCCCTAGGACCAAGAGTAAGGCCAACAGCATCAGCAAGCTTATCAATGCCAGACTGGAGTGCTGTCCTGGAATTCTGGTCGAAAGCAATTTCCTTTGCATTAGCTCTAACCACAAATTTTCTTCCATAATTCACTCTTTGATTCACTCTCGTTCTTGACCCCCCCTGCAGGTACAATAATGACACAAATGAATTAAAAAAGGGCGCATAAATCGAAATTCCGCAAATTAATTGAGAACACCCATCAATCTTAAGTAACAGCTCAATCACTACCAGTACAAAGCTAAGCACTTGAGGAAAAGTCCTAAATTATATGGGAGATTTCATTTTCCTCCTACTCCTGCAAACTAATATCAAGCAAAGAATCTTCCAGCACAACAATCACAGGACAGGAAACCAAGTACCAGTACCTGTTTGGGAGAGCAGAAAATGGAAGCAGTGGAGAGTGCATTAGAAGTTGCCATTTTTCTTACGAATTCCAGAGGTGAGCGCAAGCTTTAAAAGTGGGTTTTGGGAGGATGTGGATAAGAAGAGGAGGCTGAGTGACAGAAGAAAATGGAGTGAGAGGGAGGGGGTTAGGGTTTAGTTTTTAGATTTTTAATTGGGGAAGGAAGAGATGAGGCTCCAGAAGATTCTATGAATTGATACTCATACAACTTACTTAGACTCAACTCAATTACCGTTTCATTTACGATGTATTTTTGATAATAGGTTGCTCTTTTATTTAGTTAAAAATACATACAAAATATATAATTCAAACGTTTACTCATTCGTTTTGGTGAATAAGTAAACTCTTTCTCACTATATTTTTATTTATTCCAAATAAGTTGGCAAAAAAATGAGAACATTTTGATAAAAATATTTTTAGAATTTACATAATTATTTAGCGATAAAAATATAACAGTAATAAGAAGAAGAAGAAGAAATAATTATAATAATAACAATAAAATTAATATTAGGAAGAAAAAAGAATAAAATTTATAATAATAATAATAAAACTAATAACGACAATAATAATATAGTTAGTGTGACAAATGAATATTTTAATTTTTTATTAGTTATTCATTTTTATTCTAAATTTATATTTTTAAACTAAAAATTAATATTACACTATAATTAAAAAAAATTTAGAAATTTTATTTTTTATCTATTTTATTTTTAATAAATTACCGTTTCATTCGTTATCTATTATTAGAAGCAACCCAAACAGAGTGTCAAGTTATACCTATCTTGACCCAACTTTTTCCTCTATAGTTTCATATGGAGCTGGCAATAATCCTAGTACGTTAGGAAAAAGATCCTCGCGGCCTATTGGTGTTGTCCCCATTTATGAACCATCGATCTTGTACTCCTTATATTGTTAGATATGACATATATACTTTCGACTAGATTTATTATTAGAAACAACTTTTTTATTACGTGAGCATAATGTCAGTTGGTCACACCCAAAATTCATATAGATATTATTGGTCTTGTTAGAAATTTAGAAATTTACAAATAAAGTAATTTTATATTAAAATAGATATAAATATAAATTAAGTTATATATAAAAATAAGACTCATAATTCATTGTTTTAAAATTTTGGCTTAATATATGATGTTATAATTATATATGAGCTCACTCAAACTTATTCTAATTTTTTCTCAAATCTCTTCAAAATCTTTCATTGATATCAAAGAATGATTAACAAAGCTTAATAAATAAATATTTGAAATTTTTGGTTAAATAATTAGCGAGTGACCTAAAAAGCTTTGCATTAATTAAGAATTGAGAGAGAATTAGTCTGATATAAATAGATGACTTATGAGAAGATGATATTAAAAATTCATAAGTGAAGTAATCTTATATCAACAGCAGATACAAGGATAAACTTTTATAAAAATAAATAAATAAAACTCACAAGACATTGTTTTTAAGTTTTTGATTCAAATTTGATGTTCTAGTTATATATGAGATTACACAGACTTACTCCAGCTTTTTTTTTAAAGCTACTTAAAACCCTTTAGTTGCCACCTGCCTTGCCAAACAATCCAATCTTTAAGCTTCCTTATCTATGATAGGTGCATTGGGTAATATGATAAGCCATTTAAAAAAAAAACGCTTAATAATTTCATGGCAGAAGTAAGTTCGCAAGAGATTTTTTTGACTTAAGTGAGGTTATAAGTTTAAGATTGCTCTCATATATGCAACTGTTTAAAACTTGAAATCAAAGCTTTACTTTCTGCAAGAGATTTATCCAGTCCGAGCGAACATTAGTTTAGATATGAATGACTTAGATATATCATCTTATAGTTGGAACCTTTCTTGAATATTTTGTGAGCAACAAAAAAAGAAGAAGAAAACCACCACTGTTTGCTTGAATCTTGGAACTAAAAACCATACCTTAAGTAACAGTTAAATGAGAAATTTTGATCAAATAAGTGTTTTCTTTATATCATGGACACAT
>JANSVA010000008.1:4991728-5005136 GCA_025504915.1 Erythroxylum reticulatum | reverse complement strand
TTTATATATTTTAAAAATATATTTTAAATTTAATTATATTTATTAATAATTATTAAATTAAAAATTAAATTAAAATTATGATTATTATTTATTACTATGATTTTTAAAGACATGGTTAAAAACATACAGTATAACTGTATAATATAATAATGGACTATTTTGTAATTTTAAAATAATTTAAGGACTATTTTATAAATTTAAAAAATTATTCGAAATAGTACTTGGAATTAACCGGTGTCGGTACTGTACCGTACCCAAACTTAATCCAATACAAAGTTCGATATGGTATTATTAACATTAGATGAAAAGGAGGTAGATTTTATAAAAAAAGTTGTCGTAGAATTGAGAGAAAAGGAAGAATTAAATTAAATAGTGTATTTTTTAGATTAAATTCATAAAGATAGATGTTTTATTAAATTATTATGTATTAGAATATCTAACTTGCAGGATTTTTTAACCTCTTATATCATTAATTCAATGAATGCTTAGATGATATATTAAATTATTATGTATTATAGTTTCTAACTTGTACAATTTTTTAAAACCTATTATGTAATTAATTTCATGAATGCTTATATAAGAATTAGGTAACCGTAAATATAATATATTGTACTTTGCATATTGTTTAGTATACTTTAAATATTATTTAGCATAAATAATTCTATTATAAAATAAAATATAGTTAAAATTAATAAAAATTCTTTTTATTTTTATGTTGTCAAACAGTCTACTGTATGAAGCTTTTTTAAAAAAGCTGTTTTTTTAATTGACAGTCAAACAATCAACTGGCTTTTTTAAAAAACCTTTCTCAGAAAAGCTCTACTGTTATAAGCTCAACCAAACATGCACTAAATAAAATTCTACTACTTTTCCTACTTTGAAAAAATTCTTACTTTTCTAACTACTAAAAAAAAAACCAAACAAAATAATATAAATCAAAAGAATGTCTACACTCTATATGAATAGATATTCTATTACCACGTATATCCTATTTTTAAGCAATTTCAGCCTTCAATTTTTATAAAGTCTCGTTTATTAAATAAACAGATTTTTATAAAATAGAGCAGACACAGAATAATAAGATAAGGTAATTTGGTTTTCCCCCAAAGACTATGGGCCTTGAATTTTTAAAATAATTGTTACGTGAAAAATCAAAAATTGAATCAAAAAGAAAGTTCCAAAATAAAATTGGATCAAAATAACAGGGCTGTGCAAATAAATTGCTTAGGTGGCCTTATGGATGCTTATTTGGCAATTAACTATTACTCCGCACACAGCCATTGGCCATTGGGATTGGGCACGAGGCTGTCCAAATGCCGGGTTGTAGGAACCCGACCCGATGGAACCAAGACAGATTTCTTTCTCCGAATTAGATTAGGTTCGGTTAATCCCAATCTGTGCCGGAGGAGGCAAAAGTTGCTTATTTATACTGTATATCCTCCTCTTCCGTCGTCAAAGAGGCTCTTGTTACCCCTGATTCTGCTATTTTCATTTTGATTGGGAAATACGAAACGAACCAAACCCATGGCAACCGCATCAGGTATCTCCTTTTCTTTCTTTTTCTTTTCTTCTGCTTTGTTTGATTTTGTAATGTGATTCTACGTGATGATCTGAAATCCCTAACTCGGATTACCGACTCCATCATCATTTCGCAACAAATCCGTCTGCTTGTTTTTTGGTAAATTCGTCGTATTCCCTTGTCATGGGTAAATTTCTCTGATTATACGATTGTACCATATATTGCATTGGCGTTGCTCTGTTTAAATGGTATTCTAAACTAACGTATCTTAATTGGAGAACTTACACCGACCTGTATCTTCGATGTATTTACATACTGCCTCTCTGCAAAATGCTAGCATGTTCCTTTAGTTTATGTGTTTTTGGGATGTTTTTATCTGTTTCTAGTACTATACTGCAGCAGAATAATATAAGGTGGTGTTGTTGTTGTTGTTGTCCATTGTTGGTTTTCAGATTATGTAATTTACCTCTATTTTATGGGTCTTGCAGTCTCGTTTAAGTCAAGGGAGGACCATAGGAAGCAGATTGAACTGGAGGAAGCGCGAAAAGCAGGGCTTGCTCCTGCAGAGGTTGACGAGGATGGAAAGGAGATCAATCCCCATATTCCTCAGTATATGTCCTCAGCCCCTTGGTATCTTAATGCTGAAAAGCCTGTAAGCAGATTACGTGCTTGAGTTTTTCACATTGCTATGAGCTCAACATGCTTTTCATATGCTGCTTGAATCTTAAGCTTGTATTTTCTTTCTTTCTCTGTCTTCTAGAGCTTGAAACATCAAAGGAAATGGAAGTCAGATCCAAACTATACCAAATCGTGGTATGACAGAGGAGCTAAAGTTTTCCAGGCTGAGAAATACAGAAAGGGTGCATGTGCAAAGTAAGTAAATCCTCTACCTTTGTCTTTGCATGTGTATGCATTTGATTAAGTATATATGCACTTGCCTGCATTGCTTGTGCAGACATAAGATATTTGTTACATGAATGGGTGAGTGGTTGCTTTCTTGAGTTCCATAAATTTGTTCCTATCAGTGAACCTTTTTGCATTGACATCAATAATAGTAGTTAGTACGACATGATTAGTAAGAGGACTGAAAGTTTAAATTTTCCTTTTGTTTGCTTATTTCAGCTGTGGAGCCATGACCCATGATGCAAAGGCATGCATGGAAAGACCCAGGAAAGCAGGGGCAAAATGGACTAACAAACACATTGCCCCTGATGAGAAAATAGAGACCTTTGAGCTTGATTATGATGGAAAGCGTGACCGGTGGAATGGGTATGATACAACAAGTTATGCCTATGTTGTTGAGAGATATGAAGCACGAGAAGCAGCTAGAAAGAAGTATTTGAAGGAAGAGAAGCTTAAGAAATTAGATGAGAAGAATAACAACGAAAATGCTGAAGTTGGGGTTAGTGATGAAGACAATGATGATGATGATTTAAGAATTGATGAAGCCAAGGTTGATGAGAGCAAACAAATGGACTTTGCAAAGGTGGAGAAGCGTGTGCGCACAACAGGTGGTGGAAGTACCGGTACTGTAAGGTGAGGGTGTTTAAAAGTTTTATTTTTTGTTTTTATCAAAGAATAACCTAAATAAGTCCTCCATGGTTTCACTGTTTTTATTTTCTGCAATTTTTCAGTTTCTATTTGGGTGTTACTCTTACACATCCTGAACATTTTTTTTTGCAGGAATTTACGTATACGAGAAGATACAGCAAAGTATCTACTAAACCTTGATGTGAATTCAGCTCACTATGACCCTAAAACCCGCTCCATGCGTGAAGATCCGCTTCCAGATGCTGATCCAAATGAGAAATTCTATGGGGTAGGTCCCATGAAAATTGGGCATTGGACTAACTAATTATATTCCCTTTTCCGGTTACTTTTTTTACGAAAACATTTTTTACCATGCAGGGAGATAACCAACATAGGAATAGTGGTCAAGCTTTAGAGTTCAAGCAGCTGAACATTCATGCTTGGGAAGCGTTTGAGAAAGGACAAGATATGCATATGCAAGCAGCTCCATCTCAAGCTGAGTTACTTTATAAGAATTATAAGGTCATAAAAGAGAAAATGAAGACACGAGCTAAGGATACCATTTTTGAAAAGTACGGTAATGCAGCAAGTGAAGAAGAGTTTCCAAGAGAGCTTTTGTTGGGACAAAGTGAAAGACAAATTGAATATGATCGTGCTGGGCGGATTGTAAAGGGGCAGGTAAGACATTGATTTTCATGTAGTGATCCCATTGAACCAGATGCAACAACTAGGTTTGCATACTATTTCTTATAGGCGTGCCTAGTTGAAAAGTAGAGCAAAAACGGATAATAGTTGTTCTTTGGTTTACACATCAGTAGACTCATTGGGCTGGCAGTTATTTATCTAGTAAACTTAGAAATTCCTTACAATTAATTGCACTTTGGTTTTCTACTCCCATTTTTCAAGGCGGGTGCATGAGTTTAGCATAGTGATTATCTTCTATGTGAGTCTCTCTTACACCCTCTTGCATGCATAACATAGTAGTAACTTCTTTGTTCCCCAAACAGGAGATTTCACTTCCAAAAAGTAAGTATGAAGAAGATGTTTACATCAACAACCATACAAGCTTGTGGGGTTCCTGGTGGAAAGACCATCAATGGGGCTACAAGTGCTGCAAGCAAACCGTCCGGAACAGCTATTGCACAGGTGCTGCCGGAATCAAGGCAGCTGAGGCTTCAGCTGATCTCATGAAAGCTAATCTTGCAAGAAAAGAGGCTACTGAGGGTATGCACATCGTCTTTTTCTCTCATAATCGGCTGCTTTTTTGCCTTTTTGCACTGCTATCTATAAACTCCTAAACCTTGTTTCTTATTTGTGTGATTTGCTTCAAAGTAGATGTCTTGGTCCGTTGAAAATATTTTATTTTGCATCCTTTGTGCTCTTTTTATCCATGTGATAATTCTGTCTTCTCAGTTAACCTTAGAACTTCTTCAATGATCTATCAGATTCACAACATACATTGGAGGAGAAAAGGCATGCTACTTGGGGAACTGAGGTCCCTGATGATTTGGTTTTGGATGACAAGTTACTAGCTGCAGCTCTTCAAAAGGTGAGTGTGGAACTGAACCCCTTAACACATGTTCTCCTTTACTTCATTATTTTCGTATGATTCTTCCTGTTGGTGGGAGAGTGGAGAATGCCACCATTGTTTGCTTATTCTGAACTCCTTTTAAGTGCGCATTTAGATCATTAAGAAACTGAGAAGTGAGGATTTGGCAGGGTTTTGGTTCTTTAAGGATGCCAAGTTGAGGCTTAGTGATGTATGACTAGTCCTAGCAAGGGAAGATTGGAGAGAAAAGAAACTAGAAAGAGAAGAAAGGACAAGAATTAGGACTAAGAGTTTCAAGTGCTTATTTGTAATAGCCTAAACTGCTCCTTGTATGAACTAAAATGAGGAATTGAAATCTAACTAGAAAAGTAAATCATATCGAAATAGATCATATTTACTATGATGGAACTCCAAATAAATCGTATGGAGACTTTATCTTTGAACTAATAGCTAATTAATACACATTTCTTGGATTTCTAGAAGTGTAAATTCAACAGAGTTTCATATCGCTGCTCTTGCATCTGTTGTTTTTGTTATGAACTTGCAGTTGAAGAGGTTGTTAAGCTTGCATTGATGGAAATTCTGTTTCTTCTTGCACAGGAGGATGATAGAAAGAAGGAAGAAAAAGATGAAAGAAAACGCAAGTACAATGTCAGATGGAATGATGAGGTGTCAGAAATGTTTAAACTTTACCGATTTAGAGCCATCAATCTTTATCTGCCTACTGTACTTGTTTTGCATAGTTATGGGGACCTCACTTATTCTTTATGTATTGCAGGTTACTCCTGAGGATATGGAGGCATATAGGATGAAGAAAGTTCATTTTGATGACCCAATGAAGGATTTCCTACACTGAGCTTTGATATGTTTTGAAGTTCTGGGTGGACTGCCTTTGTACTTACAGAAACTTGGAAGCAGTAATTTGAATGCTTGTACTTCCCTTCTCTGCAAGGCTGCGAGTTTCAGTTATCTGCCTACTTGTATGGATTCTCTTTACTAAAAGAGCTTCTGGTGGCTTGATCAAGTTAACAAAAACCTGGAATTCAAGCTTTATTTTGTATGAATGCTGTGGATAAAATCAATTGTAAATATTTGCTAGAGTTAACTAGTTGATACATTGCTTAATGTTTATCTGTCCAATTTGTTGGATTATCTCAGTACAATGCAATGGAGATTGTGTTTGTCATCCTTCAGTGTTACTTACTTTTGTATGCGCATTCTCATCTTCCATTGTTCTAATTTATTTTATATAGGATAATCTTTTGTAATTCTCCTGCTTAAGATTTATGCTGGAAATCATTTTTTCAATTTCTGATTCGATTCATTAAATTGAAAGTTAGTCTTCTCCTTCGTATGGTTTTGATTTTAGTAAAGCCATTCAATTCATTTAAAAAACATTAAGACAGCAATGACATCAGTTAAATGGAATTCAGAAACATTTGTCTTGATTAATAATATCTATTAAGCAAATTGGGGCCTTTGTTATGAGATTCCAGGATATAGACAAATATGTAACATTTATTTATTTGCATGTAGACAACATCAGAAGTGGTAACAAAGGTTGAGTTACACCTACTATGATCTAATTCTTAAAACGACAGAAATCTTAGAAGAAGAGCCACTCATTCCTTGTTTTTCTTGGGTCATAATAAAGCTCAGTGCATTGACCTACACTTTACTTATCTATTCAACTTTTTTCGCTCATTAATACAGAAAACGACTTATTAGAAAAGGCATAACCATCCTAACTCGCGAAGTCCACGAGTACAAGCAAAGCAAAAGGACGAGGCTACGCTTTTCTGTTGGCATGATGTCTCACTCCACAATTGAAACAGTTACTAGAAACTCATTTCGACGCACCAACTTTGCGTCTTTCCCTGAAAGCTCCTTCACAACTTCTCATAAACCTCAATCCTATGCCTTTTTTCAGGTTTTCTTTCATCCAAACCCGAATCAAATTCCTACAGCAAGCTACAACCTACTACAAAAACTAATACAACGTCTTCAGCAGTCATCCACCACTTTTCCTTTTGTTCCAAGCGAAGTGGGGTCTTCCTTTTAACATTACCAACATTTTTAATCACCAAATTCTTGCCATTCCCCTTTGTCTTAAGCACTAATAACGTGGCGTTTTGGAGAGGGGTTAAAGCCACTGGGAAAGAAACACACAGTCCATATATGTTCCTCTCGTGACTTGTCTGTGAACATGCTATCGGATACTGTAAGTTGACACGATTGCCAACACTTTTGGTTTCTTTATAAACATAGTATTCATAGTGTTATCACTTCATGAACTTAGTATTCATCGTATTGTCCTCCTTTCTTTTTCATTTTTATCAACGAATGGGAGTATGTTGGTGGTCTGTCCCAAAAGATCCCCTCCTTGCCTTCGTCCACAGCTTATTGCTTTGTTTTTTATTCTTTCCACCTCATACTTTTACTGTTCTAAGTGTTTTGTTTATCTCTAATTGCAGAGAAGAAAGAAGATCAGTAAGCAGCAAAAGAGAGAGGAATTGGAACGAGAGGTATGGGAAATTTTCATATGTATGTACAATATTGGCATGACACTAGTCTTTCTGCTTCACTTCCTTTAGTACCTGTACTGGTCCCTGTAGTATGGGAATTACAATTAATGCAGAATTTATGTCCATTATTTGCGTAAATATTGAAAACAAGGAACTAATTTACATCTGTACTTGTTTTTGGTACAAGTACAACATCAAACCATTAATGTGGGTTGTACATAGAAGCAGCTTAATGTGCTAAAAACCTTTAGAAAATGATGGCGGACACAAATTGTAAAAAAGCTATAATTTGGCATCTTGAAATATATTTACGGAAAACTATCTTATTTATTTATTTGTCACTTGAGAGATGTTCTATTTTAAGTCTTAAGGATGATCAGTTTTTGACTCGGATGAAATCTTAATTAATTTTGATTTCTTTTCTTGGTAGCTTACTGATCACACGATATAGTCATCATGAGAATCAATTTTACAGGTTTCTTTGCTTCAGAACATGTTTCAGCAAGAAGAAAAGGTGCATGAGATTTTGGAGCATATGCATAACTACAAGAAAGACGGAACCGGTATATCTATCCCAAGTTTTCTTCCTCCCAAGGTACTATATATGGTGTGAATAAGATTCTTTTACTTTATTTCTCTTGGCCTTCTAGGAATCATGTGGGAAGCACGAGATTAAATCCTGAACTTAGTGATCAACCGGCTCTTAAGAGTTTTCTTTCATGTGCTCTGCATGCTTACTTCCAATATGTTTTTCCCAGATAGAACTGTAATCAAAAGGTGTTTAATTCTTCAATTACTTACATACACTTGCAGGCAAAAGAGCTGTTGACTGAATTAGCAGCGGTTGAGAGTGAGATAGCTAGATTAGAAGACCAAATAAGTCAACTTAAACTTGGTTTGAGAAAAGAACAAGATATCATTAAGGAAAAAAAGTCGACGTCATGGCAACGTGGTGGAACCATCAACAACCTTCAAGACCACTCCCCATATGTTGCTCATCCTAGCCCTTTAAGCAGAAGAATGCAAGAACAGATGCCATTTGAGACTAATAAGGCTTTGCATTTCATAAGCAAAGCAATTAAAGGTGATTACAATCTTAGTGACTTCAGTGTACATGAGAAAATCGGATCCTCAAGAACATCTTTTGCTCAGAAACAAAGCCATTCTTACGAGGATGCCAAATTTCAAGACAGGATTCCAAGAAAAAGTGGATTTCTGAAGTCTCCATCCCCTATGCGAGACCCTAGATTTCCCTCGCCCAAGGTACGTCGGCCTCCGGTTTCCCAGTTGTTCGATTCTACTTCAAGTTCAACAAGTTGCATGCAGGTGATTGTAAAAACCACTTGATTTTTCTTTCAGCCAAGAGAGCGGAATTTGGAAATGCCCTTTGAATTCTTACAGAAATCTATATCAGATCCAATTCTGTCAGAAGAAAATGTGCAGCAGTGGCCACCCAATAAGCTGTCAGAGAACATCATGAAGTGCTTGAACTTCATATATGTTAGATTACTAAGAACATCAAGAGCAATGGAACTGGAAAAGTCAGGTCCAATTTCCAGGTATTTGCATTCTTCTATGATATCAAGAAGTTTCAGGGTTGAGACCCCCTTGCACTCGAAATCGTGCATTGCATCACTGAAGGAATCAAGACAGCAGGACCCTTATGGAGTCTTCAATGTGGAAGAGTCCGTTCCAAGGGATATTGGTCCATACAAGAACTTGATTATTTTCACATCAAGCTCAATGGATCCAAAGTACATTTCAAGTTCTAGTTCTATTCCATTGCTAAGAAGGTTAAGGTATACTTCCTTAAACTTCTTTATGTACTGCATATCATCTCCAGTTCAATTCAAGTTGAACTTAGATATAGTCCCAAAGTCAGTCGACGATGTACGAGTAGGCCTAATGAATAATGCATCTTTACCTACGTCATTGAATTGACAGTAATAAATAGAATAAAAGTGGAACTTTCACTATCAGATTAAGTGTCATAATATGGTAGAGACACAAATTTGTTTGCTTATCCTTACAGGTTTGTGATCTCCTGCAGGGTGCTAATGAGTAATCTCCAAACTGTGGACTTGAAATTCCTGAGTTACCAACAGAAACTGGCCTTCTGGATCAACATGTACAATGCCTGTATCATGCATGTATTGCTTTTTATCAATATTTTATTCTTACCATGATACAACCATATATATCTGCTGCTGCTCTGATCTACAAGCAAGCTAGACGGGTCACTATACTGAACTTTTGTTCTAGTCCTTATCTGTTTTATCTGTTTCCAATACATTTTCAGGGATTTCTCCAGTTCGGAGTACCCTCAACCCCAGAAAAATTATTTACTTTAGTAAACAAGGTACGTTTTTCTTCACTGCTTAATTATAGCCTAGTTTAGAAGATTAATCATGAATGCTATACAATCTCTGTTACCCACATAAAACCGAAATTTAATTTTATCATTCTCTTCTAGCAAACAACAATTAGAATTGTTAAACATTAAATAAGTATTACCCTCTTATCATAATTGTTGATGTCTCAAATGAATCTAGGCAACTCTCAACATTGGGGGAAGCACGCTCAACGCTTATGCAATCGAGCATTACATTTTGAGGAAACCTACATCTTCCAACAAGGTAAATTTACCCAGTGAATCTTGTTTGATTCCATTGTTTCTATGTACAAGGGCCCTATACTTAGCATTTAACAATGATATACAGGTTCACGAAAAGAATGATAAGGACGATAAAGAAGCCTTCGTTCGCCAACTTTATGGTCTCGAGCTAATGAATCCTAACGTCACATTCGCTCTCTGCTGTGGAACACGTTCTTCTCCTGCAGTAAGTTCCGGAGTCGAGTTCCAACTCTACATGCCAATATCTAATGAGTTCAAACCTTTTGAAATAAAACTTCCAAAAAATTTCCACTTTCCAGTTCCTTAATGTGGATAAAAATATGCAGGTGAGAGTTTACACAGGTGATGGTGTGATGGCTGAGCTGGAGAAGTCAAAGCTAGAGTATCTGCAAGCTTCAATAGTAGTAACCGGAACAAAAAGAATAGCATTCCCAGACCTTCTACTACGAAACCTGCTTGATTATGCCATGGACACAGACTCGTTAGTGGGATGGGTTTGCCATCAGTTGCCTACATCTGGATCATTGAGAAAGTCCATTGTGGATTGCTTCAGAGGCCATAACAGTGGCAAAATACCCACCATTACTGTTGACAAGATACCGTATGACTTCGAGTTCCAGTTTCTGTTGGCAATACAAACTTGAAGAAGGAGCGACATTACAGTATTCCTGTGTTCTCTAAAAAAATTAGATGGAGAAATTTCACGTTCTTGAATCACGTAAGTTTGTGGTAGATGCATGTTCATGACAAATAACACCCAAAGCGGTGACAAGGACCAAGACGATTGGACAAAAACATTCCGACAGAATAATAAGAAGCAAAGAAAATTTTCCGTCCACACTTGTCTACAAATATAACTGAAAGAGTGAAGGCCATTAATTCTTCAACTTGTTCACTATCATTGAAAGTTATATATTTTTCGATATGAAAACGGAATGAGCACTCATAATGTTGAAGCAAACTGTTTTCGAGAAAAATAAATGGACCAAGCAACTCGTCTTCTCACCCAAATTAAAAGACAATAAGTAGGCATTTGGTTTGAGAATGGGGTTGGCTATTGATATGAGTATAATAGTAGAAGGGGACGGGGACGGGGATAGGGATGAAAAATAAAAAAATGATGTTTGGTTTGTAATTTGGGTTTTTGTATTAATACTAATAATGTTGTTTGGTTTGTTACATTAATGAGAATGAAAGATAATATAATACCATTTTTATCCGTAAAAAAATGAAAATAATTTACCCTTCGTATGTTTATTGAGGCTATCTCCATATGTTTGTAAAAAAAATTAATCAGTTTTGTCAAGAAATTTTATTGCAATTTTCAAGCATTAGATGAACTATATGATCGTTTGTCAACAGAGCTGCATAATGCCAACAATACATTCCATCTTAATTATTCAGAATGGGCAATAATATCTATTTATTTTCCTCTTCCAAGAAATTTAGAAACTAGAATTTTTTTAATCCGATTCCAAAAGCACAAAACGTATGTAAAGTTTTAAAAAATGTTTCTGTTTTATAAATGTTAAACAATAATACAAAACAAATTCAAAAACGTCTTTATACAATTGTTAAATTGTAAAATCAAATAAAAGTAATTTTTCTCTTTATCCAAAGGTTAAGGCTTTATCAAAACAAAAAAGGCATGAGTTTTATAAAGATGAAGGGCTTGCGTCTTTATACAAAGGTTAAAAACTGTAAAAAATGCTTATGTTTTGTTGTTCTTGAAAGTCATTAAGAGCTTTACAAAACAAATAAACAAACACCAACGTAGAAGACAATTCACTATGTGTTTTTCTTTTTTTAAAAAAGAGTTAAAATCATATACAAAAAATCAAATTAAATCACAAAATAATAATTATAAGGGAAAAAAAAGGAGCAAATTGGTTTTATGATTCTTGTTCAATCTATAACCATATGCACTTTCACATCATCAAACCATATAGCAAATTGATTATTCTCTTGATTAAATCATAAAAGAGAATATATAAGAAAAAAAGGAGCAAAAACTCCATTTACAATGAGATGAAACCAGATTCTATCCGGTTCATTTAACATCAAATTAAAATGAGGGATTTCAAAAAATATATCTGGAGGTGCAGAACAAAAAATTCTTTTGTTGATGAGACGTGATAAGGCAGGATGGGAGATCGTAAAGAATTGAGAGGCAACAAGGAAGTAAAGAGGATGTTAGGGAAAAGGTTGAGGATAAAAGAGTAAAAAATAAACATGATAAAACTTATATTAGAATGAAAACTCGATACCCACCCCCTTGGCGGGTTTAGTAGATTTCCAAATTTGATGAGATAAATCCATTCCCCTGAAATTGAAAACCCCAAACCAAATACTATTTTTTACAATTATTCCATTCCTTTGCTCCCAAACCCTCAAACCAAACGCTTAATAAGATGTCTTCTAAGATAAAATGATGTCGACAGGTTCAACTTACAGCATAAGATGTTTATAGTGTTGGATATTTTTTAATTTTCTCGTAAAATTTAACAACATTTAATTGTATTTTTTGGTTTTTAAATAACTTATCGGTTAAATTACATAATTTGATCCAGATAAAGACAATAAAGTGATCAAATAATGATTTAAATCAATAGGTCGAAGTTCGTTTGAAAAATAGTTCCCAATTAGTATGAACCGGACCCATATAAGGCTTGTGATGAGAAAGTTTGATATAGAAGCTATATATAAAGGTTAAGGTCTCATGTAGTTGCTCATACCATTTGTAAGCATAAGGATTCCTAACCTGTTAAGAGAGCTTACATTTTGAGAAAACTGTAAAAAGTTGTTAACCATGTTCCGATGAAAAGTTCTCGTAAATATGTTGGTGGATTTGTGCTCATTTCGATTTTGAAAAGCTCGTTTGAAGTTATGGAACTAAAATTAGGTATTTTTCGCATTTCTTCGTTTATTGCCCTTTCATGTTGAATACGGGATATGTAACTAAGATATCTTTACGTATTACACATGGTATCAGAGGTGGCATGATTGGGTGGTTAAAAATGAAGATTTTCCTGCTTTTTTCCATAAGTTTTTTCGATAGGTGAATAGTGGCGCCGATGGGCGATGTGTCTACCTTGTGTTACACGTACCAAACACTTGGAGAAATAACGACCGGACAAGTGTCTGGTGAAAGCATCGTACGGGCCAACATCAATGGGTGCGTTTATGCGACACGCGCTTGCGCTAACGTGTGTTTGACACAGGCCACTCGAGCTGACGTGTTGATTGACGTGGGCCATACAGAATTGCTACAGTAAAAAAAACACACCAAAAAACCACATAAATTACAGTCATGCATTCTTGCTTAAAGACTGAATGTTGAGAACCAATTGGAAAAATTCATCAAGATAGTCAGATTTAGCCGTGGAGGAAAGTATTATGGCAAACATGGTGTTTCAGGACTTGAAAAGGTCCGTTTGCCAGATATATAGAATCAGTTAGAATAATGACTTGATTCACTATATCGGGTAGTCTTGAGCAAAATGATTTCTTGCCAAAAGGCATAAATGCACCCTAAGGGACTTGAAGAAGTTGATGCAGAACATGGCTATTCTACTTGATTATCTAAAAGTTTGAAAATTCAGCCTTACACACATTCATGTATAAGGTTGCCTTATTGGGGTAATATAATC
>JANSVA010000008.1:4975181-4986004 GCA_025504915.1 Erythroxylum reticulatum | reverse complement strand
AGTGACCACCACAGGAACTACACCAGCCACCTCATCCAGATCCTAATTCAAAGAAGCGACGTTCAACATCAGGTCGAGCATTTTCATGTTGAGCTATATGAATAGTAGGTTGAATAGTTAGTGATGAAAACTGATTGAGTTGATTCAGGCGACTTTTAAAGGCTAGCAAGGAAGCTTGAGCTTTAAACCAGATGAGATTAAGTTGATCCACTAATTTCATAACTATTGCATTGTATTCAGCATCAAGTCCATTCAAGGTGTGGAGGATAAGATTTTCGGTGTTCACAGGTGCACCAACAAGAGCAAGTCGATTTGCAATGTTCTTCATCTTAGTAAGATATTTTTTCATACCTTTTTACGAGTTTGATGAGGCTCCGTCTTGTAAACCATTATACGAGCTTTAGTCGAGGCACAAGAAAGTGCATGTGCTCCACTCCACAAGTCCTGAGCTATCCGACAATGAAGGAGCTAAGCACCAATGTCTTAAGTCATAATATTTCTCAACCATCCCAAATGCAAACGATCAATGGAGTACCAATCTTCAAAGTCAGGATTCACTTTGGTCCTACACTATTAGGATGAGACGAGGTGGGACACAAGTCGTGCCATCAATATGAGACTCTGATTTGTTACTCTCAATTAGAGGCAATACCACAAATTCCTAAATTAAATAGTTACTACAATCCAGCTTAATCTGAGTGGTTTGGCTAGAGGAGCTAAACAAAGTATAGGTTTTTGGAGCTGAGGAAGAGGACCCAGCATAATCAGAAGTTGCAGACGAAACTGACATGGTGAAGAATCTATGATACCAAGGTAGAAAAGCTAGAGTGATGAATGAATATACTGAGACATATTACTATGCTCAAGTTCTCTTATACATATAGCGTAATGCAATACAGTGTATAGTATAGAAGGATCATAACAGAGTATCGTAACAGAAACTATGAGAGTAGTACACGTCCAACAGAGAGAGAAGAGGATACTGAATATTGCACATGATAAAGAATATAATTATGTTATGTTCTATCAGATGGCTCCCTAAATGTGTAGTTCCAATTTGTAACACCATAATTTACGAATTCCATCTTACAATGTGAAACAATTATGTGGTTGTTCACATAATTACTTGGAAAGGATACACCAATAATTTCTAAGAAGCAACAAATAGGACAGCGTTCCAAAGAAAATGGAGTTTAGGTGGATGATCTATGTCTACTGGCACATAACCACTGCCTCGGGGCCTCAAGATCATCATCTGTAACTGTTGGCACATGCCAACTACCATTTTCTGATTCCTGTATTAGCAACAACAACAGTGTCACAGATTAAGCAACTACTTTTCCATGATTGAACCGTAAATCACAATGTCAACAGTTGGTTGATCATCTCACCTGAACAACAATTGAGTAAGGGGGAGGCATTCGTAGGGTAAGGCCATCTTTTGACACGGACAGTCGCACCTGTAAAATTAAATTTTGATAGTATGGCATTATTATTCATGTCTTACAGGTACAAATACGCTTGGTATAGTTTTCAAAATTAGCTTCTATTTTAGAAATTCAGTTTATCGAGCAAAATTTGAAGAAAATATATTCTCAAGCAACTTCAACGGACAGCAACAACAAGAATTCTCTGCCCGTACTGAAAATATAATAGGACAATCTTCAATCTCAGTTATTTTGAGAAAAATCAATTATGGTAGTCAAAACTATTAATATTGAAACCAAAACAATGCTAGTAGCTAGCGAAACAACTTTCTCCTAATTTCTACTTCTTGCTTATTTTTGCTAATTGTAGAGTTTGTCCTACACCAATATTACAGTTGAACCCAAAACTAAAAGGTGTTCCAACCAAAGCAAGGAAAAAAGAAAAAGTGCCACTCAATGAGACCAACTGTGGTTCAGAAAATCCTCGGTGGCAGACCACAGAGAGCTCGGGAAAACTTTTTACATTAAACCAGAAATAAACTATAATAAAGGTAGCCAAGCACCGGGACATAATGATTTGAAATGGATTTTTCTTTAGAGTAGAAGTGCAAGCTAGAAATAGGTCTGTAATTTTGATGTTACTGATAGCTTAAAAAAAATAAATAGAACACTTGTATCAAGAGAATCAAAAGGAAATAAATCAGATCATAGGCAACAAGACACACGTATCCAATCTACAGTTGTCTAAGTACCTGGTGTTTTTCCTTCCATCTTGGGAAAAAAGAAGTCCCCAGTAGCTGGAACAAGTGATCCCTCATCTCATCATTTGTCAGCAATAAACACTTGCAACTAACAGCAGCATATAGCCAGTACCTAAAGCAAACATGAATGTAAGTTTAAGAAACAACGAGGTCATCTATAATAGTTAATAAATCATGGAGCAGCATACACCAATGCAACAGAAATAAATTGGCATAACTGATCATTAGGTTTGTACAGTGCAAAATTTTTACAATTTGATAAGTCTTTTTCATTATTAATTTTAGATTTTTAATAGTTATTAGCCAGCAAAACATACGGTTTTAATAACTTACCAATCATCATTTGAACCAGGAGGAGTAGCATAAAGTGCACCGGACTTCTTCCAGTACTCTACCAACTTCTTGTTATTAGGATGCTGAGCAGGACCTCTAGATGAACGGCTGCTGTGCAAAATAATAAGTGGCAATCTCTTGGATGGACTCATTTGACGTAATTTCTTTACAACATTATTAAGCTACACCATAAAGCACCATCAAGGTCTTACGTTTGCTTTAGATAAACAAATCACTGTAGTCCAATAAAACTTACCTGATTGAAGCTAAACTCACGTTGGTTAACAAGGCTCACATTGGCACCATCGACAACTGCATCAAATGGACCATGGCGTTGGAGCCACTCCTGAATGATTTCACTTTCTCAGTCAAGAAGCTAATCAATAGCTAAGCATTGCTTGCCAAAACAGAAAAGAAAGAACAAGTATCAATCACTTAAATATCTAGTTAACGAAACAACAAGATTAGAATAGATTATGTCCTATTATGGCATTTAATTAAAGTTACTGGACCTATTTAGAGAATTCTTAAGATGTTAACTTTTAACCATCAAGTCATATCAATCCAAAAGTCATATTTATTTAAGCATCAAGTCATTTTGATCCAAAAGTCATATTTAAGGGGAAATGAAAAGACAGATTCTAGGAACAGTCAATTGACATTGTCCACTCTGTAACTCTGAATAGTGTTTTTCTGTGGCAAAAGTTTGCATAAATTGAAGAAAGAGAAATAGAAAGTACCAAGTTGAGGAGGAAAAGGGTCAAAAGATCCACGCATGAGTATTGTCAAATCAATATTATATGCTGGAGAAACATGGAACTGAAATTGTACCTTGAACTTAACAAAATCATTCTTGGCCTCTTTATTGATAGCCAATTCAGCTAATGAACTAGCAAAGTTTTCCGTCTCTCTTGGGTCAATATCAATACAAACAAGCTTTTCACCACAACAATGACAAACACCAGCCTCGTCCACTTGAGTCCTTTCAACTCTCCACCGCCCCCTTCCCAACCACCCATATCCATGCCACCCTCCACCTCCCCTCTTAATTCCTTCCCCTACCTTGCTCATGTCCCAATTCTCCTCTCCAGTTTTTGCAGCATCTTCAGACTTAAACCAGTCCTCAATAATGGCTACAGTTGATTCTTTAACTTGTCTGACTGTTGCACGCAAGCGCTGCAGCATCTCATACACTTTGTCTGGTTTCTTTTGGTCAACACTGACTTTCAAAAGAGCGGACAGTTCAGGCTCTTCAGGTATCACCCCTGAGTCAACCATATGTGCATCAACATCATAAGCTCTATTAGCCAATCCCAGCTTGCAAAAGACAAACAGGGCTGGTCCATAAGACCTTAATTTTGGAAGGATATCAAAACTTTTCATCTGCTTAACTAAATCAAACGCCATTTCTGGATCCTCCTTTAAAACAGCCAACCTTGCCACATTTGTAAAAGTTGATTCATTTGGAGCAACTTCGTCCATAACCATCTGCTGGTAGATCTCAAATCCCCTTTTTATACCTAAATTAGAAGCATTTTCATGATCCTTGTCTCCATTCTCTTCTGTTGAAGAACTAGAAAAGGCACACAAATACAGAAGCACATTATAGTGATGCTGATTGAGCTGTATTCCTCTTTCCTTTGCTTCATCATACAAGCGAAGGGCTTCAACAAGGTCACCATGCTTTGAGCATGTATCTAGTTTAAATCTAAGTATCCCTTCAGGTGAATCCCGACGGGCTTTCTTCTTTGATTTATTAGAAACTGTACTGGCAACCAGAGTAGAGGGTTGATGAATTGATGACATTGCAGATAGAGACAAGATGCAAAATCTGGCCTTTCTATCCACTAGCAGAGAATGCGCTCGGATATGTTCAATAGGCTTGACGAATATGTAAGTTGAGTAATGGAGAAGTGGATGTCGAGAAAGGTTATAGTTTTGAAGTCTTAACACCATTCTGTGCAGCATCATTTAAAGGAGCTGATATTCCTGGTTCCGTTTTTAAAAGCAAGAAAGTCCAAGTCTTCAAAGTTGGATCTAATTCATCTGCAGGCAATAAGAATTCTTTAGACGAAAACCAATAATTTCAAACAGCTAGGGATATGAAAAGAAAGTCTCACTTTTTCATTCCCGAAGTCATCAAATTTCTCATTTAAATGCATAAATCACCATCACTAGTAGGAATCTGATGTCCTCTTATGGGAGAAATCATTCAAAACCTGAAGTGTAATGAAATGAAAAGGAATCTTATGATTCTTATAAGAGAAAAGAAAAAGAAAATAAGTAAAAAGGTAGTTTATTTATTGACACTTTTCCCTTTACTAGCTCCTGAAACCACTCAGAGACCAAGACACAAAATCGACAATGTCTATGTTCAAACAATATGCGTTGTGCATCAAAGAATACGTAAGAGCTGTGCATAACGACATTGAACCTAAAGCAGCTATGGCATAGGTTGCAAAAAACTGCCTTTACAAGACTCATCCATATTATCTAAAATTCAGCAATCCAACAATTGCCCATCAGAAGCATTTGGGTTTAATATGACCTAGAAAAAGAAAGAACTTATATAGTCCCAATTAGCATGTATTGTCAATCCAAGCAAAAATGCATGACACTTGTTCGATAAAATGCCCCAACAAAGTATAGAATTTAAACTTCCATTCTTCACAAAGGGACGCATACAATCAATCATTTCTTCATAAATACTATTCATAGAGCCATAGACAATATCTACAAGTAAATAGAAATGACAAAAGAAATGCGAAACTCTTGTGAACGTCCAAAACAGGTAAGAATCTTACGCAGCAAATTAACATTATTCTATACAAAAATTTGGAATACAAAGCAAACTGCATAGCTCTGAACTTGAAAACAAAAAGGCTATCAGTTGCAGAATTTAAAGCAACAAGAGAAATACGTTATTTGTATAACGAAGACACCAAACAATTGAAGGCTACAAAATGTAGTGAAGAAAGATGAGTTTTGTTGAAAGCTTTCTGCCAACTTGCGGAACGCCAGTCATAAGCAGAGTCGAAGAAGCTCTCCCTCTCTAGACGCGGTTACAAACGCCCAAAACCTTCCCTCCCATCTTTATCTCTCATCGAACGACGTCGCGGCGGATTTGCTTTTTTTCTAAGAAGTGAACATTGTTGGGGATAGTTTTTCTAAACTCCTCGTATTTTAAAGTGATATTTTAGTCCTCTTATTCTAATTTTTTTTGTCTCGAAAGCAATCCCATAATTTGTAACTATATAACTATTTCTTTAAGAATCATAATATGCTTTAAATATCTAAATTGTATGAATCATCCTGGAAATGGACATTTTTTAGGCATATGAGGCAAAGATGATTGATGAATTCTATAATTTATTGAGAATAGGTAAATAAGTAAAGTATTATAGCTTTTTAGCAATGTTTTAATAACCATATCATAATTTAAAAGACTCCATCGATATTAGACTATCATAAAATCAGTTAAAAATTAAATAAATTGAAGAATTTAAAATAAGATTGAAGATGATTGTTTTTAATTTAAAGTTTAATTTAAAAGAGAGACGGTTAGATAAAAACTAATTAATTTAATTTGGTTTATAAAAATCGATTTCTTTAAGAAAATTGACTGATTAATTATGAACTAATCAATTTTTAACAACAAGAGTTATTAAAATAAATAAAACTAGAAAGTTAAAAATCACCTGGTACAAAGTTTTTACTATTTGGTTTTTTAATCATAGCTCTTTAGGGAATAATATAGTTTAACAAAAAAGAAATAATTTTTTAGTAAAGTACATAATTTAAAAGAGAATGATATATGTTAGAAAAAATTAATCACATAATTACTAAATTATCAATGTACATTAATAAATGATTTATAACAACATAAATAATTTAAATAATATTAATTATTAAAATAATAATTCCTAGTTTTTAAAATGAAAATCTTTGTTTCATGAAAAAAATACAAGAACAACAGTTAACAAATGCTTTTAAAAATTACAATTAAATAGCAATGAATTTTAAATCTTAATTAAGATAAATATTATATACTTAATATCCCTTAAAAACAACTCTATGTTTTATAATAAATTGTGAAAATCGTGTACTTTCTTTTGTCTTTTGTTGTTTATGAAATAATAAAAGTAATACTATAAATGTATTGTATTTTGTTTTTTTGTGTTAATATTAATAGAAATTATAATTGTCATTTTATAAATAAAATTTAAAATACATGTAACATTACTTAATATTACTGAAGGAAGATAAGGAAATATTTACAATTCTTTTGAAGGTGTATTCTTGTGATTTGGTACAAATGTGAAACTTTCTGTCGATCAAATATTCTATTTAAATTGATCTGAAGTTTAAAATTATAACAAGTAAAACACTGACCGTGGTTTGATAATTTAAGCTTGGCAATGCTTCCAGTGGCAACAAGTTCCTACGCTGATACAACTGGATGAAAGCTTGTTGCTAATCAACATTAAGTAATGTCAAACTAGTGGAGTCCCTACATACTGCGTAAATTCGCGTAAAAATGGTTTAGAAACACTAGACTTCCAGTCATACAATGTAATGCATAAACTTAATGTTACAGCTGAAGAAGCAAGTGGAGGAAGAGAACAATAAACTGAAGTGGCTTCGATACTGATGAAATTGGCCGGAGTTTTGCAGAATAACGGAAATATATATATACCTATATTTTCTGACCTAAAAATGATCTACTTCATTTTAGCATTTGTGGCCATCGTTCTCCTTACTTTTCTCTCCACCTCCTAAATGTGTGATTGGTTTGGTAGCCAGACATTTAGTCGTATTAATAATACTACGTATTTTTACCTTCCCTACATTTCACAGACAAATTTGCAAGTTACAAGAGAAGCAAGATCGAAAATGTTCTGCAAGAAAGCTACTTGCGTCCTGTCGATTATAATGTTGGTGGGGTTTGCTCATGTTATAAGAGTTGGAGACGCTATAAATGATTTGGCTAAAACATGCGTGCCTGTGTGCATGGAAGAATACGGTGCGACCATTCTTAAGTGTGAGGAGAGCTGTCAGGTTGCGAGCATCGTTGTTCTAAGAAATCCAAGCTTTAGGTTAGTGGTTGGAGTTCCAGACGGAATGACTTTCAGAAAATTGCTGTAGTTGATGCACAAAATCCTTATGAAAGCATTGCAGATAGGCAACTTTGTCTTTTCAATTTACCAAATTTAATTTTAAAGTCAACTTTGATTTCTCTTCGTCATAGCAGATTCTTTCCGCTTCCGCAGAAGTATCGCTCTTTAATTATCATAGTAGATGAATCCAAAGAGATAAAGGACTCATTTCCGGGATAACTAATGATATTTCTCATGATAAGTCAAAAAATTCTGGATTAACATATCAAATAAATCGGAATAAAACCCTTGCACTTCTTGATGAAAATTAAAAAGCCGAAAAGTACCATAACTGGGTTTGAGGAAACCATCTTTATGTGTTCATCCATTGTAATTATACATCACAGACTTACACAAGACGGATTATAATATATACTGTCACACCTGGATCCCAAACTATAGATATGAACATATTACGCCTCATTTATGACCAAGAGAGGGAGATTATGAAACTGGGCTCTCTCCAACTCCCTTATGTATACAAGAAAGAGCATATATTTGGTATAGTAAACGTTATTTATGTACACATATGATCGACGTATATCTGCGGAACAACAGTTAATTATTGGCACCAGATGGATATTGTCCCCTTGGAATTTTATGGTGATCACTGTCTAAATCGGAGTTTGGATGTTTGAATTCATCGTCGTCGTCCTCCAGTGGTTTTTCAAGCATCTTACGTTCTTGACTTTGAAACCCTATAACCTTGCTACTCGCAGCAGAGCGAAAGCTGACGGTAAGCATTAGCAGTAGAGCCAGTGCGAGGAGCTTCATCGTTCTTGCACTAGTACTTTATAGGTTATCTACTGCAAGTAAAACTGAAGAGCAAAAGTATAAGTTACAGAACTGATATTACTAAATACAAATCCCTTTAACAAGAAAGAAGGAGCTGGAAGTTCATGTTAACATTAGTAGAGAAATGCTTACCGAAGGTATTGAAGGGTTTTGATGGATGATGGAGGTGACAAAATGGAGCTGTTTATATAGAGGCGTAGAGGATGTAATACTGACGTTTAAAATATATAATAATGAGAAGGTTCATTATTTAGGTCTAAGTCTTCAGGTTGATCCCTTACAGCAGTAATTAATCCCTTGCACATAATAAGTTGAGTTAGTGTGTTTGTTGGAACAGGTGTAGGATGATTTGGAGACGGAAGGTTACGCATATAATTACATATATTGTTCGAATTGGTGTTGTAACCAAAAAAACAAAATCCAAATTGTGCAATTGACGACAAAAACAGATTGTCCTCGTCCACTTGAATGAGAATTTTTGGACAAAAAAATGATGGGTGTGAAAGAAACTTCATTGACCATGTTGTTGAATGATAGGGTTTAGAGAAATGTGCCATCATTAATGGCACTACAACAAATAGGGAAAGTCCACCCTTGATAATATAGGTATAGTCTGATAAATAAGCTAAACCTAGTCATTTATAGGACCTTGTTAAACCATATAAATGTGACACTTATCGTTTGATGCTGCAATATTAACCATTCAGTTCCACAAGGTAGTGACTAATAGGTTGTCCCCGCTAAATTTAGAAAGTTGAAAAGGGCATAGACTAAGAACTTCCACAAAGTTTTAAAAAAAAAAAAAGAATTTCCACAAAATCGAGTTTTTCTCTATAAATGGTTCCATGATTCAATATGCAAATTAGGTTATATCCATTTAACCAGATCGTTATTTAAGATTAAAATTTTAAATTTTAGTGAATTGGGAGTTTGAATAAGATACTATTTCAATTTGAAATGGAACTTTTAACATATTACTTGCAATGTGATTAGATATTTAATTTATTATCCAATTTGTTTTGTAACTCATTTATAAATTATTACAAATTTATTTGTATTTAATGATTTATACTCGAAAGATGTACGTGTGAGCCTCACGAGAAACGATAGGTTTTAGGTAATACGGATAGACTTCTACTCTACCTTCAAAACCATGTTGGACTAGACAAATTAATTTAACGGTCACCTCATTACTGATGTGCGAATAAATCAAACTCACGATGAAGCATTAAATTATGTGGTTGTATTAGCTAGTAGTGAATCATAATTCAATTACACATTTTTTTAATCCGGTTAATGCAAATTTACTGTGAAATCCTTATCTAAATAATTACATTCTTCGCTGTAATAATACAAGATGGTGAAACTTTCCGCTGAGTCCATATTCCATATTCGGAGGTATTAATTATAACCAATCATTCATAGCATGTTCATTAGTGTTTAAGAATTTAATTATTAGTGCTTATGCTCGGTACCTATGGTTTTCTTAAAATAATAATAAAAGTTTACGAACTATGTACATAGAAAATAGTGTTGTTTCACTAAAACATATATAGAGCAATGATACAATCAATTAAAAATCAAATGTTTTCAATAATTTTTATAAATAAGAAAATTTTATATTTGACATCAACACTACAACATCTTATCTTCTGGTTATACTTATCTTTCTTTTCCAAAAGGTGAATTGAAAGAAGAGCAATAATTATTAAATGTTAATAAATATAATGATTGTTTTATCATAATAGCCTAAGCTTTTAAACTTAGATAGGCTTATTCTATTTTGTGTTGAATAATAAGTAAATGGTAGGATTTAAATTCACAATTACTTAGTCACAAATCCTCTAATACTTTATTAAATAGCCATTTCATAGCAATAATTTAAGTTATTATGTAAAGCCAAACTTAATTAATTTTATATATTATTATCCACAAAGCTTCTACCTGGTAAAGACTATCCAGGATAAACTAGTCTTGGAAAACATCTAGACTGGTACACGATTCTTAACTTTGACGATGTCAGCGAACACTTTACCGAGCGCAAGCTTTTAGGGCTAATTATAGTTACCATCATTTATCTGTTAGATTCCAAACATTCCAAAGTTATGAATATCGTATCGGCTCAGTATTGGATTAAGTTTTGGAACGAAACTATACTGGTACTGATTAGTATCGGATATCGTTTTTAAAAAAAATTTTAAATTTATAAAATAGTTCCTAAAATTTTTAAAAATTGCAAAATAGTCTATATTGGTAGTTTACTGTTTACTGTTCACATCAACCATGCTTTCAAAAATCTTAATAATAAATAATAATGACAATTAATATGAAATAATAATAATTTTTAAATA
>JANSVA010000008.1:4944176-4971567 GCA_025504915.1 Erythroxylum reticulatum | reverse complement strand
TTGATACCTAGTGTTCGTCGCTAATGAATCAGTGTGCATTGCGTTTTATCTTTACTGAAATTTTAGATAATTCTTATAAAAATAAGATAAACAGAGCGGGTTGACCATATATCAATTGCAAATAGTTGTCCTTTTCGTATCGCATATTCGCTTATAAAAAAGAGTTCCTGCCACTCATAGACAATATCAAAATTTTAAGGAAAAACATAGAATTAGGATCATGAGCTGAGGTTAATCAAACATTCCCTTCTTCAGTAATCAACTTTAAATATTATTTTACATAGAGAAACATTTTAGATAAGACACCCTATACAGGTAATTGGTAAGTGAGTAAAAATTGTTGAGACTTCTTACGTAATTGGATTTTTTAATAATAAATAAAGCTATGACAAGTACGTTATAGGTGTTGGCATTGTATAGAACTTAGGGAAAGAAATTATTAACTTCATCATGACTGAGTGGGTGAGATTATTACCAGGCACCGGTGGAACAAATTCAGTATCTAATTATTGTAGTTGGTTGTGATGTACTACGCGGATTTACATTGTTATCTAATTGTCCTCATCTCCTTTGCCAGTGTTTAACATTCCCCGTGATTTATTTCCCTTTTTCTTAGAAATGAATATAAATTCCCATGGGTCAATTTAATTGAAAAAATTTTGAACCTTTCAACTTTTTGAATTCACTTTTTATTTTTAGGTTCGATTTATTTTAATAACTTTTATTGTTAAAAATTGACAATCATTTTTTTTGTAAATTAATAAGTTCTTATAAATTAAAATAAATCAATTAAGTTTCATTTAATAATCTTTTTTAATTAAACTTCAAATTATTCGATAATAAGAATAATCTCTTTCAATCATATTTAAATTCTTCAATTTATTCAATCTTTAACCGCTTTTATGATGATCTAATATTGATTGAATCATTTAAACCTTAAACTTTTTGTCTTCCTGTTTAATTTTCGTTCTGATTTTTAAAACATTGCTAATAACTTTTATCACCTTTGTTATTTAAAATTTTGTAACTAATAAAATAAGATTAGGAATTTGTATGGTATGATTATTTTTTAAAATTAAAATTTTGCTTTTTTTATAGGCCAATAGATATTATATTATGCAATTGTAATACGTATTTTTAGCTATATTTTTATTAAATTTAATATTTTGAATGTATTTATATAAAAATAATATTATAGATACATTTATAAGGAAATATGTGGTAAAAAACATATAGGACTCAATAATAAAATATACTTTGGAAAATCTTTCAAAATTTTAAAGTTAAATAAATCAAATTAGAGGTTGAAATTAGTTTTAAATGCTATACATTGAAATGTTATGCAACTTGAAAGAAGGTCCATGTAGCCTCAAAATGGACCAAGGGCTAGCCCACTCCATGCCCGGGTAGCTTATCTTTTATTCTTATTATCATGTCACGTGCTAATTGAGATTTCAATCTAGAACCCTTTGGCTCAGAGTCAAGGTCGACCAACAACGAGGAAAATGCATTACATGCTTTGATGAAAGGTTCGTTGGTTCTGGTGTAAAAATGTTGAAATGATTTCATCCACACATATTTTTTTAATTTTATATATTTATATAAATGAGATGTCTTAAATAAAATTGACACAAAATTATAAGTATAAAAAAAATAATTTTTTAATAGAATAAAATCTTTTATACCTATAATCCTATATCAACTTTGGTTCACACGATCTCGTATATACAAATATGTAGGATGAATTCAGATCTTTTATTTAATTTTATAGTGTTTTATTCTGTCCCATGAATCTTAATTATTTATTTATGTAGGTTGTACATAAATTTTACATAAATAAATAACTGAAATTTTATAAAATAGAATAAAATATCATAAAATTAGACAAAAAATCATGGCCGATCTAGGAGGGCCTCTTAACGAGTGTCCAAATTTTTCTATAGTTTTGACTATAATCAACTTATCCGTGATGCAGCGTTTCACCTACAAAGTTGAGACAAACCGCCGCAGGGAGTTTTTCAAGCAAAGGACAACGAGCAACATCAAATCACGAGACCTATGGCAGTTTTATATTTGAAAAGCATCCAAGGTGACACCTTGGATGAAGTAATTTAAAGTTTTAATTAGAAACCTTTTACTTTTCAATCAGAAATCAACAAGATTTCAGGTACCTGCCAGGACTTAACGGCTGATGCGAAATTAATTTGCTCAGAGCAATGACATTTGATTTGAACCATAATAGTACATATACTAGGAACAAGAAACAACGTGTCTATTGTTGGCAAGAATCAGTACGCCCTTTTCCTCGAGTAGTCAGAAATTACGACGATATTACAAAATTATTTGGCCATCTACCATTTGGTCAGTGCATTCAAATAAATCATCAAGTTAGAAGAAAACCCTTGTTGTGATCCCATGTAATTACCACCTATTTGTCAAAAGCCAACAGTAATCTGTCTGCGTATGATTATTCACACGGGTTTTTTTACGTTTCACATTGCATGTGCAGGAAAAGAGGGTACACATAGATGTGTATGCTTGCTTCTGCAAACTTGGAAAATTTTAACCTCTAAGGATGGCGACATTTCATGCGGAAGATCAAGATGGAAGACCAGAGTTAAAGGTAAAAGGCGGCCTGGCTTTGATACTTGCAACAAAACTTTGGGTTTGGGTTAGAGGACGACTCGAACAACCTGGCCGAAAAATGCGATTATGAAATCTATTTTAACAGTTGTGAAATCTATTTCTGCTCCTCATCTATTGGCCACAGCTATAACTAATTTGAATAGTGATGGAACAAGAGAGAGATGAGATTGCAAATAGCACTTTCCACTCCAACAACTACTCAATTTGAATCCAAGGGAGCAGAAAATGACATAAGACAATTTAATGTTATTTATTTAGGAATAATTTTGCAAATTTAATATACACATATGACTAAATCTTAAAGGTTCATAGAATTAAATGTTCGATATTTTCTCATTTGGTAGACAACGATTAATTATATTTTAATAGTTTTAATAACTTACCAATTAATTTATGTAAATTTACTTAGGATAAAAATAATAGTGGTTTAATAAAATATTTATCTTAATATATCGAAGTTTAAGAAGAAAATAAACCCTGATCAGTATAGACCGGACTTATATGAAGTCCATGATGAGGAGACTTGACATAGATCTTATACATAATTGGGTTCTTACTACACCCAATTACTATTGACTGAATTATCCTAGGATAATATATAAGTAGTATTAAAATATAATAATCCTCGCATGAGACCTTGGTAATCTTAAACCTAAGGATCAATTATACAACTATCATTATAAAGAAATCTACAGACACATAAGTAATATTCCATTTGAAATTCTCATAGTAGGGTTAGTTTAGTGACTTATTCTCTAGTCATCACCAACATATTAGTTTAAGTATTTTCATATTTTAATTTAAGAGGTCAATTACTTTCGTCGTAAGAAAGAAACATAATGTGTACTAGTTTTACTATTTCAACAATATCATATTTTGATGAAACTATGATTAGAAATATTTAGAAATAATAGGTAAATGTAAATTGAATATCAAAATTATAATATGTCATAATTTCAATTATATATTAATTATTTTAGTGATTTTATCTTTAGTATTAAAACATGAAATGTAATTAATACATAAATATAAAGAATATCTTTATTAATAATTTTGTCACTATACTATAATTAAAGCGATGGACTATAGGACATAAATCAATACTTATTCTATACAAACTTATCTGAATTTCCTATCGATTAAATTTTTTGATTGCAGAGACATAGTCGCTTTACCAATTATAAATTGTTTTTTTGACTATTCCAGCAATTTCCCTTTTGGTGGCTGAAGTAGTTGCGATCGTCTGCGTACCAACTACCAAACTACATGTGGACCCGTTAAATACCTCGTAAACAATTTCCATTAGGGGCAATATTCCAAATACATGAATCACTTTGAGTTCTTGTCATTTCCATCATTTCGAAAGATCTTCGTGGAAGATCAGAACAACGCTAGGAACAAAGTCTCGTATTTTTCTTGAAATTCTGCTTGACATGGGACACTCTTATAGCCGCCTGTTTGACACATCGTAATTCAAAGACAATGATCAGCAGATACATACCGGTCATGAGTGAATTAGTTGTTGGCATATTCTAAATAAAAGACGTCATTCAAAATACCTCAAGGACTTGTTATTCATGTTGTTTTTTATTTATATCCCACGTTGTATGAAGTTCTTCGTCAGTTTGGGGGACGAGAGTGCCGGACAAATTTGACCGGCTCTGTCAATCTTGTTTTACGTATCAGCCCTGAAGCTATGGTGTTCTAGTTCTTGCAATTTTGAATCAGCCCCCTTGCTGGCTGTTAGAAATGTTAATTATATGCATCTATTGAACTATATCTCATCAAAACTTTCAATTTTAGGAAGCATGGCATTCCAGAAACTAATCCAATCTATTACATAGGTTATAAGCTATAGTTCCTTCGACATTATATTATATCGAACGTACCGCAGCGTGACATATGCACGTGTTCTTGAACTTGATAGGCCGCATCATTAGATATGAAATAAAGGATACTTTAGTATTGAAGACTGGGTCTTGTTTAACCATTCGTCGGTAACTCGTATTTTAATGGCGATGGCCGGCGAATGTTACCCTCACTAAACACCAACTCCCACCCACGGCCGCCATTAATTTACAAAAACAAAACGTATGAGTACTTCCAGTCAACTCTTGATTCTTAATTTACAATGTTCTATTGGTCGTACGTCTAATGTGAATGTTCCTCTATAGATGCTAATTGAGGAAAAAGAAGAAGAAGAAGGGCAATATGTCCTAATTTAAGCTGTGAAATTAGTTTGTACTCAAACTTTTCAATTTAAGATTGTAACTCATTTTGACCAATAGAAATAATGATCGACTAAGTTCATAGATATATCAATATTAATTATAAGTACCAATTAAATTAATTTTTAAATTTTTAATTACTATTTTATCAAATAATTTATTTAAATACATAGTTTATAATTTATTAGCTATACTTGACAAAACGGTTTATTTACTATTCATTTAAAAATTAGTGATTATATATTTTATTTATTTAAGAAAATATAAATTTAAGATATTTTATTAAGTTAAAATTTTCTTTATTTTTATTTATTTTCATGAATTTCGGCTAGAATTAACAAAACGATACAATTAACTTATGTTATTAATTTTAATTTTGTTAAATAGCATCGTCTTTTAACATATTATCAGCATTACAATTATCAATCCACTGAACAATGGGATTGACTTTTAGTTTAGTCTTCCATGTTTGTCAAGATTTTAAACGAATCAATGATCGACTCTATGTAAATCATCCACATTGGTCAACTGACTTGTTTTTTTTTCCTTTCAAAATCGTATCAGAATTCTTATTAATTTCTAAGGCATGTACATCAAAGTACATATGCATTACTTAAGGTTAACTGACAGGAGTTCTCGTCAGACCCCCCTACTCCCTAGGCAAGATTAAAGTTTTCAACTAAAAAGAATAGCTCATGATCGCCAAAGAAAACAAAAAAAAACACGCCTCTTTTTTACTTGTCCAATACGCCTTCTGTTTTCATATGTAGTGCACAGTGATAATGCCTCCATGATTATAAAAGCGACCTCCTATGTGGCGTTGGCGAAACATTCGTATCATTAAGCCTTTAAGAATGATGAACTTCAAGCAAGCATTTCGCCAACTCTTTCTTTTCACTTTCTTCGTTGTCCTCCTCACCAATACCCTCCCAACAACGTCTCAAGAAGTTGGTAAGCTCGTATGGATTCGATTGGAGAAAAAAAAGATCCATTTTTATTCTTTTCTTGCGTTACTCATTTTGATCTATACGCCTACCTTCTTCTTTTTTTAACCTTTTATCTTGGTATGATGGTACGCAGATGATGAGAAAGAATTTAACTATGATCTTGATGGCGAGAAGGGACCAGCGAAATGGGGAGAGATTCACCATGAATGGAGTGCTTGCAGCAACGGATCTATGCAATCTCCAATTGACCTCTTGAATCAGAGAGTTCAAATAGTTTCTCACTTAGGGAGGCTCAATAGAAGCTACAAACCCTCCAATGCTACCCTCAGGAATAGGGGACACGATATGATGGTAAGCAAGAAACTATAGTGTAGGACTACATTAATTAATTAAGAAGATCAACGTAATTGTCAGTTCAACTAATTAAGCATCAAAGACAAGCAATAAACCTACTCCAACTACTACCACCTTTTTATTGAATTTGGCTGTCTATGGTGATTCAAATTTCATTGGTTAAAAGAAACTGTTGCACTTAGACCTACCTTAAACTATAGTAGATGTTCTTTGATCATAGTTTTGGAATTAATCATGTATAATTTTTAAATATTCGGATAAAACTAACTTTGGATTCATGTCTATGTAGTTGAAATGGGAAGGTGATGCAGGATGGATCCACATAAGTGGTACTGATTATGCACTCAAACAGTGTCATTGGCACTCACCTTCAGAACACACCATCAATGGCAGGAGGTGCTCTTACTTTTCTTCAACTCTATTTTCTCTGTGCAATAATAAATAAATAACAGCCAGGAGCTCTATAACATGCATAAAATCCGTCACCTGCAAATTGTACACAGGTTTGATTTAGAGGCGCATATGGTTCATGAGAGCTCGGAAGGAAAGGTTGCCGTGGTTGGGATCATGTATAAGATAGGAAGACCAGATTCTTTCTTGTCATCCGTAAACATACACTTCCTCAAACTCTCCACAGATTTATCAGTCACCCTCCCTCTTCATTGATTTAACTTGCTTGTTCTATTATGGATCACCAGATTATGGATCGTTTGCAAGAACTAAATGGCACAGAAGAAACAGAGACCATAGCGGGTACTATTGATCCAAGGCAAATCAAAATCGGGAGCAGAAAGTACTATAGATACATTGGTTCTCTCACTGTTCCTCCTTGCACTGAAAATGTCGTGTGGACAATTGTTAGAAAGGTTTGCTTTTCCTCAACAGGCAATCCATAGATTATAGTCCTCAACATGCAATCCATAAGATTCTTCTTGTAATGTGCAAAATTTGTTTTAACTCCTTTGATCAGGTGAGGACAGTTACAAGACAACAAGTGAGATTGCTTCGTGTGGCAGTTCATGATGTAAGTGATCCATATTATATATCATCTGCTTTAAGAGATCTATTTAGTTAATCTGATATATATATATATATATTAATTCTTTAATAATACAAGAGATTACTGAAATATTTACTTGTGCTTTTATGGTGGACAGCTATAATTATTTTTAATCTTATTCTTAATTTTTTTTATCTATAATGCTTTAGAATATGTTTTGTCAACTTATTAGGCTTGACACGTTACCATTACCTGTGTTGAATTTAGATCGTTTAATCAACCATACAATTCTGACAAATTTGAAGATTGTTGTTCAAGCTTTGAAAATACAAAATTACTGTAACTGAATAGTGTTTTTAGACAAAAATAAACATGGATTTTCTGGTCATGTATAAGCTTTCTCCGATAATTTTTAGAAGACATCCCTTAAATTTAAAGAAAATTTGCATGTTTGAAATGTCATAATTTCCTATTATTCTGTACTCATTAAAACTATTATTTTTTGAAAAACTTTATATGTAGATGAAATAAAGGGCTCACTAAGGTTAAGTTTGGTAACTAGGAATGAAAATTTAGAAATGGGTATGTAACATATATTTCTTAATTTTTCCTTGTTTGATTGTTTGTTGCGGATAAAATCATGATTGAAAATGAATTTTAAATAATTCTCAATTTTTATTCTCAAAGTAAATATGAGAATAACCTATAATCAAATATTAAGAATATCCAAAAAATATTCGTAAACAAATATAACTTTTTTTCCTTTTCTTTGTATTTCGTCTCAAGTAAACTCTTTGTTTGAGAATCTAAGATTATTTTATTATTATTTAGACAAGATGTGATTTTGATTCATTCTTATTAGGATATTATTATCAACATTGCACATTATTTATTTTATTTCAATGTATCATAAAATAATTTCATTATGATTTTTTTAAATTTTATTCTTATAAGAAAAGTATATGATTTTTTAAAATTTTATTATTATAAGAAAAGTATACAGTATAAATTGACTAACCTGAGCATGTCAATTTAGGCTTTTATGTCCTTAATTTTCAACTTCAAGCTTCTTCATTCCTAAACTGCGCATCTATCTTGACTTATTATGGTTAATTATTTACAGGAATCAGATTCAAATGCAAGACCCATACAAGCAATAAATGGACGTCCAGTGGAGCTTTACAGACCTCAAGATGAAGAAGACAATTAGAATTAACTTATGATTCCTCTGCTTTTAGATTAAATTTTTTAATTACATTTGTTGTTTACCATGTATCTGATTTTCATAGTTCTTTTGGTTTTCGCTTTTTATAATGTCGGTTTATTTCTAATTTCCATTAAATACATATTGATATTATATATATATATAGGGTTAATTACAAAAGAAACCTAAATTTTCATCAATTTTTTTAATTATAGCCCGAATTTTAAAAAATAACAATAAAATGCTTGAACTTTTAATTATAACCCGACATTAGTTCCATCATTATTTTTGCTGACGTGACAGTGCCACGTGTACAGAGACCATTACTAATCAAACACGTCAGTGTAACTAGCATAAGTTAACTAGATGTTTGAAACGACGTCATTTCAATCATCTCTCAGCTCTCATTTGTGCTCAAAATAGGAGCCTTCCAGCCGCAAGATCTCTCCACAACAACATCAGCCATGGTCAATTGGAACATCTTTCAATTAAATCATGCAAGGAGCAGAAATTAGCAGACACTTTCGTTCTTGACTTTTATGAATGTCACTGCTTATCTCTAACTTTTGTCATTTATAGGGCCTAAATCAAAGTGGTCCTTCAAGTCAAGCAGTCAGGTGTCTTTCTTTTACTTATGAAAACGAGTCTGCTGCTAATAAAACCACTACAGATGTAAGAAAAAGACTATTTAGAAAGCAGGAAATGGTTAGACAATCTATCACTTCTACGAATCCATCAATGCTTACTCACTCTAGATGCAAGAAAAAGAGTAATTGGAAAGTAAGAAATGGTTAGACAATCTATCACTTTTACGAATCCATCAATGCTTGCTTAGGAAATACGTAAACTTGAACAATGGCAAAGACAATTAGGCGAGGAAGCAAATCGAGCACTAGAAGTACTTCATATGGAGGTTGCTTCTCACAAATTGGGCAGCAAAGCAATTGTTGAAACTGTTGCAAAGATGTTGTCTAAAATTAAGGAATTGCAAGTACTTAGCACTGTTTGTGAAGAAGTTGCGAATAGAGAAAAAGCTAATCTGAAGAACGAAATTAGTCGACTAAACTCTCATGAAAGCACCTTTGCATCTTTAGAAAGAAAGCTTGATATTGTCCAGAAATCCATAGTCACGCTAGGGTTTTGGGTGTAAGTGAAAGATTGAGAGAGATAATTGAAATGAGATGATTCAAATGACGTTGTTTCAATCATCTAATTAACTTATGCTAATTACGCTGATTTGTCTAATTAAAGAGGTTCCCTATACACGTATCATTGTTATGTCAGCAAAGATAATGGTGGAACAAACGTCGGGTTAGAATTGAAAAAAATTAAAAGTTCAAACATTTTATTGTTATATATTTATATAATACAATTAAAAAATTGGCGAAAGTTTAGTTTTTTTTGTAATTAACCCATATATATGTATAATATTATATATATATTGTAACAATGGATTATAGCAAAGAATTATTGACAAATAATAAGGACACAAAATAAATTAGAGGATTATAAAAATAATTATCTATTAAACCTCAACTCATTTGAACGATTATTCTTACTTTTTAATATTTGATAATATTAAATAATAGTTCTAGTCACATAAAATGTACACTAATGATATGTGTTTAATTGTTGATATATTTAATCATTTACACTTAGTGATTAATGATACGAAAATGCTTAGAATACTCACTTTAATTCATATATGATTTTAGGTACAATTTGGTAGTAAAAAAATTAAAGTTAGTCGAAAGTATGACATATGGGTCATTTTCCAAAGATTAATATCTACTTGCCTTATAGAGGAAGAAGAAAAAAAATAAAAGACAAGAAAAATGGAACTTAAAGAAGAAGGAAATAAGAGAATAAAATGACAACACATGTTGGAAACCAACACCAAAATGCTACACATACGGGAGGACTAAAGCGAAGCAAAATGACAGCATAGACCAACCAAAAAATGACGCAGCATGGCCATAACATGCCACAACCAAAATGATAGCTGCTAGGATGTTAAATGTAGGCGTCGGTATTCATGCGCGGTGCGTTTTAATGAAAATGCAGAGTAGTGGCAGAAACATCAAAAGAAGGGTTTTGTGCGTAAATAGTAATAGGGCCATCCATATTAATTTGTCCCATCAATAGAACAGGGAGTTGCGGCGAAAGAGGAGAGGCGTGAATAAAGGGGTAGACCGAAAACCTTCAATTTACTTTGTCACATCAGAGAATAGTGGGGAAGCTACAATGACAGGAGAGCTACGACAGAGAGTTGGTGTGGAGAGAGGGTTGAGGCATGAATAAAGCTTTGGACCACCATACTTAATTATCCCATCGTGAATAGTGAAGAGTAGAGAGGGCTGCAACAAATTAAAGGTTAATTAGGGGGTTTCGGCTAAGGATTGGAGTGGGGGTTGTAGCATTCTTTTTAGAGAGACCCATGGAAATCTAAGTTCCCGACATCAATTCGGAGATAACATCGACACCGACGACTCAGGTTAAGTTTTTTTAATTTTTTTTTCTCTCAGTAAAAATTGATTGTGTTATCCTATGTTCATTAATTTGGGTATTGTGTATGGATAATTAGATCTTCGTTATTGTTCGGTTATTTATGTATGAACCCATTGGGTATTGTGAAAAGATGATTTTAATACGTTCATTGAATCGTTTAATTGCAAACTCATTGTTAGAATTTCGATATAATCCGTAATTGTTATGATGAAATTCATGTTGGCAACTAATGATTCGTAATCATTAAGGATAACATGACCTAGGTTAAATGACGCATTATATTTAGTTGTTGCCTTGAATAATCAATTTTCCTAATTCGTAATGCTACTGCCTAATTAAATCTAGAGATCATATCCCAGGTTATTCAGTGGTTAGGTTTAATTAACAATCGTATCTTGATTAAACAAAACTTAAGTTAAAACTTGGGTTAATTGTTAACCCACGATTAATAGTTGATAGGAGAGGTTTGAGAACAACAAATCAATGAAATGTGCTTCATTAGGGTGTAGGTCAAGATTGAACCAAAGAATCAGGTCCCTACTGAATTCTCCATTTTATCATTTTTGCATGTTTTCTTTATTAGTTAGTTTTATTTTATTTTCTTCTTTCAAAAAAATCCAAAACCTCCCAGTAAACCTAAACACCAGTTACTTTCATTTCATAAACTTTGCACACACTCTCTGTGGGATTGACTTAGACTCACCACTGCTATAATAATAGTTTAGTTATTTTATTATAGCTAGCGTTACGGCGCACGGTCAAATTTTGGCGCCGTTGCCAAGGAGTGCGGTGTTTTAGTTTTTGTTTGTGATTTAATTGATGTTTTGTATATATTTGTTCGTAATTGATTTCTTTTCTGTTATTTTGTGATCTTTTCATTTTTTGTTTTGTGTTTAATTAAAATTCAATATGGATGGAGGTAGTTTCTTTAATATTCATATTCTCAATCTTATAACAATGTTTGGACTAATCAACCTAACTTTTATTATGGATAGGATAATCATCATAATTACTTCCATGATAGTTTGTAGGATGCACAACAATTCTTATACAGACCAAAAGCTTCCTATCACAACTCCGGTTCATCTTTGGAAGAGTTGATTAATATTGTGAATGCTAATACTTTGTAATTGCAGCAGAATACTCTATAATTCTAGAAGGATGGAGGGCAATTTCCACAAAACATATGTTCTAGCGTCTAAGATTCGGAGAGCCAACACGATTTAGGTGCATCTTTAGAAAAACTTATTAAGAATCTTGCTGCTAACAATTTGCAATTTCAAAAAGATATGTAACAATTACAATAAAATATGTAGCAACAGTTGCAACAATTCCGACATGAGACAGAAGCAAGCCAACAGAGCATGGAACACCAATTGGGTCAGATGGCAATAAGGCTTAATTGCTTAGAATCACAAAGTGAAGAAGAGCAGCTGTATCAACCTGAGGTGTACCCAATGGACGTTTGTGCGGAAACTTTACAAAGTGATGAGGAGCTTGAGAATTTTAAGATCAACCCTCAATGAATTGTTTGTGTCGAAGAAGTTGAGAAGGAGCTCGGAGTCGAAGAGGACACATCTTTTAGCTCAAAGGTAAGTACTGAATCCATGATTATTTTTTAAACTAACTCTTTAACTTTAGATAACAGATTGGAGGAATTAAATGATGAAGAAAAAGGTGAAGAGATGTTCGAAATATTTTCGAAGTGTATGGACTCAATCGACTTTAAGAATCTGAGGATAGAGAAAACTCTAAATAAGGATGATGATTAACTAAGACCTTATCTAAAACCACCTCGCGTGGAAGTGACACAAACTGTAATACTTGAAGATTACAATTTCGTCACGTGGGGAGAAGAAGGAGTCGAGCCAGCGACCCTAAACAAAGGCGCTTCTTGGGAAGAAACCCAAGGGAAGTAAATTTCTTTTTCTTTATATTTTCACATTACTTTTTATATGCATGTGTATTTTTGAATTTGTTTGATTTACTTGTTTTTAAGTTTTTAATCAAAATGAGAGAAAGAATAAAATAAATGAAACAAACAGTTTCTCCTTTTTATTACTTCTGGGATTATATAATCATGATTAGAGTGTGAATTGACTAGAGAATTTCATAGCAACTTTAGCATGTATTTTTGCTTTTGTGATTGGTCGATATGCATTATCTTTAGAAGTGTAGTAACTAATGGTAGACAAAGCCGATGAGATTTTGAGCCTTATTTGACTGAGATATCCATATCAGTCTCATTATCTTTTGATAATGTGCGACCTTCATGACAAGTACATCACGATTTTGCATTGAATTTCTATTCAAGACCACATTTTTATCACATGCATTAATATGGATATGATTAGGCATTCTTTGTTTTTCATAAACTACATTAACGAAATAACCTATCTTATTGACATGATTTTTTCCTTAATAAACCCCTTTGAGTTTTAGCCTTTCTTTTTGTATCAACTACATGCTTTATACTTAACCAATTGTCCTACCCAAGCCATAAAGCTGGTGAAACATTTATGATTAGTGAGTTTGTGGATGTACAAAACTGTGAGTGTAAGGGTGTACATATGTGTGGGTTGATTAATTTTGGGATGTTTTGTAATGTTTTTTCATTGAAATACCCATATTGATGTAGTTTATTTTAATTTTTATAAGGAAAAGAAAGAAAGAAAAGAGAAAATGAAAAAAGAAAAGAAAATGGAAAAGAGAGAGAAGAAAAAAATAAATTAAAAGAATGAAATTTTATTTTGTCTAAAATAAATGTATCAAGGAGGAATTGCATCTGTGTTGAAAAGTTGTTTATGGTTAATGCATCTTCCTAGAATTGTAATGAATGTGTTATTTAAGTATGTTGAGTATGAGGTAGATGTTGGCTTGGAAGGTTCACTTTTGTGATTTTAATGTATTGTTGGCATAAATTGTATGAGTGATTCCTTCGGATTGGTATATGCTTCATGTGGTTTATGTATGCGAGCTGAATCGGGTTATGAAATATAAATGTTTCATAGCTGACGATACCTAATTTTTGATGAGTGTTGCTTTGTTTCACTAGCTTTGTTGACTTTCATACTACTTGACCCAAATACATCTTACCTTACCTTTGTGCACATTACAACCTTGAAAAGTCATTTGATTCATGATTTTGCATGTGAATTTTAGTGGTGGAGAAATGAATGATATGCAAAGTTGTGGAATGTCATAATCATGAATGATGTAGAATGTACCTGTGGATATATTTTAGTTAAACATATTTTCCGAGTCTCCCATTACATTGCTTAGTTTTTGAAGATGATGAATGTTGATTGATCGTGAGTAATAGCGTGGAATGTTGACATCTTACCATGATTATTAAAAGTCACTCATCTTTGCTTGTGATTATCTATTCTTGGAACAATTGGAAAATGAGTCAATGTTTTGGGGTCTTTAAGTTTAATTTTAACGTTTTGCCCGAGGACAATCAAAAGCTAAATGTGTGAGAAATTGATATGTGTTTAATTGTTGATATATTTAATCATTTACAACTTAGCGATCAACGATATGAAAATGCTTAGGATGCTCGCTTTAATTCATATATGATTTTAGGTACAATTTGGAAGTAAAGAAATTAACATGAGTCGAAAGCACGACATATGAGTCATTTTTCAAATATTAATATCTACTTACCTTCATAAAGGAAGAAGAAAAAAAAGACAAGAAAAATGAAACGCAAAGACGAAGGAAACAAGAGAATAAGACGACAACATATGTTGGAAGCCAACACCAAAACGTTGCACATACAAGAGGACTAAAGAGAAATAAAATGGTAGCATGGACCAGCCAAAAAATGATGCAGCAGGTCTATAACATGCCACAACCAAAACTGTAACTGCTGGGATGTTAAACATAGACGTCGGTGTTCATGCGTGGTGCGTTTTAATGAAAACGCAGAGTAGCAGCAGAAGCATTACAAGAAGGGTGCATGAATAGTGAAAGGCCATCCATATTAATTTGTCCCATCAATATTATAGGGAGCTGCGGTAGAAGAGGAGAGGTGTGAATAAAGGGGTGGACCGAAAACCCTTAACTTAATTTGTCAAATCATAGAATAGTGGGGAAGCTATAGTGAGAGGAGAGCTGCGACAGAAAGTTAGTGTGGAGAGAGGGTTGAGGCATGAATAAAGCCTTAGACCACTATATTTAATTGTCCCATAGTGAATAGTGAAGAGTAGAGAGGGCTGCAACAAATTAAAGGTTAATTAGGGGTTTTGGCTGGGGATTGGAGTGGGGGCTGAAGTATTCTTTTTAGAGAAACCCATAGAAAGCTAAGTTCCTGACATCGATTCGAAGGCGACATCAACACCGATAACCTGGGTTAAGTTTTTTTAATTGTTTTGTTGTTTCTTTCTCTCAATAAAAATTGATTATTTATTTTATGTTAATTGATTGGTATTATGTATGGATAATCGAATTTTCGTTATTGTTCGATTATTTATGTATGAACCCATTGGGTATTGCAAAAAGATGATTTTAACGCATTCATTGAATCGTTTAATTGCAAACTCATTGCTAAAATTTTGATATATACTGTAATTGGTATATTGAAATTTATGTGTGGTGACTAATGATTCATAATCATTAGGGATATCATGACCTAGGTTAAATGATGACTCGTATATGATTGTTGCCTTGATTAATCGATTTGTCTAATTCGTAATGTTACTGCCCAATTATATCTAAAGATCATATCCTAAGTTATTCGGTGGTTAGGTTTAATTAAAGATCGTATCTTGATTAAACAAAATCTAGGAAAAAACTCGGGTTAATTATTAACTCATGATTAATAGTTGCTAGGAGAGGTTTGAGAACAACAAATCAATGAAATATGGTCGATTAGGGTATAAGTCGAGATTGAACTAAAGAACCGAATTCCCCACTTTTATCATTTTCGCATGTTTTCTTTAATTTTTTTATTAGTTAATTTTATTTTATTTTCTTCCTTAAAAAAAATCCAAACCCCCTGGTTAAACCTAAACACTAGTTACTTTTATTTCATAAACTTTGTACACACTCTCTGTGGAATCAACCTAGACTCACCATTGCTATAGTAGTAGTTTAGTTATTTTATTTTGACTAGCGTTACAATGCGTGGTCAATTATATATCATATATTTGTTTTTTATATTTAGAATAATTATTATGATGTGGAGTGAAAATTTTACTTTAAATTGACTCTGAACCTTATTGCCACCCATGTTACAAGGTTGAGTCAAGTTGTCACCGTGTCACACAGCTATAAAAAGTATCTTTCATGTTTGTTGTTTTTAATTTTTAATCTACCCCAGTAGTTTCATGTCCATGGTAATTGGGAAGGTTTGAGAATAAAGATGAGGCAAGATCCATTGGCATTGAATGCTCTAAAGCATAACTAGGTTTTGTGCAATATGACTTAGATAGCAACTTAAAATTTTTGTTTGAACATTTGATGGCAATGTTTGGTCATGCCATTCTTCCAATGACTTTGAGAATATCATCCATACATAGCATATGCTGAGGATCATCCAACACAAATGCCTTTGTTAAAACTGCAAAACCCAAGGCCTTTACAAGGAGATATTCCTCCTTCAGACTTGAATCCACAAAGCTTTTCAACTGCTCAAAACAGCCACCTTTAGAACCTCCCCCTCCCAAAAATGCAATAGCCTTTTTAAACATTTTTCCATCACTATCATCTCTTCCTGAGATCAGCTCAAACAACACAACTCCAAATGCTAAAATGTCTATCTTCTTTTAAACGAATCCATTGAACGAGTACTCTAGTGTCATCCTTCCATAGGAATTCTCCGAGGATTCATGCCCTTTTGAACATCCAGTGGTAGGGTCAATTCTCATATTTATCAGCTTAGCCTTCCAATCTATTGTCAGAAATATGTTTCTACTATTGATAGCCAGATGAGAATATGGAGGGAAAATGCAGTATCGAAGATAACACAGATTAGTATCCACATTGAGTGCTATTCGAGTTCTCCTTTTCCATCCGATTGAACAACTGTTAGGTCCCAATCAAAGCTAAATCAATTCTTTAATGGAAAATAGTATTATGCTTATAATGAAAATGAACCAATAAGTTTAAGTGGAACAATCTGCCTCTCATTGATGACCGAATGGAGATTTACATACACAAGAAACTCAACTACTTTGCTACTTCTTAGGACATGTCTCTAAGTTAGGATCACATCTGCAAGACTACTTAAAATAACAAACACTCCTATTATTAAGCCAACAACCTGTAATAAAATAACAATTGCTTAGACCCATAATCTCCATTATGCTGCAAAATATTTTGGATTCTCCATAGGCATTCTTTGGGATCTTCTTGGCTTATCAATACCACCTCCTTTGACAGTAACCTTGTCCTCAAGGTTGAGGTTGATGAATTCGTCTTGTTCCTCTTGTCAGTCTTCCTATGTTGCATCCTCCGCTAGTAAATTTTTCCACTTGACCAGACTTTGATCAATAAACTTAGACCCTTTTTTGACGCAACAGTTATCCAAAATCGTTTTTGGTTCCACGATTAAATCACCATCTTCAGCCATCGGTGGTAACTCTACACTGGCAGTAATTGTTTGTCCTAGATTCTTTTTTAAAAGAGACACGTGAAATACCAGATGAATGTGAGAGCCTTGTGGCAATTTGAGCTTGTAGGCCACTTTTCCAATTCTTTCTTTAATCTAGTATGGCTTATAGAACCTACCTGCAAGCTTTTGATAAGCTCTTTTAAACACCGACTGTTGGCGGTGGAGATGGAGTTTCAAAAATACAAGTTCACTAACTTGGAATTCAATGTCCCGCCTTTTTGAGTCTACTAGCTATTTCATGCTATTGTTTGTTGTATGTAAATTTGATTTCAGCTGTCGTAACATGGCATCCCGTGAAATTAGACTTTGGTCGACTTCATTAATTGGGCAATTTGCTTCTTGGTAATGTGGAATTGATGGTGGGAGTCTACCATATAAAGCTTAGAAAGGACTCATTCTTGTAAACACATGATATGTAGTATTATACCAAAACTTTGCCTATGGAAGGAAAGAATACCACTTACGGGGCTGTTGATACGTAAAATACCGAAGGTATTGTTCAATGCAACGATTGGCCACTTCCGTTTATCCGTCTATCTGTGGATGGCAAGCTGAACTCATCTTTAGCTGAGTGCCCAACATTTTGAAGAATTCCTGCCAGAAACGACTGATGAAAACAAGGTCATGATCGCTAATGATGGACCTGGGCATGTCATGAAGCTTAACCACCCTTTTAATGAACTTTTCAGCCACAAATTTTACCATATATGGCTGTGCAAGAGCCACAAATGCACTGATTTGCTCAACTTGTCAATCACGATCGGAATTACATTCTTACCGTTTGAAGGTGGCAGACCATCAATGAAGTCCATTGTGATATTATCCCAAATTTGGCATGGTATTGGAAGTGGTTGTAAAAGCCTAGCTGGTGATAAAGTCTCACTCTTAGTGCACTGGCATACTTCATAAGAAGCAACGTAATTCTTCACTGCTTGGTGTATGTATGGCCAATAAAATTGTTGTTCTAGTCTCTTGTACGTTCTCAATACCCCTGAATGTCCCCTAATGCGTGAATCATGGAATTCTTGTAAGAGTTGTTGGATGACATTAGATTGAGGAGGCACCACCACTCAATTTTTATAAGACACTAACCCATTACGCCAGCTATAAGGATTCGCTGGGTTGTCAGTATAATCATCTTCATGTAAGGACTATTATTAGTTGCGGCTTTGAATGTATCCCATAATTGAGTTTGAGACACAAACAAGGCTTCAAGGCTAAGACTTCTCGCCACCCTCGATAGCTCATCAGCTACATTATTGTCTCGTCCTAGCCTATATTGGATCTCATAATCATAACCAAGCAATTTAGACACCCATTTTTGCTAATACGCTGCTCCAACAAGTGTTTAAGGTTGTGTTGATCAGTGTGGATATAAAATTTCCGGCCTAGCAAATATAGTCTCCATGTCTGAATTGCATGAAAAATTGCTAGCATTTCCTTTGCATAGACTGACCATGAATGTTTGGTGATGCCCAAAGCCCGACTCGTGAATGCAATAGGCTTCCCTTGTTGAGTCAAAACTGCACCTATACCATCCCGCAATGCATCTGATTCAATGATGAATAGTTCATTGAAATTTGGCATTGCAAGTGTTGGTGTAGTCGTCATATCAGTCTTGAGCTCCTAAAAAGCACTTTCTGCTTCATCTGTCCAGTTGAATTGTCCATTTTTTAGAAGGATTGCAAGAGGATGTGCTATAAGGCCATAGTTGCAGACAAATTTTCGATAATAACCTGTGAGTCCTAAAAATCCATACAGCTCAGAGATATTAGTAGGCCTAGGCCAATTCTACATGGTTTTAATTTTTCCTTAGTCCATTTTGACCCCCTTGAGGAGTGACAATACGCCCCAAGTATTCTAATTATTGGAGACCGAAGGCACATTTAGTGAGTTTGACAAAAAACTGATGTTGCCTTAATATTTCAAAAACTTTTTGAACATGTTCAAGATGCACAGTTCAATTGGGGCTGTAAATTAATGTGTCATCAAAGGAGACTAGTATAAATTTTCGAAGGTAAGGGTGAAAGATGGAATTCATGATTGCTTGAAGGGTAGATGGAGCATTACAAAGACCAAAAGGTGTGACTAAGTATTCATAATGACCATTATAAGTACGAAAGGCAGTTTTAGGAATGTCTGCGGGATGAACTTGTACCTGATGGTATCTGCTCTTAGGTTAAGTTTGATGAAATAAGTAGCTCCATGGAGTTCATCAAGCATGTCATCAATTGTAGGAATTGGGAAGCGATCTTTGATTGGTACAACATTAAGTGCTCTATAATCAGTGCAAAAACACCATGATCCCTCTTTTTTCTTGACCAATAAAACAGGAGTCAAAAAAGGACTGGTACTAGATCTTATGATCCCCAATTATAACATGTCATGAACTTGTTTTTCAATTTCAGCAATTTAAAAATAGGCATACTTATATGTTCTCACGTTGATGGGTTTAGTGCCTTCCTTCAACCTGATGTGATGGTTTACTTCTCTAGTGGGAGGGAGCTGCGAAGGTTCTTGGAATAAGTCTTGATACTGTTGCAATAATGGTTTCATCTCAGGATGGACATTTGTAGGCTCGACTATGGATTAAAGGCGAATAGCAAACATAAAGCTCCCTTGTCTTGCATCCTTGGAAATAGCTTGCATGGATGTGGATGGAACGACTTGTGTGTTCAGCCCTTACAATTTTTGAGTTTGGTTGTTCCATTGAAATTCCATAGTCAATTGCTTTCAATTACATGTCACCGTTCCCAGTTGTGCCAACCAATGGATTCTTAAGACCACATCCAACCTAATTAACTGTAGAGCATATAAAGTGAGGAGAAAAGGAATACCTTGGAGCATAATCGAACAATGTTGAACTGTCTTTGGCATTTTAATGATCTCCCATTTGCTACTTTGACATCAAAAGGTTCAGTTGGAACTACTAGTAGTTGCAACATATTTTGCACCCTTTAACTAATAAAATAGTGAGTAAAACCGCTATCAATTAACACTACCACCTCATAATGAGCGATCTTTCCCATCACGGCATTGTTTTATGAGTTGTCCATCCTGAGAGTGCATGGAGCGATATCTTCGGATGAAAATCTGTTGGCCCTTCAATTTCATCGTCCTGTGAACATTCATTACTGCCTTCAACAGTAGAAGTTGTGCCTTTTTACATCGATGACTTGGTGTAAATTTTTCATTATAATTGAAACAAAGCCCCTGAGCCTGCTTTTTCTGCATCTCATCCCAGGTGAGTCACTTCATTGGAGGATAAGTTGTGCTCTTAGTTGGAATGGAAGCAACCTGTGGAATGAAAGACCGTGCTACTTTCTTTTGCCGAGCTAGTTGCTCATCCTGCATTCGAGCTAAGCTGATAGCGTCCTTTAGTTATTTGATTTTGAACATCCTAATGCCATCAGCAATGTCAGGCTTTAGTCCCCCCATGAATGTGCCGACTAAATCCTTTTGAGTCCATCCTTGCACTCTATTACCCAACCTCTCAAACTCCCTTTGATAATCCTGTAAAGAACCTATTTGCGTTATATTGGATAAGGATTCATCAAAGTCCTCACAATCTGTAGGACCAAATCGAGACCATAGCTCCTCAACAAAAATATCCCGTATAACTTCCTTCCCATCCTCTTGGTAAGCCCTTTGCAACCATTGCCACCACTGATTAACTTCTCCTTCTAGATGTAAAGGGGCCAATGACACTTTTTCTGGTGCTAAAGTGCCTTGGTACTCAAAGAATTGATCCACTCGAGTGAACCATTCGGTCGGGTCGACACCTGAGTACTTTGGAAATTCCAATTTAACTAGTTTGGAAGAGAACATTGATCGTCCCCCTTCCTTGCTCTCTTTTGTTTCTGCTCTGCTATTACGAGATTGGTGATCATTAGTATTGCTTCCAGGTCCCTCCTTATTAGAGAGAAGAACCTCAGATAGTTTGGTGATGGCTTCTTTTATGTGTCGTAGCTTGTTAGCAAGGCCAAGTTCCATCCGCTCAAAGTCGTCTTGAAGTTGTCCAAGCCCAGCTTTTAGTTGTTCAATCCTGTCCTTATTGGTAGCCATAGAGATAGCTTTGATGCCAATGTTAGGTCCTAGTCAAAGCTAAATCAATTCTTTAATGGAAAATAGTATTATGCTTATGGTGAAAATGAACCAATAAGTTTAAGTGGAATAATCTGCCTCTCATTGATAACTGAATGGAGATTTAAATACACAAGAAACTCAACTACTTTCCTACTTCTTAGGACACGTCTCTAAGAGATAGGATCACATCTACAAGACTACTTAAAATAACAATTACTCCTATTCTTAAACCAGCAACCTCCGATAAAATAACAACTGCTTAGACCCATAATCTCCATCATACTGTAAAGTATTTTGGATTCTTCATGGGCATTCTTTGGGATCTTTTTGGCTTATTAACAACTCAGTTTTTTAAAGCAGTCCCTCAAGCAGCCATTGCTAGGCAGCTCAAACAATAGGTAAGACCAAGATAAATTGTTTTGACTATAACAAACACCAAGCAAGTTCATAATATCGATGCACATTTATTACCTAGTGAGTGTCTTCAAACCGCACCTACTTGATCATAATCTCAACATTATCTAACAAACCCTTATAAGATAGGTTTCCAATCTTACTTTCTTCACTGAAGTTCCTTGTTGCTTCATTTAGATCCTCTACACTATGGTTCTTCAAAGAATACTAAATCCCTATCAGAAGATCAGGAGACAAATAGGAATGCGTCGAGCTTCTACTTAGTTGACCTGATCTTGGTGAACTCCTATTCGGTGAATACGAAACAGGAGAATTTCTAGTATTAAAGGATGATAAATTTTAAAGCTTCCTACCATGTGAGTGTTGGTTTATACCCTACAGCCAATTACGTTGGATGTAGTTTAGTGACAAATTATTTAAAGGCATTCTTTATCTTGTACATGTTTAAATATATATGATAAAGTCCATAGGATAATTGTACACTATAAATGAAATTATAATGAGATTATAATTATGAGATTCATATTGCATTTATGTATTATTCCTAAATATTCGTAGTCATTGTTCTATTAAGATTGGACATTAATAGAATGTAAAAAGACTAACATACGTTTTGTTTTTCCTTATAAAGGAAGTAGTTGATCTTATAGGCTAAAGTATAGAGATACTTAAACAAACGTGTGGGTTCTTACTAAAGAATAAGTTCACTGAACAAACCCGATATGAGAAATTCATTTGGAACATTACTTATATGCTTATGGAATTCTCATTGTGATGATTTTATAAGTGATCATTCGACTTAAGATCATCAAAGTTATTTTGTATAGGGATTGTTATATTTTGATACTATTTATGATCTATTTAATCATAGGTCATTTAATCAGTATTCATTGGATGTAGCATGAACTATATGGAGATAGTTGGATGATCAAGATATGATTCATCACTCTAAAGTAATTAGGGAGAATGTTTCGTTGTTCTCAATTAGTATTAATTCAAGAAATCTTTGGCCAAGTTGAAATGACGCTTTGTAAATAGTTTACAAATGTCATTAATTGAATCGATAGCTAATGACGGAGAACTAATATAATTAGATTCAAAATAGAGTAGACATTAATTGCATGCTCTATGTCTAATCGGAAAATTGTATGATGAAATGATTTAATTATACGAAAAAATTATGCACGGAAAGGTTAGTCAAAACCACTTTGACATTCTTAATTATTTAGGAGGTTATGATGTGTTGCTAGACACCAATCTTGGTTTATGATTATAAATTGTTTAATTGGAGAATTAAAGATAAATTAAAAGGAGTTTTCTAATTTAATTATGAATTAAAATTAGATTTTATAATCATTGCCAACATATTTAGGAACCTAATGGGTCTCACATATAAAAGGAGTTGAAGATAGCAAAATTAATTTAATCAAGTTGGATTTGATTATAAAGTTTGAGAAATTTTATGATTAAATATGAGATGTTTAATAAATAAGGGTCAATATGAGATATTGAATCTTATATAGGCATAATTGGTATTTAATTATAATTATTTGTAATTCTAATTAAAGTTTAATTGAAATTAGAATTTAATTAATTTCAATTATATTACTAAAATGTCCAAAGCTTATTATAAATAGACTTAAGCTCTATGGAGCTAGCACTTCATGCTTAACCCTCTCTGTAAAAATTACAGAGTTCTCTCAACCTGTTTTGTGGATACTGTTAGAGGTCAGACATTTATGCAGCTACGGTGGATGAGAGGGATCGGTTTCGGAAACGGCTCGAGGGATACAACAAGATAAAGATCAAGCTTTGGAATAAGATACGAATTAAATTTCTGCTTTATTATGATTTGTGTTAATCATTTTATAAAATTAAATAGATCTTGATTTTCAAAAAATAAAAAATCACGAAAAAATTTCGTAATTATTTCGCTGTGGTCGGGATCAGATCCTGACCTGATTTCCTAATAGTGAGGCCTTTACGTACAATCCACATGCAACCGATGCTACAAGTAACAAAATAAAATACAGATTCCTCAGCAGTTGGTGGGATTCTGTTTGTAGTGTTGCCATTGTAGGAATAAAACTAGGAAATAGAGGTGAAGAAAATGGAACACTGAAGTTTAAGTTGGCTTTGATACCAGAGGAGTTAGGAAAGTTGTGTTTGGATAAATAGTGGCCCAAGGTCTTAGGCTATTAGCTATAGAAAACTGTGTCAGTGTGATTCCAAACCTTTTGACTAGCGTATCAACTCTATCTCCTTATACCAAAGGGTATGTAACAAGATATCTAAGTTAGGTATCACTGTATCTAAGTCAGGTATCATTTCTAAAATTATCAAGACATGCACACTTCAGAGCCACATTAAGTTGGGTACCAGCCTTGACATGGTTTCCTTGAGTTGGGTTCTCCTGAATAATGGTAAGTGATTTTACTAAGCCTTCAAATTTAACACAAGTAACTTGTGGGATAGTTGTGTTTTCAGGGACAACGTAGCTTAAATTCCTCGTAAAAAACTTGCCTGTGTAAGAACATTTTATGGGAACAAGAACTTTCCTACCTGTTTCAAGTATGTCCCATTGAGACTCAACCCTGTTGAGGAGAAGTAGCTCGACACAATCTACTTCAAACAATTGAGAGACACTACGGATAGTCCTGAGATGTCGATTCACCCTGTAGGTAATGAACAAGTGGCATGAACTCTTGTTAGATTTTCAAGTGTATCTTGAACCTAGATTACTGGTTCCCAAACAGTCCGAGGGATCGTAGTATTTTTGACCATTCGTCACATTGAACCATAAAAAGATACAGAACCAAAGGGATGTTTTCATGGTTCAGGAAATGAGATGATTTGGATACTGACCTAGTGATGATGTTTTTGAAAATTTTGAAAATGTCAGAAGGTGCCTATACAGGAATGCCAGAGTTGTAGTCTTGGACAAAATTCGAACACATTTAAAGGGGCATATAACAGTTCATTTTAGAAATCAATACCTTCATCTATTGGAGGGTATCTAGGAATAATGCCCGCTGGAATAGACAAATGAGAAGCCAGCATTATCTTTAACATCTGATTGAGCTTAAAGCTCAATAATACCAAAAACTGTAGTAATATAATGTACATTATGCATATTGTAATCCCTACTATAAGGTCCTTGTTTTTTCCATATCATCTCTGGTAACAAACCCAGAAGAACATAAAATAGTAATAGAAAAATAATGGCAAAAATAATAGCGCAAGGATCTTTACACTAAATCGCTCCACTAAGTGAGTCCGTAAGTGGACTAAACCCGAATACAAATGCTTAATTAAATTATGATCTACTCAACAACTAATTCTTATGGGTATTTATAGGAGAGATACCCTAACTAATTAGACTAAAATAAAGGAGGGGAATAAAATGTGTAGTAACTAACCATAATAAATGACATAACAAATGCCTACAAACTAGGACAACAAATGCCTACAAATTAGGATATGTAACACCCCACTCCCGCAGTACTCAAACCTAACATCGATGGGTGATGTCCAAGCTTGTACCCCGCAAAGGTGGCACGTTAGAGCACTCAATCACTCAGAAATTGGTATTAAATTTTTCTTTTATTTTAACCACAAACATGATACGCAAAAATCCATAACCAAATTAGTCCCCACTTTATTTCATAACCATTTTCAATCATCACAATACAGTCACCAATATTTAAAATAACCATTTGGGCCCTTTCACAAATACAAAATACTTTGGTTGCTTTGAAATACAAATTTATACAAAAGTTGTGAAATGAACACCAATACAAATTAAAGAAATGCAATGCAGACGCGTACTGATCCCGATCTCTATCCTTCACTTATATGCTGTAGGTATACTCCCGTTGGCCTAACGAGGTATTCTTCTGATCCTGAAAAATAATTGCAAATTTTGGGTGAGTTTTACGAACTCAATGAATGACCATCATCGATGGCTCACCCAGTTACATAACACATAAATCACATTAGTGCACATTTCACATTCAATACACTTAATCATTCATATTATACATATGCAATGCGCATGAGGCTCACTTTCCAATTGTTACTTTGTTGTGACCGAGTGCCTAAACTGTCCCGTATCCATCGGGCTCATTAATAATTCTCCCTTATCTACTTAGGAGATGCATGGCTCATTATACATAATGAGCCTTAGGTTCTTAATCACTTTTGAGCTCGATGCTCATTTTCATTTTCTGAGCTTTAAGCTCTTTTTCACTTTCGGTGGCTACTCCAGTCACAACTACCATTATATTTCATGCATTCATGAGATGGAATCAGTGATTTGAATTTCGTTCCATTCCGGGTGGTTTCGGTCGGAACGTACCGTACCGGTCAGAATTCGAAATGGAAACGACCACCATGGTACCGACCGGTACCGGTAGTTTCCGGTCGGTATCGGAAGGTATCGGCTGGTATCGTAAAAAATCTAAAACTTCAGGGACTGGTTTGCAATTTTACAAAAACTAACCCTAATTTTTCTCCCCAAAACCCGATTTCTTCTTCTTCTTCTTCGCGATTCCACTCTTCTCTCTTAAGCTTTTTCTCCTCTCATCTTCTCACTTCTCGGTCTCACCTCACTGTTGCCGCCTCTCTCCTCTTCTCACCATCACTGGCTCGCCGCCTCTGTCTTCTTCTCTCCGTCACGTCTTCTCCTCTTCTCCTTCGGTCATCACAAGTCGCGACATCGTCTCATCCTCCATCGAAGACATCAAACTCGACGACGCTTCCTCCTCCACTGGACACCACCTACTCCACTTGAAGCCACTGCACCGCACCATCGGAGACGCGTCTGAAGCCACCAGAGACGGGTCCACACACTGACCGGTGATAAAACCCGACGACCCACCAGACCCAAGTTGGTTTTTGCTTTTTTTTATTTCGAAAATTTCTTAATTTAAATTTTTATTGTGTTTTGGTTATAGTTTTGGTTGATGATCCGATGATGAATTTGGTGTTGGAGTTGGTTGGACTATTGGAGTGTTGATGGATTTTTGTGTTGTTGTTGGATGACCCAATGATAGAGGGGAACATGAAATGAAATGAATTGGGTTGTGGATGAAATGAATTGGGTTGTGACTTATGACTTATGTATGAAATTAATTAGAGTGTCCCAATGATCCGATGTTGGTTATTGTTGTGTATGAAGTAAATTGAGTTATGTTTGTTTTGAATTGAATTGGACCAATTGGTTGTATTTGTGTATCTAAATTTTGAAATAAATGTCAATTCTCAATTGTGTTAGTTAAGGGTTTGATATTTGGTTGGGAATGAGTTATGACTCATCATAATTAAGGAAATCTAATCTAAGCTAAGGTGTAAGAAAAGACAACTAATCAATTTTCTAAGCTAGTAAAT
>JANSVA010000008.1:4900343-4935262 GCA_025504915.1 Erythroxylum reticulatum | reverse complement strand
ACTAACTTATGATCTTAATCCAAGAAACTCAGATTTGCTGCTGGGCATTAAATAGTGCTGTCCGATAAATTTGCATCGGACAATTATGTGCTTCAATTCTTGTTGTCAATATGCTTAGTTTTCCAGATGGCATTTAGTACAATTCAGTAATTTACTGGGAGTGACTAACTTATGATCTTAATCCAAGAAACTCAGATTTGCTGCTGGGCATTAAATAGTGCTGTCCGATAAATTTGCATCTGACAATTATGTACTTTATCTTCCCTCTAAGATAGAACTAGATTTTATGGACAATATCATGGTTGGTGTTGTGCCGCACTTTCATGTTTGTTACCCGGAGTTATGCATTAGCATTTAATTGGAGGGTTTCTGGTTCTGGATTCTAACTGTTTAGAGATTTTGTTTGTCATATACCTGTCACATATCATAATATTACTTATTATATGTAGATGGGCTAATACTTGATTACAGTTAACCTTTCTATTACTTTCTTTTAACTCTTTTGTATGTTATAACAATGCCTTGCTTTTGGACTTCCACACCTACCCTTCACCAAAGACCAAAAAGTACATTATCATCCCTATGGCATAAATAGTGTCACTGTTCATATGATATGAACAGTGCTGCTTGTATGGTAAGAGCAGCAGTCCATATGAGTAGTAGCATGTATGAGTTGGTCTTTGTCTTACAAATTGATGGACTAAAGGTGCAGACCTAGTGATCGATTTCATTCGCAGATGTTTGAGAGTCTGACCAGTAGGTTGGGCATGTTTATGTGAAATTCCTTTCATACAAGAAGAATCTTAGGATGTCCTTTTCATAGATTGATGGAGTGAACCTGTGAACCCGGAGATTTATTTCATCAGTGAAGGTTCGAGAACTTAACCGGCCTGTTTGGGCATGCTTGGGCAAAACTCACCCGAGATTAGAAGAGTCTTACATGTGGCTCAATGAAATTCTTCCAAGCAAGAATAGTCTTGGATGTTTGAGGGATCCAGCAAGTCCTTGAACTGGTTTTAAGGGAATCATTTGTAGCAGAGTGAACATTGACTGTAGCTTGAAGAGTGTTGTGATTATGTTGTTATAATATGTATCACATATTCGTATAGATGCCAAAGAGTCTGGCTGAGCCAGGCCTCCCAGATTAACCTTCCTAAGGTGTGGCTCGAGCCTGGTCCAAAGCTCGATCGCACCTAGCTCATGTTGCCTGAGCCTGACCCAAAGACTGCGAGCCACCCAAAGCTCTTCATTGCATCTCATTGTTGTCAAAGTCTTGCTGCCCATCAATCTGTCATCCCTTGTTTGAGATCCAAAAGTGCATTTGCAAGGACAACCCAAACTATGAGTCTTATTAATCTAGAAAGAAAACTTAGAAGGAACAAGGGAAGAGATGAGAAGGGGATGCTGAAGTCATTGGTCTTCAATCGTGGGTGGGTCAATAATTTCTTTCAATTTTTCCTGCGCATATGCTGCTTGGACAAGAGCATAAGGCCATCTTATTCTGCACTATAAGGAACAAGAGAAGTTAACCGAACATAAGAGAAGAGACGGATCAAGAGCTTCAGGAAATGCAACATGTAACAGCGAGTTGGGCGGCTGTTGAAGCAGAAGAAGAAGGGGCTAGGGTTTTTTTTTTTATATATAGTTGGGCAAGGCCATGGAGCCGAAGCCTGGCTTGAAGCCCATAAATTGAAAAAAAAGCTGAGCCATACTCAAAGCCCGGACAACTCAGGGTGAACTTATTGATTTCAGGCTGGGCTGTTTTAGGCCTGGCTATTTTGCCAACCCCACATATTCGGATGATACTTTCATTGCTCGTATTATCTGCTACTATAAATTGATTGGCTGAAATCAGAGCTAAGCCATTCTACTCATTCTTTTTTTCTTTTGCACGCAGGAAAGGGTGTTGAGGGTGATCTTGTTTCTCACATCATTGTCATACCATGTGTCTAAACCTATTCTTATTATCACAACTTCTGATATGCTTAATCTATGGGATCAAGGGTTCTTCCACATTGCTTCTTCTGATGTAGTGGTTTACTGTGGAAACAAAGATGTGCGCAAAGGAATTAGAACACTGGAGTTTAATGAGGAAGGAAATTGTGCATTGTTTCAATATCTAATAACATCAATGGATATTTTCATTGAGGTATATCTTTTGCATCTTACACGATTATTTAGCATGGAATTCTATCTGGTTAAAATGATTGACAAGTTGTCTTTATGATGATCTTGCACATTACAATCATCTACAGGATGATCTTACTCAAAGTTTTTGTCTCTTACAAAACATAATAGGCATGTGTGGTTGTCACGAAAGAAACTTTTTTTTTTCTTTTTGGAAAAAATGGATTTCTAACGTTTTTGTACTTCTATAAAAATCTGAAGAAGTGAAATAAAAGATGAAACAAAGATTTGTTATTACTATTACTGAATTTACTGGACTTCTTGGTTCAGTAATGAGGATATCTAACCACACAAATGGTTCTGTAGGATCTTAATGTGCTCGATTCTATTGAATGGAATGTGGTTGTGATTGATGAGTGCCAGTTCTCTGGGATATATTCTCATATCTCAAAAGTTACTGAGCTAAGAACTGACATGAAGCTTCTCCTTGTCAATGGTCAACTTAAGGTATGGTTCTACATGACTACATGCATTGATATTTATCCTGAATTATTTTGTGGTGCCTCCACTAATTTTGTTGACGTTCTGTATGTTACTCTATATGTTACAGGATGATATTGCTGAACATTTGTTACTGCTTGATTGTCAGAGTGGTTGCAGTAATGAGAGCTCAGTTATTTTATCTAACAATAAGATCAGTAATTTGAAGGATAGCTTGTCAAGGTATTTGGTTAATGGTGGCAAGTCGGAGTCCTCAAAATTTGAAGAGTATTGGGTACCTGTCCATTTATCACCTATGCAGCTGGAGCAGTATTGTGCTTCTCTACTTTCAAATGCTCTATCTCTTTGTTCATCCTCAAAAAATGATACTGTTGGGGTCCTTCGAGATATTCTCATCTCCACACGGAAGGTGTGGCTGAATAAATTCGCAATGAATCACATGATTTTCTGGATTTAATTTCTCTTTTATTTGTATTATATCTTTGTTTGCCAATGCCTGTGATTTGGTGATTTTATCTCTTGATTGTTATACCTATTATGGAATTTTGGTCTAGGCTGCATGTGCATCTAGATATTGTTTATTCTTATCAATAGTTATTGTCTCTTATTACTATAAATAGTGCATTTTTTTTAATAGGCTGAAAATTTGGGTTGGATCATAAACTTGTCGATACTTTTCATTTTCATTTACATTGTTTCGGTACTTCATTAATTTCTCTGAGCTTCAGATTATTGCATCTACTCTTGTGATTTGTTAGTCATATGCTTGTTGATGGTTGGCAGTGCTGTGACCACCCCTACATCACAAATCCATTACTGCAAACCTCGCTGTTGAAAGATTGTAAAGAAGTTGAGATTTTGGATATTGGGATACAAGCGAGTGGCAAGCTACAACTTCTTGATACTATGCTTTCTGACATAAGGAACAGAGGTTTAAGGGTCCTAATTCTTTTTCAGGTACACCGAATTGATTTATTTCTTCAGTCCTTATAAAGCTTTTACATATGATGTGTTGCATGACTTAAGATGTTTTGGGTTAGTCCCTGTTTCTTACAGCTATTCCAGCGTCTGCAATTTCTGTATGTCTTTATGGTTATTATGGTGTTTGGTTTATGTATGTCATTCAAATGTGTTTGACTGCGATGCTTAAATAGAAGGCAACTAATCTTGAATTACTGCTCTCTTCCTCCATCTCTCTCTCTCTCTCTCTCTCTCACACACACACACACACACACACAGCCAATATAAACTTGGAAACAAGACTTTTAGATTTACATAATTTAATCTATCAACTTTTTAATGTTGAACCTTTTGAGGAACAATAATCTTTTACTTGATAGGGAAAAGAGCATTCATGTTAGATTTGGTCCCTGATGTTCTGAATAAATGCACAAAACATTTAAAACTGTTTTATGAGACATACAGAATATTTCCATTATGACTGAATTTCTTGTAGTTTATTGATAGAGTGATGTTCCAACTTCCTTAATGGTGTTGCAAAGAAAATGTTTCTTTTGTTGATTCTAATTCTCTTAATTATGCACAAGTCTATGTAATCTTGCTGGTTCAATAGTCAGCCCTTTGAGTTGATTGGTCATTGGTGAGATTTTGATGCGTCCAAGAAATCACCCTGATGATGTTCTTTTTTAACGTTTTTAAACCATATTTCACCTTTTCCTTTTCAATTCCCCCAGTGTGATGTGTTGCTTATGTGTTTGTACAGTCTAGTGGTGGTGGTGTATGTATTGGAGATATTCTGGATGATTTTGTGCGTCAAAGGTTTGGAGAAGATTCTTATGAGCGTATTGATGCGTTTATTACTCCTGCAAAGAAGCAAGTAAAAGTTCACAACTTCAATAATAAGCAAGGAATGTTTGTCTTGTTATTAGAAACTCGTGCTTGTTCTTATACCATCAAAGTTTCATCAGTAAACACTGTCATCATATATGGTAGTGACTGGAGCCCAATGAATGATTTACGTAACCTGCAAAAGATAACAATTGAAATGCAACATGAGCAGATAAAAGTATTTCGTCTATATTCACTATATACTGTGGAGGAAAAAGCTCTAATCCTTGGAAAGCAAGGCAAGAAGCTTGATAGTATCTTACAGAATATGAACTCTAGCACTATTCACACGCTGCTTATATGGGGATCTTCGTATCTATTCGAAAATTTGGCCAATTTTCATGGTGGAAGTCCTTTGTTTGAAAATTCACTTTTAGATGTTACCCGGGAGTTCTCTGTCATAATTTCTGACAACAGCACAGAAAATGGTACAGACAACCTATCTCAAAATTTGAAAGTCAAACAGAAACAAGGAAGTTATAGTGTCAATTTTCCTTTGCCTGGTGAGCTGAAAGTGCAGTTTATGGGTGAAGATCCACCACATATATTCTGGAAAAAGTTGTTGGAAGGAAAGGAACCACGGTGGAAATATTCATCTGTTTCAAGACAACGAATTCGGAAAAGGAGTCAGTTGTTTGATTTACAGCAGGAAATAGATATTGAAGGTATCAAAATTCCAAAAAAGTGCAAGAAGTTACCTACAACAAGCAATCATGCACCTCGTGCAAAATCAGCTGTAAATGATGGAGATATAGCTGCTAAGGACAGGGAAGGTGATGTCGATGTGACTCCTTTCCGTAGTGTTATTTCTTGGGTCTGCTTCAGATTAAAGATTTATTGAATTGTCAGTGGTGTACAATATTCTGGCTTTTTCTCATCATTTCTGAATAACCTTTCATAAAGCATCTCCTTGTATGTGCAGGAACAATTGGAGTTCCAGCTCAAAGTTTGTCTGATGTGCTACCTGAATCAGACAGTCAACCAACTGCAATTCATTCCAATTATACAAACAACTCTGTTTTTTTGTCTAACAAATCACCAGAAATGCCTAAAGCCAATATGAACAAGTTTAATGATAGAACTAATGTGCACAATGCACAGAAAAGTCTACATCTTCAATTGAAGCCTGAAATAGCAAAACTTTGTGGAATTTTACAACTTCCAGTATGCCTCTTAGTTCCTTCCCAGTGTTCATATGTTCATAGTGTTCCTTTATTCCCCTTTCTTCAAAAATTTAGTTTTGCTACAAGGCATGTCATTTGTGTTTTGCTATCATTGCAGGATGGTGTCAAGACTATGGTTGAAAGTTTTCTCGAGTATGTAATGAATAATCATCGTGTCAATAATGAACCTGCAACTGTATTGGAGGCCTTTCAAATATCCCTTGTAAGGACTTATAATTTCTTATATCTACTGCTGCTTACACTGTTATTTCTCATTATCTATGTTTTTCCCCCCAATATCATTGTTAGTCTCACAACGTGAGTGAATTATAAGGTATGTTTAGGTGTACATAGTTATGTAAGAAGTAATTGATTATTTGAAGGTTTGTGATGAGCATAACTGTAAAGAAAAATTATATTCTTTTACTCTATGCGCCATAATCTCTTCAAGCATTTTGTTCTACCACATATTTATAATGCATGTAATTGAGGATTTGATGGAATAAAAGAACATAATTAGTATTTGCATAAGATGGCTTACGTATTGGTGATTACGATATTAAATAACTTCCCATTTTTATTTAACTCAAACTTGATTAGATTATGGTTGTTAGAAACAATGAAACAAAAGAGAAGATTGTCGAATATAATGTTAATACCTCTATAGTGTACCAAGCCCCATATTGAAAGAGAGGAGAATTTAAAACTCTTTTGCTCACGTGCAACAAATTTACCATTAATTTTTTAAAGTATCAAAGTATGCACATTTTTTGGATGTATCATTTTATTTTAAGAAAACTTTCATGGGTGGGACCTTCACATGCATAAACAGATTTCTTCTTTTTAATGTATGTTTTTATTGAATATGTACGGACTTTCTTGATTACAGACTTATGAAGAATAATCAGTTGCTTAAATTTTAAAATTATTCACCATATGCAATGTGTATATAATATACACACATAAGTCTGAACGGACTAACTTTGGCCTTTGACAAAAATTCCATGTTCTGAAATTAATACAACTAAAATGATCCTATATCTGAAACTTTTTCCTTTGTTGTTTGGCAATCCGTGCACCTTATTTCATCTTCTTATTTTTCTCAAAAAGGAGGATTAATTCCTTATACACTAAGGTTCAAACCTTGATGTGTTTATGGTGGAAGTACATCACGTCTATACTTGGCCCAAATTTGGGTCCATGTGAACCCAAAAGACATAGGAGGATTACTTTTCCGTCATAAATTTAAACTTAGAAATTCATGTCTAATAGTCTTGGCCATGGATTCCAAGTTTTCTATTATTTTCTATTTTCAATTGATTTCCCTGGAATAGGGCCTTGATTGGATTTTAACCTTGAAGAAACATTTAAATAGATTATATCTCTAAATGATTTAATATGACCCTATTATGAAACCCCTTGATATTTGAGGTTTTAAAGTGAATCATTTTTTCCCAAATAAAGTTAAATAGAGATAAAGATCTAGTGTTTTTACTGCTTTCATTTGCAATGTATATGATTTAAATTTGGATAAAAGAAATTTATTTATTCTTAGAGTTTGATATCTCATTGTCAAGATGTGTCGTGTATAGAGTTGGTAAAGTATGTGGTTTGAGTAAATCATTTTTCTTAATATCATTCAACACTTGAACTAGCAATTCACTTGTTACTTCTGTGCTGGAAAATTTCAGTGCTGGACGGCAAGTTCTTTGCTGAAGTACAAACTAGACCACAAGCAATCTCTTGTACTTGCAAAAAAGTACATGAATTTTGGCTGCCGCAAAGAAGAGGCAGATTTTGTTTACTCAATGTTGCGGTGTTTGAAGAAACTGTTTTTGCATCATACTGGAAGGCTGAGGACAGCCTGCTCTCCAAATGCTTCTCAGATACCTATTCCAGATCATTTACCTTCAAGGCCTTCACAGTCAAGGCCATCAGATCCACAGGTCTCTGGTGATCAAGTTCTTCCCCACGTCGTATTGGCACGCTATGATATCTCAAAAAGTATCAAGGATATCGAAAAGAAGTGTGACAAGCAGATGGCAAAGCTCATTGCAAAACAGGAGAAAGAAAAGGAACAAGTTTTAAAAAAATACGAGGAAGAGAAGGCACAACTTGATAATGAACATAAAGCAGAGGCAGCTGTTATTCGTCTACTTGCGAATAATCCATTGGGATCAGACAAACTTAAGTTACTTGATATTCACTATGCCAAGAAGTTTGAAGAACTTGAGCATTGTAGGGAAACAAGCATAAAAACTTTAAAGGTGAAGCATATTGCTGCAATAAACGGGTTAAAGGAGGGAAAGAATGATTGGGTGGAAGGAGTGAAGTCATGGGCTCAAGTTGAATTATTAAATAAGATGTCTTCACTTGAAGCGGGATATACTAAGGCAGAATCTCTTCCTTTAAGTTCAGGCTATGAATTACGAAATCTAGAGAATACCCCATCCACACCAGGGGGAGAGGCTCCAGTGGAAGTGCCTGAGGCCTTAAGCTCCAATGGGGATGAAGAGGATGTTCTCCCTGGCTTACAGTCTTTGTCTGAGCAGATATCTCATTCCAAGTCAAACATGCTCGGTGGTGAAGCCCAACGGGGGATGGCTGACAGCGTGCATTTGAGAAAAACTTTTCAGAATGTTGTCTCTGATACTACATTTTCATCTAAAGTTTGTACCCCAGATATGGAAGTTCGCTTAGGAGTTCCTGAGGCTGCTGGTTCTAGTGATAGTCTGGAGAATACTGATCATAGACCTTGCTCTGAAGAACAAAATATTCTTGGAACCACATTGGTATCACCTTGTAAGGAGTTCCCAACTGAAGGCCCTGATAGTGCCAATACCCTGGGTGGCTTAGAGGATGTTGTCCCTGTAAATCCTCCATTGGGAGGAAAAACTTGTGATTTTACTGTTTCATGCATGCATGATGGAATTTTGTTGGGAATGCCTGATACTGCTTCACCTGAAACTGGTAGGGACTTGAACATCTCTGGAAAGAAAGAAAGAGTTTCTACTTTGGCCCCTGATCATGAAAGCATTCATTGGGGTACGATTGCTTGTGGCAGTAATCAGGAGTGTCTATCCTCAGATAATATCGCTGGAGCAAACCAGCAAAATGGGGATGCTTCATCAGGAGGGCCTGAAACTAATTCCAGCAAAGAATGTGACATTCATGATATTGGTACATGTGGTAGCCGGATTATTTGTGATGAGAAGCATCAAGACTCTCGCACCTCAAGTATAATTGAGGGAACTAACCAGGTAGCTGGTAAAGTCACAGTGGAAGTGCCCGAAAGTGCTCCTGGTAAAGCAGAGGAGGGTGGTATAGCTTATAAACAGCAAGATGAAAATGGCCAAACAGATCAGAACGTGTTTAATGAGGACTTGCAGTCATTGGATAAAGCTGCTGCGCATGAGCAGGATGCAGAGGCTTCAGTTCGAATAACTGAAATTCCTGATGGTGAATTTGTGACATGTGCTAATGATATTTTAGAGACGGATGGGGTATGCCCAACATTTTCAGATAAAGACGATGGTGCTATTTCCATCTACAGTTGTGATGATCCTTCCCCGTTCTTCCCCGTTCTTGAAAGCAGTATTGCTGAATTTCCTAGGCAAATGGTTGAGAACCAAATGGATCTGTTGAATCAAACCATTTTGCAGCCCACAACACATTTTGCTGAGCATCCACCTGTAGAAACACCTGTTAGCACTTCAGGGATACATGTTGCAGATGCAAGGCCTATTCCTGCTTCTTCTACTACTAATAGTCATTATGTACAAGCTGCAACTGATGTAGGAATTCCTTCACCCCTACACCATGATCCACTTCAAAATGAGTTGGAGAGAATAAGGAAAGAAACTGACCAGATTATTAATATCCATGAAGGCAGAGTTAGTATCCTTTTATTTAACTGTCTCGTCTTTGATGCTAAATGAAGCCCTAGGTTTTTTCTTGAAATGAAAACTTCTTTTCCATTTTGCAGAAGCAGCAGTTAAATGATGAGTGTGAGAAGGAGATAGCAGAGGTGGTTGCTCAGATTCGTAAAAAGTACGAGACCAAAATTCAGGAGCTTGAGAGTGAATTTCTCTCTAAGAAGAAACAGTTGGAGGGCAATTACAAAAAAGTTTTCATGAATAAGATCTTGGCTGAGGCTTTTAGTTCCAAATGCAGGGATGTTAGAGTCTTAAACTCACCAGCCACGCAGCAAGGTATTTGATATATGTGATTATGTCAGCCATGTGGAAATCGTAAAATTCAATGTCTAAAGTGTCTTGCAAGCCCTAATGTCTTCTTTTTTTTGGCTGTTTAACCTGTCATGCCCAAATTTAAACAAATTAAGTTTATTATGCTATAAAATTTGAGTGATTTAAGGCCTATTGGAATCTTACGTTGTCATGTGGCAAAAATTAGTCCCAGTTCCTTGTTAGGTGATGATTTTTGTTATAAAATACATTTTCAAATCTGGTTGTTTGACTTCTGAAATTCTTGTTTGTGTCATTGTTAAATAATCAGAAATTTTTACTCTCAGGACTTGATGACTGTTCTTTAATGAGTTTGATGGGCAAAAAGTGAAAGGTTAGGTATTTAATTATTGATTATGAAATGACAGGAATAGTTAAGATTTTATTCATTGAGACTACAAAAATGTCATCAATTGAGCATTATTGGTATGAAAGCTGACCACATTTCTTTATAAAGTACCCGAATAGAATTGTGGGAATTTACGGTCTTAACTACACAATGAAGCTATGCAACTGTTACCATTGTATAAAACTTGAGCATCTGATTAATTCAGGATATTTGAGTTTCTATAAATGAGGCTTCAGCTTCCATAGATGAAGTTAACTTTTTAATGACAAATTATAAATTGCTATAATCAAGTAGCTTTGATGTAGGATGAGCAGAATATATATCAAATTAGTGATTAGAATCCACAGAACTTTCAAAGTCTGGCTGCTCGAATTTGTGTTTCAGGTTTGGGATTTTAGCTTAGGTTGTTCAAAGTTCAAGTTAGGACTAGCTGGAATTTTAATAATGGAAGGTAGAGAACTAGAAATCACTCCTAAGGTCAAGAATCATTCCTTGAAGAAAGCTTTACACTTTTAATTGAAAACTCAAGTTTATAGAAAATATTGAGGATCTTCAATAAGTTTTTAAGTTCTAAACAATTAAGATAACATATCTTACTACAAAACTTAGCACAAACTAAATTTCAGCCTTAGTTGTCTTTTTTGTCACCTCAACTCTTACTCTTCATCCTATCAAATTAAAGTCTGTAGTTAATTGCTTTGCCCTTTTTTTATTTTCTTATAAACTCTTTAACTTCTTTTGCATCAAGCTTAGTTGGTTGAAATTACAAATTCTAGCACTTTGTGGTTGAGTAACTTGCCCTCTTTTGTATCTTCTGTACACTCTTTAAGTTCTTCTCTATCAAGCTTAATTTTGAAGTTACAAATTCAAGAACCATTTTTAGGTTCAGGGGTTTAGTTACCCCTGAACCAGTTGTTCAGCCCCTTCATAGGGGTTTAGTTACCTGCACGTGTCTTTAATGTCATCAAACCTGCCTACTTGTTGATGCACCAACTTTTAATTCAAGGGATTCGGAATCCTGTAACTGTAACTTTCCTTAGCATGTATTTACTATAACACTATTTGTTCTCTTATTTTTCTCGTTGATGATGCATTTGTGCCCTTTTTTTCATCAGAATTGTCCTCTAGTTTTCTGCTGCAACTACTTCAGCTGTCCTCACAAGATTCTGCTCAGAGGCCTATTACTGGTTTGAACTTGGCTAGTTCTCCAGCTGCCAGTTTGCAAACTGCTACACAAACGACTCCTGCACCTCAACCATATGTTGCAACATCAAAAGTTGTCTCCTCTTCCTCCATGCCCTTTTCTGGCACCTCAACCAGATCATCCCCCTTAAGCTCTATTTTGCCAATAACAGGCAATGCTGGTACCTCAGCCAGATCACCCCACTTGAACCCCATTTCGTCACCTATTCCTGACACTTCAACCAGAGCAGCCCATTTAAGCCCCATTTTGCCAGCTATAGGCAGCCTCGGCACTTCATCTAGATCAGCCCACTTAAGTCCTATTTCGCCACCAATAGGCAATGCTGGCACTTCAACCATACCCCGCCACTTGAGTCCTATTTTACCACCAATAAGCAATTCTGGTACTTCACCTCCCTTAAACCTGATTTCACCCCCAATAAACAATCCTGGGGCCTCAACCAGACCACCCCACTCGAGCTTCATTCCACCAACAATTACCAATCGTCAACTTGGGAGTGAAATTAGAACTCCTGCTCCTCACTTGCAACGTTTCAGACCTTCAGCATCAGTAGGATCTAATACTGCATCTGTTGCACCTAGCATGCCATGTCAACAGGTGGTCTCTAGCCCCCTCTCCACTCCCACACTTCATAAGCTTCCAGTACAAATCCAACCATCAATACATCAAGCTAATCCTCAAAGTGGAGTCCAGTGGTCTGAAAAAGCAGCAAACCTTCCAACTATTTCAAGTTCGTCACTATCGGCAATTGAGTTGCTTATGGATGTTGATGCAGTTCCACCATGCAGTTTGCCTCCACTAACAGCTACGGGGTCTAACTGGGATCAATTGCTCGTCCCTAACCAATTTGATGGTGCACCAACAAATTCATCGTGTGAAAATGATGTCGTCTGTTTGTCAGATGAAGACTGACTAATAGGACTGGTTTTAGTGAAGTTTACGAAATGCAATGTGGTAATGGCCTGGAGACCGCAGTGATTCTTAACTGTATCCTTCTTGTACAGCAGAACAGGTAGCACATATTCAAATTCCCATGTAGCTGTAGTTTTGTATATATCTGTTTGTAACGGCTTATTGTGATCATCATACTGAATATGGTGCCGTTAAGAGGCTGCCTGTTTCATGTAAGTTTTTATTATTTCAGTTTCCGGCGTCCTTTGTGTTTGATAAAGATGCCACCTTGATGAAAATCATTTCTTTATTTGTAAGTATTACATTAACCACCTCGAAAGCTTTAGCTCAGCAGCAAAGATTTGACAAAGATACCTCCACCAATGAGCCCATTTGGATTAAATGAGCATGAATAGATATATCTTCAAAATTTTGGATTAAAAAATCTTTTCCAATTTCTAACATAATATTTTTTATTGTAATTTTACCCCAAAAAATCGTCTTCTTGTCACCTGTAACTAAGACTCTTTTAAAGTCAACGTATCAGCAGGTGCCTATGTTACAATCAAACACACGCCTTAACCTTTATCTTCTTTTTACGCCTAAGTACGGAAAATGATGGATTGTCATATAAGGAAACTCAGTTGAGGATGTTTATTTTCTTGTTTGAAAAACATAAGCTGCATAATTTTGAATGAGCATTTTCTTTGCTATCTTGCTGTCGTTATAACACACCAATCAATAGATAAATGGAATATCGAACATGACGACGGATAGCAGCTTGCCGGTCAAAGGGCATGAAAATTCAACAAAAAAAGTGGGCAAATAATGCCATAAACTATATATTTTTTATAACCCCATTTGAAATTTCTGCTCCGTAAGATTGAGCGCTGATATAAGACTGCTCCTGGAGGTTTCTTGGTGTACTTGGATCTTTGATCTAATAGCTGCCAAAAATAGTCAGACAAAGCACAGTTGGGTGTGATGATTTTGGTTCTAGTACAGCTATAAAAAGAAACCTAAGCTGGCTTAAAGTACGTCATAAATAAGTGGTAGACTTCACTTTAGGCAAGTAGGCATAGCCATGTTATGCTAAAAAGTAAAACGATCACCCTACTACTTATTTCAATGCCATTACAAATGTAGGTAAGTAGCACTCACACCATTCCTTATAAATGCAAATAAATTTGACTTGACGCAAAGAGTAGCTTTTGACAACTGTATTGTGTGTGTAACAAATGACATTCATGCTTGACACCCTGTCAATTTCCTCAACTGCATAGACTATCATTAATTCAGCGCCAACATTTGGTCATCTCTCTCAAGCACTCACCTGTTGGGCTTTTTATCATTCAAACTTGATACCCACCTAAGACTTTTAACATTTTTTTATAACGATAATATTCATAATAACATGCATATAAAGTATTCTCAAATAAATTCTTTAAAAACAATAACAGAAATTGAGTTGAACGAGTTTATTTATATTTTGATGTGATTCTCACTAATAGAATTAATGAGATGTACTATCAATATGTTAGGATTAAAGATTATTTTATACAAGTTTGAGAAAAAAAATAAATACAAAACACAACAAATATTCACGGAAAAAACAGGATTAAAAGTGATAAAATTCTATTACCACTAACAAGTTCGATAATATTATAGGTTAAAGAAATAAAACAAGAATTACCTTAAAAGATTAAAGAAAATTTTCTTCAAATCTTTGATTAATCAAAATATCAATCACAATAATAAAAAAGCTTCTTATAAATATACTTTAAAATCAGAGTCCTAAAAAGAATAACATTTTAAAATAATAAAACTTTAAGTGACTAAAATATGCACACCAGTAATGGTTTTGTTTTGAAATTTTTAGTGCACATAACAAAGACAATTTTGGTGCACTGTTTCTGCCATTACAATTTACTCGTGAGTTTGAATTGGTTGTCATTTCTCTTTTATTAAAAGGAAAATAAACGCAACAAATTACAAAACGAGCTGAGAGAAACAAATCTCCGACATATCATCTGGAAGGAGAAGATGGCACCCAATGGGTGAAGTAGCAAAATAGGTAACTCCTGCATCAAAATGATCGGCGTAAGTAGCAAGCTAGTCGGTATATTTATTGCTCTCTCAATATATATGTCGATGTGCAATAGTCCAGTTTTGAGTAAACAGTTCGTGAATACCCCAAACGATAGGATTGAGAGTCATTAATCGGTTGTCTGAGGAAGATATTATGTTCATTACCACTATTGAATCCACTACAAGCTCAATCCTTCGATACCCCAAATCTCACGCTAGTGTAAGTCCGGTAAAAACTCCCCAAAGTTTCGCAAACACAGACGAACACCATCCTAGGTTTTGTGTGAAGTCTCCAATCCAATTGCATGTACTGTCTTGTAGAAGTCCACCTGCTGTGGCCAAGGACTGGAAATGTTTGTATGCTCCGTCTGTGTTTAGTTTGACCTACCTTATGTGAGGTTTTCTCCATCCAATGAGTTGTTCTTAAAGAGAATGATGACTGGTGTCAGTTCGGCTGTGCCACACGTCGGCCTTGTGGATCTGATCTGCATAAGACAAAATAAGAAAAATATATGAGGATGGACAATTAAAATGTTCATAAAAAAACGTCATGTTTTTCCATGCCCATAGGAACCAACAAATAGTGCCAAATAGAGTTAACCAATCATGCCCAAGAACTTTTTGGTGATGCTAGAGATTTTTCAATATCCACTTGTGGCGTAGTGAAAAAGTCAGTGGACCTTAGATGCGGAGTAAAAATATGTCACATTTGGCGAGCTTTGATGTAGTCTCACATTACATGAAGAGAGGATTTCTCAGAGCTACAATGATAACAATCGCCATCCGTAATTAAATGCTTACGAACGCATTGTTGGTTAGTAGAGTCGATCGTGAGCGAGGAGCCAGAGGAAGGAGCGAACACGTTGTGGGCCCTTCCACTACCAGATAGCCCTCCACTCCCCATGAGGTGAGTCGTCTTCATGATCCATAATCAGGGAATAAGTTGAAGCTACAGTAAATTGTCCAGTGTCGAAGACTCCCCAACTCAACTTATCCTCCCCAAGGTAGGGCTTTGGTGGGAACGTGCCTGCAATTGATCGGCAAATTGATATTGGGAGATAGAATTGAAAGGCGTCCCAGTTTCAATTACTGGCAGCATCCGTAAAATAGTGGACACTACAATTGAGAGTGGACTTTGAGAATGGGAGATAATTGAACTGGGTCCGAAGGCCATCGCCGATCATCCATTTCAGGCCCCTTAGGACTATGGGCCAAGTGGCCTTTATGCTTTTCTAGATCATTGAGCCCCCATTTACATCAAAGGAGGTGGGGAGATGGATGGCATCAAATTTATGTTTCGCCGATAGAACTTTTACCTATAAGGTGTTAGGCTTGGCAATCAGAGTCCAGCCCAATTTCACCATAAAGGCATCATTAGTTTTTCGAATTTTTGGGATGCCCAGACCTCCCAGCTCTTTTGGTTAACAGACTTCCTCTCAATTCACTAAGTGAATCCGTTGTTGGCCATAGGACGAACCCCACAAAAATTGTCGCAGTAATTTCTCCAGCTCGTCGCAAAGGCTACGGAGCAGCCGAACTGTCTACATTGTGTAATTGGAAAAGGTCGTTAGAATTGATTGAGCAAGAGTGATGCGCCTTGCAAAAGATAGAAGTTTGGCAAACCAGCCAAATAATCGTTGTTGCACCCTATCAAGGATGTATTGATGGGTTCTTTTTTTTGCTCATTCGTGCAGTAGTGGAACTCCAAGATACCTGCGGAGATCATTCTTCTGGGTGAACCCCAGAGCTCGGCTTAAGAGGTGTATGGTCGGAGCAGGAATTTTTTTGGAGTAGTAGCATCTGGATTTTTCTTAGCTGACGCGCTGACTTAAAGCAGCACGTAAGGAGTTTAAAATATCCTGAATGACGGACACTTGATCCATGGAAGCTTCGGAAAATAAGATTAGGTTATCGGCAAAGAACAAATGGGAAAGAATCTGAACCGGTTATCTTTTATAATCCTTTTCCAAATAAAGCTCCTTCACTTAGAACCAATATCATAAATTTGATTTCATTTTCTTAAAGTTATGTTTCGTTAAGTGAGTATTAATAGAATTGAATGAAATGTAATATTATTCCATTGTTTGAGACGAGAGTTTATAATATAATATAATAGAATAAGATGAAAATGAATGGTTTCACATTTCATCCTAATCATTAAAAATAAGTTATCTCCAATTTGAGAGTTTTAAGATAAAATGAAAATGATAAACAACTTTTCACTATATTACATTATAAATTCTTCTTCCAAACAACATTTTACTATATTACATTATGAACTCTTTCATTTCTCCCAGGCAATAATTTTCTAATATTACATTCATTTACATATAACTCATTTCTTTTCATTAAAAATCTTACGTCCAATTAAACATAGCCTAAAGTAGTAAAGTTTCACTCTTTGTACTTTTGTTAATTATCCTCTAATATTCTTCAATAGACCTCTAACAACCTTCGACATTTTATTTGAACTATTGGCAACTTGTCCTGGTCCTTCTTCATAACTCCCTTGCTTTGACGTTTGTGTAGCTTAATAGATATTTAATTTCATCATTTTTTTTCCTTCTTTTCAAAAGGATTCATTCTTCAATGAGCATTTTCATCTACAAAATAAAAAAATAGTTGATGCTTGTCTAAAAATTCCTCTCTCACATCCTCCATTCACTCTTTTTCACTTGTTTTTTATAACTCCTTTTTTATTTGCCATAAGTATTTGAGTTTTTCTCAAGTTTTTGTTCTTATCCTTTCTCCTTAGTCTCTTTGGCTCACCATCACAAATCTTGAGTTGATCTTTATAAACTTGCAAACACTATATCATATAGTGCCTTATACCTCCCAATTAAGAAAGAAATTAACTGCTTAGCTACCTTAAATTTTCACTCTCATTCAATTATTATAGATTATATTATTTAAGGTATATTTTAGTTTGTAGTCTCAAATTCTCCATTAACTATACACTAATTGCATTCATATAACTTTCTCTTTCTATGATCATAACACAAATTCGATCCTTGATGGAATACCTTGGATGGAAGATATCGTAATTGAAAAGCCGAAAGGGGTAGTAGTTTCGCAAACTTTCTAATTTTATCGTAGACGTTTCTAGCACAAACAAAAACAAAAGCAATCAAAAACAAAATAATAAAAAGCACCATAAGTTTAGTAACGCAGTTCGGCACCTTGTCTACGTCTGCGGAACCCTCACCCAGCTTATTACTTTCACGAAAGTACAATAGATTTATTCAAGATTTTATTAAGCTGACACCACTCAATCCTTGACACTATCTCTTAAATTCACTCCCCTTAAAAGATTTTCGCACCTACTAATATGACCGACTCGTGTCAACCTTAACAGAAAATTTTTCTAAACAACTTTTAATAATAGATCATTAATAAAAATAACTTAAGTGGTGAATCAACTAAGAAAGAAATGACAATACACTTGAGATAAAAGATGGACTTTCCTATAGGTTAAGCTTCCCAAAATATATCTCAATAATTTGTTCACCAGCTGGACTAATCCACAGTAACTCCAAAATCAAACTATGGCTACTCAGTTAACAACCGACAGAACATACACGCAGTCCTCAATTACCTCTCAGTAGAAAGTCAACACATAAAGAGAAAGACATTCTCAACCGTATACCACTCTAACGATCCAACATCAAAACAAGAATCCCGGAGTTCTTCACTCACGCAAATCATCCAGCTTGAACAATTCCAATTAAATCATATGGCGCACGACACACACCATTGACTCACAAATCAAAAGACACCACAAATCATCTAGCTTGAACAATTCCAATTAAATCATATGGCTCGTGACACATACCAGTAACTCATAAATCAAAAGACAACAGTGTATATTTAACGCACAAGCCAAAAAGAACAAGTCTTCATTCAACCAAAAATTAATTCACTGCATATTTCCAACCCAAAACCCACTCACGACTTACACCAAGTCACACCAAAACTTCCAGCCATCAAGCATACTTAAGGCAATAAACACTTCAGCCCTCTTAGTCACGAGATGCTCAAAGAGTCTTCATAAGATAGAGATCTTCTAATAACCAATCAGCTATAAAATCTAAATAGACTATCTTAAGCAATGCTTTCACGAAAGAAAGACATTGAAGTATAAAAATGAAATACTCAAGCTGATTCATGCAATATTGAAATCAAAACACAGATGTAAACACATAGACATGATTTATACACACGCCTACTCAAGATAAAGTTCTATCACACTTAAACCATTATCCCAAAAATCCAAAAGTGCTCCACTCTACATCACCCACGTAATCCATTATACTTCTTGTCAAGATACACATTAATTAAAGATATGACTCTATCACAACTAGAAGATTATCTCCAATAGCTTTTTAAATTCAAGTCATCATCTAATTAATATCTTATATATCCAATTAATAAATAAAATATCAAAACAAAATAATAAGATATATATCAAAACAAAATAATAAGATATACATCATATATCTTAACATTAATATCTCATTATTCAATCACATCACCCTCTCCCACGTATATAGTCAATGCCTTTTTAATGACCAACATCGTCCCCTCTTTAGGTCTCTTGATATACTTATTATCACAGCATTTTTCAAGTTAGGCATATCATCATCCACTTTCTCTTCTCTCTTGGATACATATTTTATATCCTCTCTTTTAAGTAGTTGGGTTATGTTGTTATCAAGATATGACGTCTTTATATTTCTCTAGCTTATCCCTCATCTTCCTATATTGTCTGATGAGATGCTCATATTGACCTCTTCCTATATTCGCTATGAACTCCAAGTTTGTCCCCACTCTTTCCTCCTCATTCATTTCCTTGTCTTTAGATGAGCTTTTCTTTCAACTTTGACTCATAATCTAGACTCTTGACTAAAAGTTTTTTTGTAATCTATATAATCTATATCAATAAATATAGTTTAAATATTTTTCATTTATCAAATAACTCCAGAAGAAGTAAATTTGATGAAAAACAAAATAAAGAAAAATAACTAGAAGCCAAGAAAATAAGAAAACTTAAAAATAAGAAAATGAACTCGTTGGAACCCAATTACTCTAAACATAAAAAGAGAATAAGAACTGTTAGGTAAAAAATATTACCCAATCTAATAAAAGTAGAGTTCGTGTAACTCTACCATCTTCTTCAATCTGATCGTTATTAACTTTTGAGCCTTGTGTTACTTATATTTTGTAACCCTTTCTAAAAACTTGTTTCTTCATTTGATTTAACAACGCAAACTTGACTTCGTTCTCTTAGAGATCAAAACTTTGCTTCTTTCATTGAAAACTTGTTTAACCTTGTTTGCTTTATCATTGAAAACTTGTTTAACCTTTTTTGTTTTACTCCTTGTCAATAATCCTCTAATACTTTTCAATGAGTCTCCAACAACTTTGGACGCTTCAGTTGAACTATAAACAACCTACTCAAACCCCTTCTAATGCTTTGAGTTTGTTGTATAACTTGAATTGATGCTTTGATTCCCGTAATGTTTTGTTTTTTGTTTTTAACGTGAAAAGAATACAAAAAGTTAATGTAATCCCGCCTGACAGGTACCTGGTGCTCATACATACATTCATTGGCCCCTCCCAAATGCCTTTTTAGATGTAAAGTTCATTCCTCCCGACATGAAATTTATCTGCTTTTGAGACCATGAGCAAATACCAAGTTCATTGCTTCTCATGAAATGGAAAGAGAGGTCTCTTGCATTCATAAAATTTTAAAACGTAGTGGATAGCAATCAAGTAAAGTGTTCACTGATACGGCTCCTTTGTGGTGTTTATACAACTTTTTTTAGGCTTAAATTTATGCTACTTTATGCGAGCAAGTCAACATAAAAAGGCAGAAAGCAGGCTTTTGTGAAGGAAAGATTAGCATCTCTTAAACAAAATGGGTATTTTAAATTGGTTTTCATTTATTGGAAATCTTAAATATTTAAAAGTAGTTTACGCGAGTACTTACGTGTATACTATTTTTTGTTCTAAGTTTATTTATAACTCATTCTATGTAAATAAAAAGACAAGCATTTTTGGAACTCGTATTTCAATTAAGATTAGGAATACAATTAATAGGTCTTATGACGATATTAATTGTACCATTTCTCTTTATTGTTCTCAATCAACAAATATGGCGGCGCTCACTCTTTTCATGAGCAAGACTAATCCAGGCTGCTAAACACGTGCATTTTGTTGTTAAGACAATGTATTGGAAGGTCCAAGTGTTCTATACTTCATCATCTTATTTATTTCTTTGTTTAATTTCAATAAAATGACATTATAGAGGTGTTTTATGAACAACTATCTAACAACTCAGTTAAAATCTAAATGATCATAAAAGAAGTCAAAAAATACGCAATCTTATCCTTAATAAATTTACGAACAATCATCCATTTTATAATATTCTATATGTCATAGTACTGTCTTTAGTTTTGTTTTCAATTTTCTACCATTACATCATATATTATTAATTAAACAAATAATTAATTAATACATAAATTTTAATATATTTTTATTCCTAATAAATCATGAACTGCATTTCTTTAAGACGTTTCAAACTTGTGAGGATACTTCTTATCGATAGGAATACTTGAGAATCATATCCCTATTTAAGTTATAGCTACTTTGTGAGCAACTATTTGGGATGGTGAGTGGGTGTACACACACACATATATATATTTTACCGTGCCATGACCTCCTTCAATGATTGATAAAGAGTCTCTTCATATTTGCCTATGGTTGGATTAAAGGTCAGCATATCTTATAGGACATGAAGGTGTCTGTTGTGGGTCTAGAATTCATTTCATTGCAAATGATCTTTAGGGATTTCTATGAAATTATTCTGTGCTCAGGTTATAAGAACATGGGGTGTCTGTGTGGGCTCACCACCTTTCACTAAGTTTCAAGTGGATGACAAGGATTCGACAAAAACAAAGCTCTCTCCAAGCAGAAATGCAGATACTGCAGATCATGTAGACTGCTTTACAAAAACATTTGACAAGAAAAAAGAAGCACGTGAATCTGATATCTGGTTTGGTTTTGGGTCCATCAAGCTTAAGCCCCACTTGGTGCTGTCCTCAGAGCTACCTAGGTTGAGTTAATATGGTTGTTGAGAACTAAAATGGGATACCGAGCGAAGCCACTGTGGCTGCGTGGCATAATAAGGATAAACCATTTTCTTACCAGAACAACTGCAGACTTATAATATTAATTTCTTACGTGTTCTTAAAATTTGATTTTGGTATGTTTCTTAAGCAACTCCATATCCATACCGAATACCAAATTAGGTGCACCACTCCGAAAGCTTAAGATGACTCCGACACGAATGTCCAAACTTCCATGAAAGGACAAAAACAGCTAACAACTTCACACAGTTGTTGTATCTTACCCAAGTGGCTGACTTCCATGTTTGTGTTTGGGGTCAGACATCCATCATAAGACTACAGAAGTTTAACCAATACACTAACACATATTGCCCCACTTCATCATTCTTCTTTATATGTATCTCTTCTAACGTTGAAAAGCAATGACTCGGGTATCTCGGACGGATTGGCTTTGGTTGGAACACCAAACCTCCAATATAGGAGTTAAATGTTCACCATCTACTACACTACAACAAGATCTTCCTGTATCACTTTTAGTCAATTTTTTAAACTTCTTGTAGATACTTTATTTGTAAGCAGGTTTAATCAATACAGCCACCGCCAACTTGCGAAACCGAAGGTAATTAATCAACAATTTCCTGTTTCAGCGAGGTAAAAACTAAAAGGGTCTTGGAGATAAAAATTCACTACTTTAATTCGTGAAAGTGTAAAAGAGTCGATTTATTATTTGGAGAAACCAAGTGATCAGATGTGAATTAATCACCTTTTCCAGTGTCACCTTCACAGTTGGATAAGGACTCTATCACTTTCACGCATCACAAGTTGTGTTTCGGGGCCTAAGATAACATAATCAAAGACTAAATTAATTTACAATTAAACATTAATGAATTCTTACTTGTCTTTTTCAAAAAACGAAATGTAGTAATTGGAGGCTATTTTTATTTATGGTAAGAGACGGCAACCTCATAACTTTCTAGTATTTATCTACGTTTCGATTATAAAATTGATAATAAAAAAACAAAAGAAGAAGAAGAAACTGTGTTTATAAGAACAAACAATGCAGTATTCAAAAGCAGGAAAACTGATGATGGCATAAGCATATTCTATGGGTCCCTTAGTTGGCCTAGGTGACAACATTACATTGATGAAGAGTTTGACCAATTGAATTTCTTGAAATGGGATTTGAACCGACTTTAAATTTTCAATTTGGTCAGATATTGTTATTTTGTTCAACGACTTAGTTGTATGTCATTGACTATAAAATAATATTGTGAAGGGTTTTTATATTACTAAAATTAAATGCCCGAGTTAGAATAGTCGTGAAAATGAATGTTGGTAGTGATATTTGAGGATGATAAATTCTCCGGAAGCATATGCTAAAGTTAGTGGCAATAGTTCTTCTCAACTAAATTTACAATGATGTTGTATTGAAAAGACAAGCATGGTCAAAAACTCAAAATGCCAAACCAACGATGAGATGAATGAAGCAAGTAAACTCCATTTCCATACCACATCAGAATTATGGGCATGAGAAAGTAGGTTTGGGACATGCCATGAATTAAAACCACCGTCAAAAGTACGCCAATGCCAGAATAGCTCGGGATGAACGAAACCAATATCTTTCTGGTTTAAATATAGTCACATTTTTTTACATATTAACAATCAATTATGTGATTATTTGTATTTTAATAATTTCATATAAATTTGTAATTTTTTAATAATTTGATTTTTAGAGGAAGTTTCATTAAGTCTTGGAATTAGTGAGCTAATTTATTGACTCGATGTTAAATTTTTTTAATATTAAAACATAAGATTTCCAATCTTGAATATGTCATGACAAAGTTGGTAAAAATTTAGTGTCGAATTAATTGAAAAACTATATAAAATTATTTTATACCCGTCACAAAATTTTGAGTTATATAAAAATAAAAATATAAAATATTTTATTCATTTTAATAAATAAAATTGTAATTATATCAAAATTTAATTAAATTTATTTCATAATTTAAAATAATGATGTGTAAAATGGCATAGCAGCCCTGAGGCCGGCGAGCAACTTTGGCTGGTAAAGCAAAATGGAGTAATAATAATTCTAACAAAATGGCAATAATGTAATAAACCCGAAAGCAAGGGACAGATGTTAAAAATGGTACTGAAAACGTAACGTGACACGTTTTATTCCTAACAGCTACATAATCGTATTCTCAGAGGATAAATGCTTTGACTATATAATCTGAAAGGACAAAGTTACCCTTAGCTTGTAAATTTAATAACCACAAAAACCTGTCGCAAATAAAAAAAGACACTTAAAACACATTAAAACACACGAAGTCCTTGTTTTGTTTTTAGCTTTAAGCATCCATATGTCTCTATGGGTGGCAACTACAGAGACCACAGTTTCATGATCCAACAGATCATGTCCATGGAGCAAATAGCCTCTTAGATAACAGAAAACAGATTTAGATAGAGAGAAGCAAAGCTTTTGTGTTTATTTGGAGGGATGGTAGATCTGAAAGGCATGGGGAGCAAATGGAGAAAAGCAAAGCTTCTGCTTGGTCTCAACAGCTGCCTCTACGTTCCAAAATCGACTCTTGAAGATGACTCCTTTCCTTACCCTCCGGCTCGTCTCTCCGACGCCGTTTACCTCTCTCAGGCTGCCATCTCCGGTGGCTCTTCCACTCCCACCCCTTCCTCTTCTGGCCTCCGTTTGTCCAAATCCGGATCCAAATCGACCTCCAAGGTGATATACTTGTTTGAGACTACGTACGCGTGTGTTTTATGGTTTTTGGGAGGTAATGTTGTTCTGTTATGGTAAATTTTGGGTTAAGCTGATTGTTAACTTGCTTCTGCTGGTGGGTAATGGCAGTTTTACGTTTTTGTTCTTTCTTTCTTCTTGTCTTGGCTTGTTTGCTATTTAGATTCGATGTTATTTGCTCAAAAATGATTGAAACGGGAAAGAAACCTGTTCCTACTGAAGTTTCTCCATGTCCGAATCTTGGATGCGGAAGCTTGCGCTGGTAGATTTTTTATCGGTTCCTTAAAAATCTTTTTATTTAGTTTTCAGAGCAACTCAGGGAGATTTAGTTCCTTAGTAAAAATTGGGTCTTAGCATAAAAGGAGGATAACATGTGTATAATGATTTATGAGTTGTCAATGCCAATTATTATTAACGCCTAACTGTGGTTTTAATATGTAAACTGACACTAGTTTCAAGGTGCTTATCAAAGTGGGGTATTGTGGGTGTGGGGAGTGTGATTCTGAATATGTTGATGAGAAGATGGGGCATTGGTTGTCAGGTAATTTTCAACCCTGTACATGAGGTAGAGAGGTCGTTTTGTGGTGGGTAATGTTAAAGTGGACTAGTCTCTTTTGAGGACCATTTATCGCTTTGGCTTAATACAAAAAAAGCAATACGCCACCATTGTACAGTGTTGTTGCTGTTATTGCTCTACCCCAGTTCTTTCTCTTGATGGGAAAAAGTGCTTTGTCTCGTTAGCACACCACTTTAAAATTCCATATCTCTCTCTCTCTGCGTTTTATGATAAATTTAGAAAGCCTTTGTAGTATTTGATTGAAATTAAAAATCTATACAAGGAAACAAACAGTCTGAACCAAATCTATTTGCTTCCCTTCTTTTGATGAGGTTTATATTTCTTTTCTCACTAATTATCCTTGGATAGTTTTGTCGCCAAACCTTCACCATTATGTTGTTTAACGCAACTTGATTACTCTAACCCTCTGCTTTTGAAAAGTCTTCTTCCTTGTATGCTTTGTCTTTTGCTGACCTTTGATTGCCTGACATTGACTTCTTTTAAGTTTGATGAGCTAATTTGTTAGGACGCAGACGAGTTTTCAGCAAATACGTTTCTTTTCAGAAAAAAGTATATACAATGGGGATATGTGGTGCTGAGACCCTATAAGTTGTGTTCTATTTCTTCTTTTTATGTGTCAGTCTCAATAATTGGGCTGCATTGAGACCGAGGGCTCAGTATTAGATGCACAGTGACATTTGAAATTTACACGTTTATCAACAAAGCTTAATGGAAAGATGTTTATTACATCACTAGAATTGAATATTATTTTAATGTAAATTCTGGCTGTATGTACCCAGGTTTTTTTTTATATTAAACTTTTACTTTCGGGAGCAGCGGTCGAATACCAAGATGCAAATAAGTGTTGTCTAAATATACTTTTACATTGGATCATAAATCCTCTAGTGATTTATTGCGTCTGAATAAACTAGAATAAAATGATTAAAATCTCATAGCGGTCAATATTTATATAAAGTCTGTTGATTGATCATTCACTTCATTGACTTGAATATGTAGACAATGTTTGCTTCCATTCAATCTTTTCGATGCATACTTTGGTGCAATGTTGCCTTATGTTAGATGCTTACTGGACTTACTCATCAACTGCAGAATACTTGTGCAATATGCCTCACTACCATAAAACCAGGACAAGGCCACGCCATTTTCACTGCAGAATGCTCTCATTCCTTTCACTTTCATTGCATTACATCTTCAGTTAAGCATGGGAGTCAAGTTTGTCCAATTTGCAGAGCAAAGTGGAAAGAAATTCCATTCCAAAACCCAGGTTCTGATAGTAATCGTGGAAGGACAAGAATCATTCCACCGCGTTGGTCTAGAGATGATGCTTGGACACCAGTTCTAAGAAGAGCTCATGCTGCTCGACCGGATACAGATCGGCATGTTTCATCATTTTATCATGCCCAGGAACCAGCTATTTTTGATGATGATGAAATCTTAGACCATCGATATGTGTTTACTGAGGATGGAATACCAATATCTACAAAAGATGTTGGTTATAGCAACTCAGTTGGAAAGATGGTTGTTGAAACTTATCCAGAAGTTTCAGCCATTAGTAAATCAACTTCGTATGATAATTTCAATGTCCTAATTCATCTTAAGGCTCCCAATACAAGGGGGAGGCATAATAGCAGCAGAAATAATGAATTTTCACCACCATCTCAAAATTCTCGTGCTCCTGTCGACCTTGTCACAGTCCTTGATGTTAGTGGCAGCATGGCAGGTACAAAACTTGCTTTACTAAAACGAGCAATGGGGTTTGTGATACAAAACCTTGGACCTTCTGACCGACTTTCTGTCATTTCATTCTCATCCACGGCTCGCCGCCTCTTTCCTCTTTGTCACATGACTGAGAATGGAAGACAGGAGGCATTGCAATCCGTTAATTCTCTAATATCCATTGGTGGTACAAATATTGCTGAAGGCCTGAGGAAAGGTGCACAGGTGATTATGGAGCGCAAATTGAAGAGTCCAGTTGCTAGTATTATTCTATTATCTGATGGACAGGATACTTATACCGTCACTAGTCCTGGTGGGACTAGGTCTCAAACAGATTACAAGTCTCTTCTCCCTCTATCGGTTCATCAGAATGGTGCTACAGGCTTCCAGATACCTGTACATGCATTTGGATTTGGTACAGACCATGATGCTGGTGCAATGCATTCAATTTCTGAGATATCTGGGGGCACCTTTTCTTTCATAGAAGCCGAAAACGTGATTCAAGATGCCTTTGCACAGTGCATTGGAGGCCTGTTGAGTATTGTTGTGCAGGACCTACAGGTCCAAGTTGACTGTGTTCACCCAAGTTTGCAAGTTAGTTCGATAAAAGCTGGAAGTTACACAAATCATATCACAGCCGATTCCAGAGTGGGCTATGTTGATGTTGGGTACTTGTATGCTGAAGAAGAAAGGGATTTTTTGGTCGCATTGAATATTCCAGCTGATGGTTCCAGCAACGAGATGTCATTGCTGAGTGTTAAATGTAGATACAGAGATCCTATCACAAAAGGTATGATTTCTGTGGAAGGAGCTAGTGAAGTAAAGGTCCAGAGGCCTGACAAGACTGGAGTGCAAGTAGTATCAGTAGAAGTCGAGAGGCAGCAGAATAGAATTCGGGCAGCTGAAGCAATGGCTGAGGCTAGGGTTGCAGCTGAAAATGGAGATCTGTCTCGTGCAGTATCTGTCCTGGATGTCTGTTTTCAGGCATTATCTGAAACTGCCACAGCAAAGGCCGGTGACAGATTGTGTGCTGCATTGTGTGCTGAGTTGAAGGAGATGCAAGAAAGGATGTCAGATCGCCAAGTGTATGAGACATCTGGAAGGGCTTATGTTCTATCAGGCTTGAGCTCACACTCACGGCAGAGAGCAACAGCACGTGGTGATTCCACTGATAGTGCAAGCCTCGTGCAAGCTTACCAAACCTCATCTATGGTTGACATGGTAACTCGATCGCAGACCTTGGTGTTTGGCAACCCATCAAACCAAAGAAGGCTCCAATCGGCTTTATCATTTCCGGCTGCCAAACTGGAACCAAGGTAATTGACAGTAATGTCTGAAAATTCTCCTTACCCTACATCCATATATTATGGAAGTTTTTTTTTCTTTTAATTCCAAATGTTACTCTGTTATTAGTTTTGTCATTTGAGAGATAGGCTACAATGGAAAGAGGGAGGGGGGTTGGGTATATCCTTTTGTTTTGGTATGTAAATGAATAAGAAAATTGGGGATAGCTGAGATGATTTTGAGAGAAATGGTGAAAGGTAAAGGTGGGGGTGTTAGGTTTATATTACATGGGATGTACAGAAGGAGAATTGGGGTTACATTGTAAGGGGGGACTGGGGAGGGGGGTATAGCCTTGCAACTGTTGAATACATGGGGTGAATTCTTGTCTTAAATATTAATGTGACTTGTATTTACTCTTCATTCTTTTCAATGCTTAGCATTGTATACTCTTTACAGTGTTTTACGGCTTCCTAAGCATGTACCTGCACTCGCCAACATTTTGTTTCCCAGTTTTTCTGTGCTTATTATCAAATATGTTTTCAATTATGCAAGACTAGAAGAGTGGTATATTGAATAAATTGTTTAGATCACATAGTAACTCGCTCGCTATTTGTTTTGAGTATAGTATTTAGTGAGTTGATGATTAAGGGTCAAGCATCGAACTAACTAGTATTAATAAATTCATGTGTTTATGCAGGAGAGAATTTCATAATATATTGATGAAGTGACAATTTCAATCCAACTGACATTAATAGATTCACTTGTTTTTATACCCTGTGTATGCAAGAATTTCAAAGAATAGGGTTGATAAATTGAGTGTTTTAATAAACACTATTTAAAAAATATGATATAATATAAAAAAATTTAACAATGCACTTAAGTAATAATGTAACAAAGGTAAGGTAAAAGAAATGTAGTTTAGTGTCCGCTGATTCTCTACAACTCTTTTTAGAATTTTACCATAAAGTAAAGAATCATCTTTCAATAAAAGAGAATCTTTTGTAATTTTCTATCAGAAAAAGAATTTAAATGTTAATTGGAACATTCTAAGTACAACATATAAGCCTCCAACAAAGGCTTGTAACTAAAAAATTTGACTTTATTACTTTGATAATTCGGAAGAGGTTTACTTACACAAATATGAGATAATGAATGTCTATACTGGATAAACATTTCAAAACATATGTATTTGACACTCAATCGTTTAATTCTTTAAGAAAATAACCGATAAAAATGATTTTTGAGTAAACGCATCTTTATATTCTTTTTTCTTTAAAACAAATCATCGTTATATTTTAAGTACCTAAGTGAACTTAGGTCCTTAATTTTTAGTTTCTTTTCCTCAAACCACACTATCATAAATTTACTTGTTAGTTTTTGATTAAGAAAATAAATATATTAGCATGTCCATATTTATCATAGAAATGACATACCAGTGTATATAAGTACTGATGATATATAAATGCATTGCTTAGACTTTTATGTGAACATGCGTTATGAGAAATCTTCATTTCGACATCAATGGTGTTGAATGTTCTTCTGGGTTAGTGAAATGTTCTACTATGACTTATATGTATGATGTCTACTCTGAAGAGAGGCCTAATGCATGCTCTTCTAGGATTTAAAGGGATTTGCGTAAGTTTAAATGTTATCATAGAAGCAATACCTATTCTTCAGTTAAGAGTATTGAATTTTATGTCGACCTACCTATATATCCATAAATGAAAGTAAGAGATTTATTTTAAAGGTGGTGTCTAGTGTACATTTCATGTGTTTATTTAGATATGGTTGTATCATGCTTATTTTTTTATCTTACGCTCTTCATTATGCATGCTTTCTTTCTTGATAAATGTAGTCTTAGAATTGGCTTCACTCCTATAAGTATATCCAATCTTATTGATTATAATTAAAGTTTTTTGGAATTTCTAGCATGCTTTTTAGATTTTCACTCCCTAGGGAATTTGGATAATGAATCATTGAGAACATTGATTTTCTTTTTCAATGACTCATTTTCCATGTTTTAATGCGTCCATTATATAATTGTCATCAATATTTACAACTTTATATACTGTAATGTTATGCGATTAACTTTTTATCTTTTCATTCTCACTTGTAAATATATTCAACTATTTTTGAACTTCCTTGTATTTGGAAGATAGTATCTTCCTTTTCTTACTCATGATTTCTAAACTTTGGATTAGTTCATTATATGTCAAATCACTATCATCATTATATAAATTAGAGTTAGTTGTTACCTCATTATCTTTCTTAACTATAAAGAATATGTAAGTTATCTCTCTTTTCAAAGCATTTTTAGATTCATTTGTTTCATCTTAAGTTGAGACTTTAAATGTTTTCTTCTTATTTTTGTCTTTCATCTCCTTATAATTTTATTTCATAATTGTCATTACCTTCAAGCTGAGGATATTGTGACATCATATGGTCAAATTTTCTACATTCAAAATAAAGTTTGAAGATTTATGTTTTGAATTACTTTTAGCTACCTTGAAAACCTTTATTTTAGAGAATTTCTTTCTCTATAAAAATTTCTTAAACTTTCTAGTGATAAATGTGAGGTCTTCCTCTTGTAGATGTCTCTTCTTCACTTGATTCTTCCTCAAAGAATGTTAAGTCCTTTTTCTTCATTCTTTTTTAAATATCATTTCATATGTGAAAGAAAGATCTAATGAGCTCCTTACATCCTCCATAGGTAATATTTTTAGATTTTTGACTTCTTGCATGACTCACTTTGGCTTCTCATTTCTTTAGAAGTAACTTGAGCAATATTTTTACTATTTTGGCACTACTATAAGTCTTTCTAAGACCCTTGAGAGTATTAATAATATCAATAAATATAGTGTACATATTTAAGATACTTTGATCATACTTCATTGAAAATAATTCACATTGATGGACCATCATGCTCATTTCTCTCTCTTTAACTTAATTTTCATCCTCATACATAATTTATAATGAATGTGGAATTTCATAAGTCATTTTACACGTAGAGATTTTATTAAATTCACTTTTTTATAATGCTTAAAATATGATATATATGACCCTACATTTTAAGAAAATTAATATCTTATCACAAGGTTCCATTCTTCTTATAATTTTTGGAGTTTTTACTTATCTATGATTTTTATAGACATGAAAGGGTCATTTAAAACTATTTCCTATAAGTCTACACTTTTAGCCATTTAAAAAATCTATCATTATTTTCAAATTGAAATAGTCATTTCCAATAAAGAAAGGGGGCTTTACTAATGTTTTGTCTCTTTTAATTGAATGATGATGATGATACTGCTAAATATGTTATTTATATATTTGCTATAAAGATTTTGTTTAAATGATAGCATACTAGATCCTTTTTGATATCACCTATTAGTCCCTAATGGAACCAAAGAGGTAAGTAAATTGGGTGTTAATAAACTTTAACAACATATTTAATAACTTAGTATGTTAATAAACATAATTTATAAAAAATATAAAAATATGATATAAAACAACAAATTTCAACAACATACTTTGAGTAATAATACAATAAGCGTAAGGCAAAAGGAATGTAAACTGATTTATAATGGTTTAACAAACAACCTTTGCATATGTCCACTTATATGAGTTTTCTTGGAATTCTACAGTAACTCTTATTTAGGGTAAATAATAACCTTTTTACAATATTTTTCTAATAAATAAGAACCCCTTTTACACTCTTCTTTGACAATAAAAAAGAACTTTAATATCACTTGGAACATCTCCAAGTAAAATATATAAAACTCTAACAAAGGACTATAACCGAAAACATCTTACCATTGGATTTTTGGATCTTTATTAGTTGTTAGAGCAAAATATTAGTAGTTATAACGACTAGTTTTAAACATTAGTTGGTTAGTATAGCACATTAGTCAAATAATATGCATTAAATATACATATTCACTAGTTGTTGAGCCACAAGGGTATTAATTTATGTATACCATAAAGGAACATCAGTTTACTACACTATTATATTGGTTGATCAATGTGTCAATGAACTCACGTGTTATACACTTTAACTTACACTGATCAACCATTGACTTATATTTGCCGATCAGTCCCCAAAAATATGAATTTTACAACTTCAAGTGTTCCAAAATTGATTTATATAATTTACTTATAATTAAGACAAGCTTTAAGGTCCTCCTAAGAAGATTCGAAAGTTCAAAGGGCTTTTCTTTTAAAAACAAAAGTTTTAATACTTCTTGGTAAGACTCTAAGATTAGCAGAGTAATAAAATGATATTATAATTAACATTACAAACTAAAGGATCATCTTAATACTCCTTGTTATTGTTTTATTATTGACTTGATCTTCTTTTCGACAATTGCAATTTTTAATTTTACTATATAAATTTCATAAACTATTTTCTGAGCTTATAGCTACATCTTATTCTAAAATTACTTATCATCAAAATATTAAACTTGTTTAGTAATACTTATGTTTTCTTATCATCAAAATATCGATTAAAACCTCCCTTGGTTCAATAAAATATATTATTTAATAATTTAATATTAATTACTAGTAATAATTATAACTAATATAATATAACAAAATTATTTATTTTAATTTTTATAAGTAATTCAAATTTTCTAAAAATAAAAATATATTCAAATATGATGATTAAAATATATTTTAAATTTAAATACATAATTTTAAAAATTTTAAATATCATTTCTCAAGAAAGCTTTTATTATTATTATTATTATTATTATTATTATTATTATTATTATTATTATTATTATAAATTGTTTAAAGAAAAAAAAACTAAATACAACCAAACGAATAAACTTATAGTAAACCTTTTTTTAGCTACAAAACTTATAATTGGGCTTAGTGCACTTATTACTTTCTATTCATGAGTTTTCAAGTCCCCCTACGATTTGCCATTGTATTTAATCGAAATACGCTTTCTGCAAATATGAACATAGAAATGAAATATGAATATATTCTTATACTTATTCCTTTAGCTTGGTTTTAAATACCACTAATGCCCCTTCACCATCGGAGAGAATCTTTGACCGCCGAATCAGTTGTTGCACTCTCCTATGCAAGAATCAGACTTAGAAAGATTGCCGGTAATAAGCCAGAGAAAGGAGAGGCTGACGTCAAGTGCCTTCTACCTACACGCGGCACTGATTGGTTAGGCTTTTGCCACATTGCGCAAAATTGTCCACTGCGGCCTCCCGGAAGTAGTCGGAATCGTATATAGGAATTGAAAATATTACTTTTCTTTAAATTGATAACTAATAATATTGGGATCAGAACATTTTTATTACATAATATATATACTAATTAATTACAAGTTAATTTAGTTTTCCTAAATCAAAATCATGATAAATTATTTTATGATAAAAATATTAATTTATCAATTCTTTTGACAGAAGTTTCACTTAATATGATTTAAACTGATGTGATTATTACATTAATAATTCTTAAAAATAACCTTAATTTTTTTTCTCCAAAGAAAATTACTCTTTATTATATGTTCGCAGTCCTTAAATAATTTTAAGAAGACTAAGAGAGAACCATTGGCCTTCGTAAACAATAACATAGAAAGTCACTAACATTGTTCATAGAATGTTACGAGTATGAGACTTTTTTGGTTAAGTCAAAAAAAGTCAACGTAATTGGTATACAAAGAAAAGAGGAAAGGGTCATAATTATAAAAATGTCGTGTTCGTTATTTAAACTTGTGACCTCATTCTTACAAAAGAGTATGTATGTATATATGTATCATCCACTAGTTATTCACATGTTCAGTCATTAATAGTATCCACAATACAGTTAAAAGAAACTCAACTATTTGAGAGAAAATTAGAAAAGTTCTAATTCCTTTAAGCTAATTATATATATAAGGTTTTATTGTTATTAAAATTAAATATTATAATTATAATTTAATTTAATTTAAATAAGAACAAATATCTTATATTTTATCTTTAAAAATTTTTCCAACTTAATTTAAATTGAATTGTCTTTTTTAACTACTCTTTATGTGTTACCGATTATTTTGTACTATATCCAAGTATCATTGGCTAAGTTACCTTAAATAAGACAGGTTATAAGTAGCACTAAAATACAGTAATTTTTACACGAGACTCTTAATAATCTCAAATTTAAGATTCAATTATAAAATTATCATGAAGAAAAATATCGCATACACATAACTAACATTCTATTTAGGATCTTCACAATTGGTTCAGCTTAGTGAACTCATTCTTTAATAAATACTTATTCATTTATTTAAGTATTTCTATACTTTAATTTATAAGATTGATTACTTTCTTTATGACAAAAAAAAAAACATAACATATACTAATTTTATCTTTACAACAATATTCTATGTTGATGGAGTTACAATTAGGAATAATTTTATTATTGGCACGTGTGCTATTTGGTATAGCTCAAAGAAACAATTATCTAGCTTTGTATCATCTTTAGAGGCTAAATGTATAGTTGTTATAGCAGCAACTTGTCAAGTTATCTGGTTGCGGAAGATCTTAGATTCTCTTAAGCAGGCTCTACGAGAGGCAACTATTATTTGCTAGAGATTAAAACATTGATATGATTCGATTGGTCCATAATAAAAACTTTAAACTAGTTAATTTTATTGTTTAATTTGTTTTAATTAACTTTTGTTATTAAAAATTAATTGATTTATTAATTAATTAAGCAATTTTTGTAAATCAATCGATTTTCATATATTAGAATACACTAGCTAATATTCATTTTAACATTAACATTCTTTAATTAAACTTTAACTTTCTTTTAATGGGTAAGACTAGTCTTCATTCTTTTATCAAAATGATCGCATTCTATTGCTTTTAACTGCTCATATCTACGTAAAAACATAACCACCTTAGGAATCTTAATATACATGAACACAATAATTATTAAAAGAGAATTATTATTCAATTTTAGATTGAATTAATAATAATAATATACATCAACATATATTGTTATTTTAATAAAGAATTTCATTTTAATATATTTTACTTATTTTTATATTTTA
>JANSVA010000008.1:4825996-4900325 GCA_025504915.1 Erythroxylum reticulatum | reverse complement strand
TATTTTATTTATTGTTTATTATATGTCAATTTTATAGCTTAGTACCTATTTAAATTTAAAACTTTAAACTTCTCTATCTTACCAGCTTAATTTTTTATATAATTTTTAAAACATTGTTGTTTATTTTGATAATCAATTAACTATTGCAATGACAAAAAAATCATATTTATCACATCAAAACAAGGTATAGAGAAATGTCATCGCTTCATAAGAGAAGCTGGTTGCAAAAGGATAAATTAAGACAGTGTACTCTAATAACCATGATAAAGTTGCATATTTATTTACCAAGTCATTAACATTAAAGAAATTCATGCATTTGAGAGATCTGCCAGATGTTGGTAATTCCTATATTAAAAAGAAGTGCTAGAGATTAATGTAGAAATGACAATCAGCTTTTGCTTATTTGTATTTACTTTTATTGTTAAAAATTTGCAATAAAATATTTTTACGTAAAAAAGCTCAGTATTTATTTTTAATTTGTGTTATTAATAAGATAGTAATTTATTATTTTCTAATAATCTGTTATATCTTTTGTGTATAAAATGTTAGCTCATGCCAATGATATGAATACCTTTTGGTATCGTTCAGTTTCAGACTAAAATCGGTACGAAATAAATGATTGGTCATATTGATTTTAAATATTGGTTGGTATCAGTCGATATTTAAAATACCGCCCAATATCAAAAATTTTAAAAAATATGAAAACTTTTTTTGTAAAATTTCATTGCCTTTTTCCTACCTCTTATTAAGTTATTCTCCATTTTTTTAAGTTTTTTTAATTAGTTATTTTATTTATGTCAACTTTTATAATTATAATTTTTTAAAATAGTAATAAATATTTTTATTCATAATAATAATTATATATTAAAAACTTAAAAATAAATTATTTTTATTTAAATTTATTTATATATTTTTATATAATATTTATTAATAAGTATTAAAAATATTTTATTTTTTAAAATAAATAATTTAAAAATTATTATTTATAAACTAATATTTTTTTTATATTTTTAATTATTAAATTAAAATTTATTTGAAATTTATATATTTTAAAATTTATTTTAAATGTAATTGTATTTATTAATAATTATTAAATTAATTTTATAAATTAAATTAAAATTATATATTATAAATTTTAAAAACTGACTTAAAACATAATAATTGATTATTTTGTAAATTAAAAAAAGTAAAAATTATTTTATAAATTTAAAAAATTATCTAAAATAATATTTAATATTAGCCGATAGTATTACAGAATCGTACTAATAATCGATTAGACATCAAGTCTACTGAATGTTTTTAATAAATAAAATTAAACCAAATTAAAGCTGAAAGAATAAAATAAAAAGCGAATTGACCAGTCCAGTCCTCTCTTCCCTCTTCGGCCACGTGACGCTCCTCTGCATTTGCGACACCAGATCGCCACCTCGTCATGCGTGCCAATGCTGCCTTCCTCTGCTCATATGCCCACCATTTCTTTATTTATTTACTCTCGTCACTTTCTTCCTGTCCCATTCCTCTTATTCTAATGCTCATTCTTCTCCCGTTACTTACAACCACTCAGGCTCAGGCAGCTCTTCCGTTCCGTTACATTTCTCATACAGCACCTAACTTCCTATTCCTATACACTGTCGTTCTTCAACTAAGTCGTCCGTGAAGGCGACGGAACACACGGGCTAACAGGCATCACCCTTGGTCTAGTTTCTCGCTTAGTGTTTGCTCCTCGTTATTTTCCATTTGTTAAGGTGAAGGTAGTGCTATAATTATATTTACATCGCTTTTTATTTTCCTCGGCAGTAACGTATGATCGGCTAGCCTAATCTGCTGTCGGCAAATTTATTTCCAAAACCCCCCCTGATGTGACTCGATATAATTATATTTTTTTGATTTTAATTTACTTTGGGATTTTCATTCATTTAATGTAATATTAATGCCACGTCATGACAGATCGGTATCTGACCGTTTGATTTATCTATTAATCTTGTGGGGCCCACTCCTCCTGATAAGACCAGTTTTTGGTTCCCTCTCATACACTGTCTTTTGAATTTTTAACACAACGTTGAAATTCTACTTGTATTATAGTATTGTATGGCTTAGAAGCCAAGTCTTTGTTCGTTTTTTTAACCGTTACACCTATATTCAAGTATTTTTCTGCTTTTCATATTTTCCAACTCTCGCTAATCATTATTCTTGAATGGGAATTTTAGAGAACTGTAGATTTTGATCGAACACAATCCAGTAAAGGGAAAGAAAGGAAGTGATGGTGGGGCTTGTAGTTGAAATTATGGATAGTTGTTTACTGGTTTAGCTACTAAATACAGCTGAGCAGTCACTTTCAGAGTTGAAATGGTATTGTTGTCATGAAGGTGATTGATGGGTTTGTTCCTTTTTATCCCGCTCTCTTTTTGTTTACTATATCGTAACCAATTATTCGCTGTTCTATGTCGTATTATCAGGTCCTCATTTCGCTCTCAGAATTTACGATAATGAAACACAGTCTCTAACAAAGGTCGTGCTCATTTCCGAATCATCCATTTCTTAACGTCTCCAAGAAGATGTTGGAATTTTGAGTTCTGTGAATGTTAGCCTGGGACCATCAGTTCATGGTTGTCATAGATTGTCGTTTTATTCAATGTAAGCTTACTACACTAGCTTTATTTTACTGAAGTAACAGCCTTGTTCAGTGTTTGTGTTCCTCTTCGTTCTTTTATCAGTACCTCGCAATTAGTTCGTTGAATTTGATCCTGGGGTACCCTCCAAAGGGGTTTGATCTTGACTAATCATTCATTTTTCTTAATTATTTGATGTAAACTAAGGTCTCTCATCTTTCATTAAATGATATTGTTCTTTGTTCTTTAGGCAGTTTTTCATTTAAGAGTTCTAGTTGTGTATCATTATCTTACAAAGATGATGTTACTTAAAGCTATTATAGAAAGATGCATTGATTACCATTTGGGTTTTGCTAGAATACTTTTCAGTTTATGCCATATATACATTTAGAGTGTTTGTTGACCCACCATAAGTTCACCAATTCCTAACTAAAGACACTTTACTTGTGTGAATAGCTAAATTTATGGCTTTCAAAGTGTTCTGTTTACAGTAAATTCTTATATATTGCAGATTGGTGACATTAGGTTAGGGGTTGGTTGTAAGCTTTTGTTTATTCATCATAAAGCGTCATTCAACCATTCTCCTCTCTCTGTCCTCAAGTTGAAGTTGTATGGCCTTTCTGTAGTCAATCTTAGTATCTCTTGCTGTTAATTTTGTTTCATGCAGATTGGGTGATCTACGAATAAGGAGCCAGCCTCATGTCCTAATGAAGGTTCCTGAAATTTGTTTCTTTTTTGTCTGTTTTCCTTTGTCTTCCGTTTTCTTTTTGTTTCCATTTGCACATTCACTTTCTTTCTAGCTACACCTAACAGTTTTAATGTAATTATTCTTTGCTTGGAATCTCAATAAGGTATCAGTGATTTGTTTCTTGTCAATTATGTTATAACTCTCATAGTGCTTTTGGGAGCTAATTTTTGTGTTGGATGAGCAGTTTGGCGTTCAGAAGATATCCCTGAAATGTTTGTGTGTCCGTCCAATACAGTAATTAATGTATACTGGATATAAAATACTTTAGATGGTTCTCTTCAGACACCTCTTTCCATCTTCATTTCGCAACAAACATTGCTTGCTCATCCTTTTACAAGTTTGAGATTCTTTTAGAAAGTCACCAAATGTTTGCTGATCAATGTGGTGAACTCATCAATGGTTTCCTTGTAGTTTATCATAGAGTTGACTGAAGTTCTTTTTCATATACAATCTCAGTGGTGAAATAAATGAAGAATCAAGTGGGACTAGCCATTGCATGTGCCGTTGGCCTGATCTGTATCCAGCAAGGTCTTTGTGGTTAGTACCAGTTTTATACACGTCCATTGTAGTTATGTAAAACAATAAAATAAAAATGCCAGTTACAATTTGAGCACAGGGAGCTGGTGTTGTACAAGGAGTTATCTGTTATAAGTTATCCGCCATTGCCATTGAAACTAATTGTGAAGGAAGCTGATCTAACTTAATTTTAGTTGGCGCAGATGAACATCCCACTACAACAGGTCTAAACAACTGGACATGTACATGTGCATCCCCTTTTCAAAGAAATGAGAGCTATGTCAAATCTAACTGTTCTGGTTCTTGTGATTGCAGTCCAGGTAATCTTCTTAAGGTGATGAATTGTTGCTTAGCTTACAGTTGTTTCTGGATGTCTAGCAGGATCTTGATTTAATATAACATTAAAATTGTTCATACAAAGAATTTAGCAACCTTGTGTTAACCTAGGAATTGAAAAGAACAAAAGGTGCCTTTCAAAGAGTTCTGTCAGTTCTTTCTGTTATATGGTGGTGCTGCGTATTGATTATAAATTGGTCCAGTTTACTTTTCAAAAAAATTGGTCCAGCTTTTGTTAACCCTGGCCAATCACAAAGAGATAAGCTTCTCCTACAGTTGGTAACCAAAGTTTTCCTACAATTAATTGCATGGATTTCATAATGGGAGATAGGACAGTCAGAGACATTTCACTTGAGAAAACTCTTCTACACCCCCTGTTTCTGTCATGACAGAAATCTTGTGAAAAGATGACGTCTTCACTGAACACTTGCGTCGGAGCCTTGCTTTCGATGAAATTCTTTTCAGAACTATTTGTTTTAATATATTTGAAATGTGTCTGCACTTGCATTGGTGGGCATGCCCCTATCCTCTCTTAATCCTCATTACGTATCTGTTGGCGATGGATCCCCTAATAATTGCAATAAAAAAAAGAAACCTTACTTTGATGCACTCTTAAATGTTTCTTCACCATCTTCTCATGGTGGGAACACTCATGAGATGGGCATAGTTAGCAGTCCAATAGTTACCTCAATGACAAGCCGGTTCACTGCCCCTTATTGGAAGGGATATATTCTATCTTCCATTCAACTTCTTCTGCATTGCGTATTGTACTTTGAAACGTAGTATTCTAAAGATTACATAGCATATGTCTGTGCAAAGTTCAGACTGTACGAAAGACTACACCGACCTTGGTTCGTAGCGTGCTTGCAGATACTCTTTAGTCTTTCAGCCTCCTTACCTGGATTTTGAAAAGCCTGACAAGCCCACCCCAACATTATAGCTGCTGCTTCTGCTTGTCATTTTAGTACTTGGAATGTCTTTGGCTTCACGCTTCGCAACCTATGGGGATGGACTCTGAAAGACTCCTCTGATCGGTTCCGAAAGTCTTTTCTTCACCTAATCTTATCGGCAAAAAGCTCTTTCTGTTTCATCGTAAGCGTGGGCATATCTGAGGCTAGGATGTGACCCTCTCTCTGTCTTCAGAGCGTCAGTCAACCTTCCTACACAGCACAGATGCCTTCTAAAGATTACAAAGCATACGTCTGCACTTGCATTTGTGGCCATGCCCCTATACTTTCTTAATCTTCATTACTTACCTGTTGTTGATGGCTGCCCTAAAAATTGCAACACAGACAAAAGAAATATTAAAATTTTGCAGTCTTACATGTATCTTCACAGTCTTCTCACGGCGGGAACACTCAAGAGATTGGCATAGTTAGCAGTCCAATACTTAAACCTAATGGCAAAGCAGTTAGCAGTCCAATACTTACCTTAATGATAAACCAGCTCAGTGCCTCTTGTTGGAAGTAATACATGCTACCTTCCATTTTAAGCATTGTGTATTGTACTTTGGAAAAAGCATAGTATTATTGGGATCATTTTGCTTAATCTTCGTGTAAATTGGACTGAGTTGCAAAGACTTGCCTGTGGATGCTGGCAACATTTCTTGTGATTACATGGAAGTTAACTCTTAGATCTTTATGGTTGGAAGCCGAGACAATATCAAGTGTCTAACCAAATCTATCTCGTTTTTCGACAGCTGCAGGACCTAGTGACATTATATGGAACTGTAAATGTGCTGCGGAGGGATTTCCTAGAGTAGTCGCTGATAATCATGATACCACATGTTTTACAGCCTGCAACTGTACCACTGGTACTTAAATTTTTCCCACCTGCATTGGGACTTCCATCTTTGACATACAGTTCAGCACGATTGTATTTTCATTGTTTAAATTGGGAGCCTTATGGTATATTTCATGGTTCTAAAGACTTGAAATATTTATTCAATTAGTCAAACTTTTCCTTCTCAAAATTTTTAAGTTTCGTTTGCAATTAAGACATCACGGGGATATATAATAAACAAGGTTTCATATAGTAGAACCATGACACAGTTTGCTTCCGATTGTGACTTGCGTATCTAAATGAAGATCTTCACTGATGTTTTGTATCTTGTGCTACTTCAATCTTTTACATATATCACTGTAAGTGGTAAATTTTCTTAGAAGTTACCTATCTCATGTTTGTTACTTCATTCTCAATAGGACCTGTAGATGAAGCCCTAGCTTACAGAAATCACACATCTAGCAGAAGAATTGTAGTGATCATTCTTTTACTATGTGTCCTATTTGCAACACTTGCATTTGTTGCTGCAATAACGTGCTATGTCTATCAAAAGGACAAGTGTCCTGTACAAGCTTCGGTATTCTCATCAGACAGAGAAACAAGTTGCAATAGTGCTACTAACTTAATAAGTCACAGAGCATCTTCAGTCTCAGAAAGCAAAGTTAGTATCTATTTCCCTGCCAATTCTTTTTCAGGTGGGTGAGATTTGCCGTAGCCATAACTTGTCCAAATATCTAGTAAACTGAACCATTCAACTATAGTTACTTCTGTAACTTTTATCTTTCCCCAAAATTTCAGGTTGTTTTGGCAAGTCTTCTTTCTTGTATAGGAGTAAAGCAGAGATAATACATGGAACCGTAATCAACTTTTCATACTCTGAGTTGGAAAATGCAACGGATAAGTTCTCCCATTCCAATCTTATAGGACTAGGGGGAAGCAGTTATGTCTATCGGGGCATGCTTAAAGATGGTAGAACTGTGGCAGTTAAGCGTCTCAAGGCTCAGGGGGGACCTGATGTAGATTCTGTCTTCTTAACAGAGGTAAGTCCTCAGCTAAGCTATACTTTTTGGGTGATATAACTGATTCTGTCTACGGATGCATTTCAAGAAACAAGTCGTTTTTGCTCCACATCCTACCATCCTTATTTTTTCCTCAGGTAGAGCTGTTATCTAGACTCCATCATTGTCATGTGGTGCCTTTGATTGGCTATTGCTCAGAATTATTCGGGAGAAACTCTGAGAGGCTTCTAGTATTTGAATACATGCCTAATGGTAACTTGAGGGATTCTTTGGATGGAAGTTTGGGTGAAAATATAAACTGGGAAACTCGTGTTGCCATTGCAATCGGAGCCGCAAGAGGCTTGGAGTACCTCCATGAAGCAGCAGCTCCAAGAATTTTGCATAGAGATGTCAAATCCACAAACATTCTTCTGGACAAAAATTGGAGAGCAAAAGTAAGAACATACGGGATTGTGTGTTGACAATTATTTCTAAGTATTGAAATGACCATTTGCTGACTACAAGGGCACATATTAATTCAAAACATGTATTCTATGCATCACACATCGTAGAGATCTTATATTAAAGTAAATGGTAGCATTATTAGCTTTATTGATTCTAGCATAATTGATGCGCGTGTATACTACAACTATGCAGATTACCGATCTTGGCATGGCTAAACATTTAAGAGATGATGGAGTTCCCAGCAATTCCAGTTCTCCAGCAAGAATGCAAGGCACTTTTGGCTACTTTGCTCCTGAATATGCAATGATTGGAAGAGCCTCTCTTATGTCAGATGTTTTTAGTTTTGGGGTAGTTCTCCTTGAGCTTATCACCGGTCGGCATCCCATCCACAAAACAACCACTAAAGGAGAAGAAAGCCTTGTCTTATGGGTAAAGCAAAGCATAATAGTGCTAATCACATTTACATTTTGATGTCTTATGATTGATGATCTGCCCTGGTCATATGCATTAATAATATGTCAGGATGCAGAAATTATCTAAAAATATATAACATGTTTGCTGCAACCATATGCCAATGTTGTTTGCATTCCTATCATGCAGGCTACTCCTTATCTTCAGAATTCTAAGCGAGTAACAACAGAATTGCCTGATCCACGATTGAAGGGGAATTTCCGAGAAGAAGAATTACAGATAATGGCTTACCTAGCCAAGGAGTGCTTGCTGTTGGATCCTGACGCTCGACCTACCATGAGTGAAGTTGTACAAATTCTCTCAACCATCTCACCTGACAAATCTAGGAGGAGAAACATTCCTGTAAATCTTTTTCAGGTAAGAAATTATTTGAAACCTATTTAGGTGCTTCTTTATGTCTTAAGTCATTGCTTGGCTCAACAATTTTAATAGATCACCTTTGACAAACTGCAAACATGTCAAAAATACTGAAGAGTCCATACCTAGGCGATTCTTTTGAAAACACTTTCTTACTAGAAGCCGAAGTCATAATTAGCTTGCCTTTATGCAACCAATTGCTTTCTTTCCTATACATGTCTAACTCTTTTCTCCAATCTTTGTCCAAATAGCTTGATCATTGGAATTGTCTCAACACTAATAGTTCATATCGCACTTAAGTCTTAGCATCCAACTTGTGTTTTTATATTTATTAAAGCTTTTAGTTTGGAGTGTAAATATCAAATTCTGTTGTCTCACCAACAAAAGAAAGTCTTCTCTTGTGGCAAATCAGTCGCGATAATCTATATAATTGATAACAACTCAACACAGCTTGTGTTTCTAACTTTATCCTGTAAAAACATTCTAAAGCAATGACAGTTTCGTGTGTTTCATAAATTGATACGACTAACTACTAACTACTTATGCAGATGTCTCCCATCAGTAGTACGACAACTGGGTTTCCGTTGGAAGTTGATAACGAAGCTTTAGATTTTGACCACAGTGTCGTCAATAGTGAAGCAGTAGCAGAGATTGTTTCAACAGAGCATATGGAGAGATTGATCCTTTCAAAAGCTCGGAGTTCGCGTGCTACAGATGACGAAGCTGTGGACTTAATGGAGCCACGATTGGAATCTTTTTGCATGGTTAACTTTGGATCTCCATGACAAGATACCCTTACAAGCCAAAATGTTCGATCACATGTATACATATGGTCTGGTTAACTTTAAAGAAAGCACGGGCTTTCAGGGTTTGTAAATATAATGTTTTGAGGACTTCACCACTAGGTTCCTTAAGAAAAAGAATAAGAGGTCACATATTTTTCTTCTTCTAGCAGCTGTTAATGTACAGCAAAAAAAAAAAAAAACATTTACAGAAAATCCATGACCTTGTGGTTTGGAGGTGGCATTACGCTCTCATTGATTCAATTGCCAATCTTAGGTAGTACTGTGATATCTTATGTGCAAAGGTGGCAATGCTTTTCATAAACACGTGGCTTGTAGTATTGAATGTAGGAATTGAAATCCCTAATTTAGAGATATGGTCGTTAACAATCTTGTTTTTGAAGAAAGAAATGAGAAAGGAGCAAATATTTTGTCAGCTCCAAGGTACGAGGAATTCAGTGGAGCAATGCAAGGGAAAGGATCCCCAGTTGAAGTAACTGTTGTTTCTGGAATTCAGAGGAGCAGTGCAAGGGAAAGGGTCCCCAGTTGAAGTAACTGTTGTTCCTGAGCTTAGACTTTTGTTTCTGTGTTATTTGAGCCTGGCTATCCACCTCTCTGAAGCTCTGCTTTGTGAATTGCCATTTCTCTTTTGACGGAACTTTATAAGTTTTTTATATATTTATTAGAGGACTGTATTATTTAAGTGACATTTGATAACCAAAATTCATTATTATGCTTAAAAATTACAAATTAAGCCTCAAAAGGATGATCTAGAAATAACCTTTTATACGGTTATTAATTCAAAAGTATCAATTTGGAGGATAATAGAAGTCATATATTATATTTATAAATAATAATTGAATTAAAAATTATTCATCTGAAATTGTAAATATTAATTAAATTTAATTATTTTTAATTCAGTTAATAATCGATTATTTTTTTAATTCACACTTTGTTTTGTGTGTCTTCACCAATTTGGTCAAGCTTATCGTGGGTCGTCGGAATCCGTAACGTATAAAACTTGTTTTCTTGGTGACACGAGAGCAGTTGCGATGTCACTCTCAGGTGTAAAAGAGATCTGAAAGTCAGATTCGTAGGCCCATCATTTGGCGGTGGAACACGTCGAACGGAAGTCAAGTAAAAAAGCAATCATATATAGTTATATTCGTAAGGCCCATCATTTGGTGGAGGAACACATTGAACGGAAGTCAAGTAAAAAAGGAACCATATATAGTTATATTCGTAAGGCCCATCATTTGGTGGGGGAACACATTGTACGGAAGTCAAGTAAAAAAGAAATCATATATAGTTATAAATTTATAAAAATAGAAGAGACGGCAGAACATTATGAAGTCAAACTCAATTGGAATGAGATGAGAACAGATTATTATCCAGTGAAATGGGAAAGGGTTAAGGATGTTTTAAACTTCAGAATCGTTAAGAGCACCGTCACATACGCTAAGGAAGTGGGGCCATTATGTCCACATACAAGTTATGGGACTTCAATGGCTACCATTGCTTTTCACGTTTATGCACAAATGTCTCAGTAGTACCTCCTTGACCCTTCAAACTTGTGATCTGCATTTATTGAACAATTTGCAATTTCATTGACAGCTTCTTCTTCTTCTTCTTTTTCAGTTTAAGACCGTGGTATGTAATTGGAAAAGAATTATTGTAGATAATAAAAAATGGCTAACCCAAACTGGTAAATGAGAATTCAGTTATAAACAATATGATGAGTTGCTCTACTTTGGTTTTACACAACCAAATTATTTCCAGGTGGGAACTGGAGTCCTTAAATCTTCTGCCGTCGTTTTGCAGGCGAACCAGACAACTATGTCCTAAACGCCCGAGTCACTTTAGTTCTTTTTGACAACAAACCATCACAAGTTTCGATTGCGACAACTTTTTTTTCCTTTATTACACGATCCTAAAAGTGGACGTAATCGCCTGTGAGATGACGTAATACTGCAGACATTCATCTCTTCATCTTTCAACTGGCCTAGAAAGGAATTGCCATTATTTGCCGTAATTCACTTGGCTCCACATAATAAGTTGTCGAAAGCTACTGTTCGCATATAACATATCAGAAAGATATATTCTCCTGAAATTTTGTCACGACGCTAACACCAGAAGAATACGTCAATACTTGAGTGGAACTCAAGCCAAAGGCAGAGCAATGTATATTAGATTTTCTGAGAGAGTTCCAAATTTGCAATCATTGATCAAACTGAAGCTAACAGAGGATAGTTTTAATGAGAAATTAAAACAAAATATAATTGAGTTCTCAAATGACAAAATTGGGATGTCCTTTTTTTAATTTTCTTCTTGTATTGGACACAACCATACGTCTATGCCTTCTGTTCGTTTTCCTTGCAAATTTTAAAATACTAAAACTGACTGATTCATACAGAGCTGTTCCCTTGTACATGGTAGCAACTGTACATTTTATCTATTTTCTCTTCCAAATTCTGTTAGTAGTCGAGAGTTACGAGAAGAGACTTCCACGCTACTACTCCTATAATGGAATTTTTTGTTTTTTCTGGGTTTTGGCTGTTTCCTGTGAATTTTATATGTGCTGCAAATAAGTTATAAAGATCAAATAGCTAAAGAATTTCTCTTAGAAGAAAATTACTTGTGAGCCCTACTGCTATCTCCTATAACTGATTTTTACACGTCTTTAAAGAGCTCAATGTTGAACAATGTAATCTCAAAAAGTCGCTTCCTTTAAGTAGTTTCCTTAGTTAGCATTTCAGATAGTTTCCTGGATATATGGCTTTTCATGTTTTTTGTTCCCCTCATTTTATTCTACTGTTTATTGCCGTGACTGAAAAACTTGCTGATGAAGACTGAGTTTAATTAATCCACTTGGAGTTCTCCACTACCAGGGAAAGGGTATACCAGTTTTTGTTTAGGGCCCCACTATCTGATTTTGTTTAATTCATTCATTACCATTCTTGGTACGTGGTTCAAGAAGGTACCATAGTTTTACGCTTCTGGGCTGGTTTTACAATGACACAATCAATATCTTTAAGGGTGATTAACAGTTTCACGTGTTTCTCCTCCAATTCATATTGGGTTTAAGGAAAGTTAGCTATTCCTTAAGTACTGTGTCACTTGCAAGTTGTCGCAGACTTGGAAGTAAATTAAAAATAAGTTGTCCACATGTTTGACTTTAATCCTGCCTGAAAATGTGGGATAGCCTTTTGAAAGCCAGCTTTGCCTAGGTGTTGATTCAGATCTTCGTACCTCATGTTCACATGACACCTGCTGATAGGAACCAAAGATGGTCTTTTTAGTTTCCTCTGGCTCTCAGCTCACGGCTTGTCAATTGTGGTTGATTTAGCAACTCATGTCTACAAATACTTGACAACCGACCTGATATGTTTCCACCTCTGGAAAATCTTTTGTCACAGAGCAAATACCTGAACTGACGATTAACCAGTACTTACAGAATGGACTATGGTAATTCAAGATCTGTAAGGTTTGTACCTTTGTTGTTCATTCATTCATATAATTTCTTGCTATTTAGAGCTTTTCTTTCTAATGAGTAAAAGGATTAGAACTTGAGATTTAGCAGCAAATTTTCAGCTTTAGAGATGATCTTGAATTGACAAAGCGCCCACCCGCCAAAGGAGATGGTATCATTAAGTTCATGTATAATATTGATGGTGCACAAGTAGCAGAATCCAGTGGGAGGGGTGGAAAATCATTGAAAGCTAAAGTATTATCCAGAGTTTTCTCTGAGGATTATGAAAGAGTGAAGAAGAAAATACTGGATCCTCGCGGGCCAATTATTCGTCGGTGGAATAAGATCTTTTTAGTAGCATGCTTAGTTTCTTTGTTTGTCGATCCTCTCTTCTTTTTCTTGCCCAGAGTCCAGGATGCAGTGTGCATAGCTATTGGAACACTTCTTGAGGTTGTACTCACAATCGTTAGAACAGTAGCTGATATCTTTTATATGATTCAGATTTATATCCGTTTTCATACTGCTTATGTTGCTCCTTCGTCCCGTGTTTTTGGGAGAGGGGAGCTTGTTATAGACTCTAGAAAGATTGCTTCAAGGTACGTGCAGCAGTATTTCTGGGTTGATCTTATTGCTGCCCTGCCTCTTCCTCAGGTGTGTTGATTCCCAATATATAATCCCAAACAGTGGTTTCCTTACGATATGAACATTGAAATGGTTCAAATTAAGGGCTAATCTGTTTTTATTTCTACATTCCAGGTGCTGATTTGGGTTATCATCCCAAACCTTGGTGGTTCAACTATGGCAAACACCAAAAATGTGCTTAGGTTCATCATCATTTTCCAGTACCTCCCAAGGCTCTTTCTTATTTATCCACTCTCCTCACAAATTGTAAAGGCTACTGGTGTTGTGACTGAAACGGCTTGGGCAGGAGCTGCTTATAATCTCATTCTTTACATGCTGGCAAGCCATGTAAGTAACAGAATCTCTCAGTTCTATTGAAACAACATTGCCTCCATATGAGCTCTTTATGTGATAATGCTGGCCATTTGTTTTTTATCTTTAAAAGGTTTTAGGAGCTTGCTGGTATCTTCTTTCAATTGAGAGGGAAGAATCATGCTGGAGAAGTGTCTGTAATATGGAACAAGCTTATTGCACGTATGGATTCTTCGATTGTCGTCGAATGCAAGATGCTGACAGAAATTCCTGGTTCAGATCAAGCAATGTCACAAATCTGTGCAATCCTGATAGCAATTCCTACAAGTTCGGCATATATGGTGATGCATTGACATTTGGAGTTACATCCTCATCATTTGTCAACAAGTACTTCTACTGCCTGTGGTGGGGGTTAAAGAACTTGAGGTAATCCAAATACTAATCTCCAAACCTTTTATAGTAGTTTACACTTCTGCAGATAAATGTCCCGTATGGAGTATCATAAGAATTGGAAGACAAATGTTGGAATATAAATGTATACTTCAATGAGAAATAAAAAAGTATGTAATCAATTCCCATGACCTAAAAGAGAAGTTTGATGCCTTTCATCGAATACTGGAGACCAGAAAAGAGAGATCTTACAGAGTTAAATGAAATCCCTATTTCATGTTTGATCCTTTTAGAAATTATTTCATTTGGAGTACTCTGTATTTATTACTCTGTTAAGGTACTAACGATGTTTCCTTGACCTTTGTAGTTCACTGGGGCAAAATCTTTCCACAAGCACCTATGTGGGCGAAATAGCTTTTGCCATTATCGTTGCAACACTTGGACTGGTTCTCTTTGCGTTGCTTATTGGGAATATGCAAGTGAGTCTCAAATAAGATATCGAGTGCTTTATGCAGAAATTAAAATTTTGCAATTCATCTATCCCCTCCATCAGAATCAACTACACATATGCGAGGAATGGCTGAGAAGAAGTAATAATTATCACTATTTTTTAATCAACTACCGGTTTTTGTTCAATTTCATCTCAGATCAAGCTTGTGAGAGAGGGAATATAGAGAAATGAGCTTTAGATCTGGTTAATGTCATCTGTTGGCATTTCTTCCATAATTCCTGGAACTTTCTCATATCTCTTAATCCGATGAAAGTCCTGTTGCTTATCTATCATCTCCAATGGCAGACATACCTGCAATCAACCACAGTTCGTTTAGAAGAATGGAGGATCAAGAGAACCGATACAGAACAATGGATGCGTCACAGGCAGCTCCCTACAGAGTTAAGGGAATCTGTTAGGAAATATGACCAGTACAAGTGGTTGGCCACTAGAGGTGTTAATGAAGAATCTCTTCTAAAAGGCCTTCCGATGGATCTACGGAGAGACATCAAGCGCCACCTCTGCCTTGATTTGGTGCGCAGAGTAAGTCAATGAACCCATCCTTCATTCCTATTCCCGGGGACACACAATCATAACTATTGTTTCATGATTAACGTAAAAATCTTTGTATGCAACATCCAAAACAATCAGGTTCCGTTATTAGATGAAATGGATGAAAGGATGCTGGACGCAATATGCGAGAGGCTAAAAACTTCATTATGCACTGAAGGGACATATCTTGTGCGTGAAGGTGATCTTGTCAACGAGATGCTCTTCATAATCCGTGGAAACCTCGACTCTCACACCACTAATGGTGGTCGTACCGGGTTCTTCAACTCTTGCGGACTCGGTCCCGGCGACTTTTGTGGTGAGGAACTATTGACATGGGCATTAGATCCACGTCCAAGTGTCATCCTTCCATCTTCCACTCGAACAGTGAAAGCTATCTCAGAAGTTGAGGCTTTTGCTCTCAGAGCGGAAGACTTAAAGTTTGTAGCTTCGCAGTTTAGAAGACTACACAGCAAGCAACTGAGACAAAAGTTCAGGTTCTACTCACACCAATGGAGAACATGGGCTGCATGCTTCATACAAGCTGCATGGCGGCGGTACAAGAAACGGAGGGAAGCAGACGAACTGAGAGCCAGAGAAAACTGCTGCGTCGTGAAGGCTGAAGCAAATTCACCAGTTTCAGGCTTAGCTACATATGCAGCAAGACTAGCAGCAAGCACGAGGAGAGGGGTCATAAAACATTCTGGATCAGATTCGAGTATGGTAAGGCCACTGCAGAAGCCAACAGAACCAGATTTTTCTGTAGATGAAGATTGAGAAAGTCTGAAAGAATTTTCTGCTTCAGGATTGCATGTACAAATAGGAAGCTCCGTATATTTTATTCAATTACTTTAGGGACAACAAAACGGGAGTGATTCTGATGTTTGTTCATAAATATTGCAAGGCCATAACACTGTACATCCTGTCGAATGTCCAAAAGGATCGGACAAACCGACAAAGGATCCGAACTTAGAAAGAAGCATGGATTTCTTGCATAGAGGTTGTTAGGGATTAACGCATAAATCTAGTAAAATTTACTCCTGTTTATTACATAGTCAAAACTTAGTTACTAAGTGTCCTAATTTTAGGAAGCATTTCTAAACGTGCTTGCCATTGCTTTTAGTTATGATGTTTTGTTATCTTTTCTACTTGTATTTAAGGAGACACAAGTTGAATAAAAATTATATGAAGTTTATATCTTAAGTGTGTCTTTCATGTGTTTGATAAATTTTCTGAATGAGAACTTTGTTCTGTTTTTTTTATCCATCCACTCTTTTTCTTTACATTTGGTACAAGAGTCTTCCTCTAGGCCTGTGCAAGGTTTTGTGATGGCTAACATATCAGATGGAGTGAACATTTCCTAACTTGCCATTCCAATTTTTCAAGGCAACAGCTATGACTTTTGCAGTACAAAGATGAAAACTCTCTTTATCTCCCAAGATCTATAGGAGTTGGTGAAGAAAGACTATCTTGAAGAAAGTGTAGCAGCAAATAACTTTAAAGAGATCAAAAAGAGAGATACTAAGGCTCTTTTCTTCAGTAACAAAGGCAAAAGATGCTTGGTATGCACTTAAGAATGGATATCGAGGCGCAGAAAAAGTGCTTACAGTCAAGTTTCAGACACTTCGTAGGAAGTTCGAAAGCTTCATTATGAAAAATGAAGAGTTTATTTATAACTATTCCAACAATCTTATGAAAATAGTTAATCAGATGAGAAAGTATGGTGAGCAGGCATCTGATGAAAAGGTTTTTGAAAACATATTGTGAAGTTTGTCGCAAAAATATTAATCTATTTTTACTGTCATAGAGAAATCAAAAGACTTAAGTGTCTTAACTGTTGATGAGCTTTTAGACTCCTTACAATCTTATGAAGATGAGCAAAAAAGCTACGAGCAGAGTTCCACCGAGAAGGCTTTTCAAACAAAGATGTAATTTTGAAAAGGCAATGAAGTTGTCCATGAGCCTAGGAACAATAACAACCATCGTGGAGGATATTCTTTTCGTGGAAGAAGAGAAGGTAGAGGAAACAGAGGAGGTGGACAATCAAATGACAGAAGTCAACATTCAAATGCATCCCACAATAAAGGAGAAATTCAAAATCATAAGTTCAAGTGTTACTATTGTGATAAACCTAGTCATATAGAAAAATATTGTCGATTAAAAGAAAGAGATGAAAAACAAACAAATTTTGCAGAAGAAAAGATAAAGATGAGTCTGAAAGTTTGTTTCTTGCTTGTGTCACTACAAAAGAGTATGATTCTGGTTTATGGTGTATGGATAGTGGTTGTATTAATCCCTTGACTGCCAAACTAGAGGCATTTGTTAGCTTGGACAGGTCAATCAAAATAACAGTGAAGATGGGTGATGGAACGATCTGTAATTCTCAAGGAAAAGGAGTTGTGAAGCTGAATCCTTGTGGAACTAGCTACATCAAAGATGTTCTTTATATTTCAGACTTGGACTCAAACTTATTGAGTGTTGGCCAAATTTTGAGAGAAGGATATTATTTAGTTTTTGAAGATTTTTCATGAGCAATTTTTTCTGATAGAACCAAGAAGACCTTGTTGTTTAAGATTCTAATAGCGAAAAATAACATGTTTCCACTTGCCTTTGATGATGAAAAGAAAGCACTAGTAGCCTCATTAGAAGATGACAATTGGTTATGGTATCATAAGTATGAACATCTTAACTTTAAAAGTTTGAATATGTTATCTAATCAAAAGCTTGTGGATGGTTTGCTTATGATAAAGTCAGCTGATGCAGTATGTGAAAGTTGTGTGATTGGAAAGCAACATAGAGATCCTTTTCCAAAAAGTAGCACTATGAAAACTTCAAGGCCAGCTAAATTAATACGTGGAGATGTTTGTGAACCTATGCATACACCTTCTCTCAACAATAACAAATACTTTGTGATCTTTGTAGATGATTCGGTCAAATGATTTGGGTTTATTTTAACAAGGAGAAATCAGAAGTGTTTTTAGTCTTCAAGAAATTTAAGTCATCGATTAAAAAGCAAAGTCGTAATGTAATAAAGGTATTGAGGACAGATCGAGGTGGTGAGTTTATTTCCACAGAATTTGACAACTTTTGTGGAAGGATGGGCATTAAAATACAGTTGATAGTTAGTTACACCCCTTAACAAAACGAAGTGGTGGAGAGGAAAAATTGAAGTTTTGTTGAAATGGTAAAAGTATGATTAAGGCCAAACACCTACCAAAAAGTTTTTAGGCTGAGACAATTCACACAGAGCCTATCTACTTAATCACAATCCAACTTTAGTGTTATCCAATCAAACATCGTTTAAAGCTTTTCATAGGAGGAAACCATAGGCAACACGTTTTAAAATTTTTGGGTATTGCTTATGTCTTTGTACCATCACAAAAATAGTGTAAAATGCATATTTGTGGGATATGGCTTACAAACTAAAGGTTATTGGTTTTACAATCCTATTTCTAAAAAATTACTAATAAGTCATGATGTTGTATTTGATGAAAAGAGTACATAGTGTTGGAGTGAAATGCAAAAATTTTGAGCCATTATTCAAGGAAATGATGACTTTGCTAACGAGCTAGCTGTTGAAGAAAATGACTATAATTATGGTGGTTCAAGTCCCTCCATATCTAGCTCCACCCCTAGCTCTTTAAAGTTAGCTACGCTTAGCTCCTCTTCGTCTAGTACACCTCTTAGAAAATAGAGATAACTCAAAGAGACCTATGAGCAAACCAAAAGGTGCTAATTTGCAAAAATTAAAGAGCTATGATCATTTGGAGAACCTGTAAAGAGCACTGCATAAGGTGATGCTATGGATGAAGAAGTGAAGTCATTAGAGAGAAATAAAACTTGGATACTAATTAACCTACTAGCAAGAAAAAAAGTTGGTGGGCTCAAATGGGCGTACAAACTCCAATATAAGCTAGATGGTTCAATATTGAAGCATAAAGTAAGGCTGGTGGTTATGGGGTACATTAAGTAAGAAGCTTTTTTAAATGGCTTTTTAGAGGAAAATGTGTATGTACAACAGCCTCAAGGTTATGATGTTAAAGGAGATGAAATGAAGGTGTATCAATTGAAGAAATCTCTTTATAGACTCAAGCAAGCCCCAAGGGTTTGGTACGAAAGGATTGATGGACACTTCAATAAAAATGGGTTCCAAAAGAGTGCAAGTGAGCCCACATTGTATGTCAAAACTAATGGAGTTGATAAGGTATTACTTGTTTGTCTCTATGTGGATGATTTGATATACACTGGAAATAGTATTGCCTTGATTAATGATTCCAATAAGATTATAATATCTGAATTTGAAATGACTTATTTGGGTTCTATGAGCTATTTTTTGGGGTTAGAAGTGCAACAAGATGAAGCTGAAATTTTTATCTTTCAACAAAAATTTGTCAATGATCTCTTGTAAAAGTTCAATATGAAAAATAGTAATTCAATTAAAACTTCAATGATCACAAACTAGAAATTCAGCATGGATGATGGAGAAGAAAAAAAGGTTGATGCACAGATATATCAAAGTTTAATTGGAAGATTGTTGTATCTCATAAATAGTCATCCTAACATCTTACAAGCTACAACTCTGTTGTCTCGATTTATGCAAATCCAAGTAAAATGCATTATGGTGTTGTAAAAAGGTTCTTAGATATTTGAAAGGAACATGGTCTTATTGTTTGTGGTATTCTAAGTCCAATAATTTTAAGTTATTTGGTTTTTCAGATAAGGATTGGGCAGGTTCTGTTGATGACCGTAAGAGTACAAGTGGATGTTTATTCAAACTGGGCTCAAATACCATCTTTTGGCTTTCAAAGAAGCAGCCATCAATTGCAATGTCATCTTCTGAAGCTGAGTGTATAACTATCACTTCAATAGCATGTCAAACTATATGATTGAGAAGAATCTTTGGTGAAATGAAGCAACATTAAAAGGAGGCTACAATAATTTTCTATGATAATTAATCCACCATTGCAATGATAAAGAATCCAATTCATCATAATCGCAAAAGACACATTGACAATCGACATCATTTTATAAGAGAATTGGTTGCTAAAGGAAGTATCAAGATGGGGCACAAAGTCTTTTTCGTTAGAGAAGTTCATTTATTTTAGAGATAAATTGGGTGTTATAGATTTCTACATTAAAGGGAAATATGTTAGGGACTAACGCAGAAATCTAGTAAGTCGGTTAATCATGTTAGTTCCATTTTATTGTTGTTTATTACTTAGTCAAAAGTCAATTACTTGGTGTCCTAATTTTAGGAAGCAATTTTTGAATGTATTTGTCATTGCTATTATTTCTGGTGCTCTGTTTTCTTTTTAACTGATATTTAAAGAGACAAGAGTTGAATAAAAATTATCTGAAGTTTATATCTTTAGTGTGCCTTTTTAAGTGTTTGATAAAATTTCTGAAAACTTTGTTTTGTTTTTTTTTTGTCAACCCATTCTCTTTCTTTATAGAGGTTGACTAAATTAGTATTTGTGCAACAAAATAAGGAAAATATATAATATAAGTTAAGGAAAAAGAAGGGATCGCAGAGGTGGGTAAAAAATAATATTGTTTTAATATAATTAATTTAAAATATATTGTATTATTATAATAAGTCAATTTTCTTAATTTTGAGAATGATCTAAAATTTGATTAATTCATAATTTAGTTTATTGATTGAATTTTCTTAAATTTTTTTGTCAACTTTGTTTATTCTTTTATTTAAGTTTTAAAATATTTTTATTATTTTAAATTATTTAAAAAAAGACTTTATAGAATTAAAATATTATCATTTTAATAAATTTTTTTGAGTAATTTCAATGATGACTATTGTTAATTGATTTGTTAAGTATTTGAAAAAATTCATATAATTGTTATCAATAAAAAAGTATGTTGAATAATTAAAACAGTCATTTAAAATATTTTCAAGATAAAAATTAAATAATAAGAATATATTAACAATAATAAAATCTTACGAGAAGTTTATATCTTTTGGTTTACACCAAGCATCCATGTATCCTCGAAGGACCTAGCCTCGTTGTTGCAATGCAAGTAAGTGATGAAGTTACGTTGCTTGTTTACAAAGAAGTTGGTTTAATCATCGAAATTTTGTAATATTTTCTTTTAATTTTGTTATTAGCTTTTTAATTTAGTTTATTTTAATAATTGTTATTATTAAAAAGTTTTATTTTTAATATTTTAGTTTGATTTATTTTAATAAATTTTATTATTAAAAATTGATTAATTCATTAATTAATCGTTTATAAATTAATAAGATTTTATAAATTATATAATTAATTTTAATTTAATGTTTTTTCAATTAAATTAATTATTCGATAAATAAAAATAATTTATTTCAATAATATTTTAAAATTTATTTAATTTTTTAATTAATTTAATAGTAATTTAATCTTAACTAAAATTTTTAAATCTTAAATTCCTAATTTCTTTTCAATTTTTAAAACATCTGAACACGTCGTGACAGAATGTAAGAATTATCATAAAAAATTAGGGATGTTAATAGGCTGAGTTAGGCCCAGATTGCTTATGACCCGGCTCGACCCGACTGGCAACTAGTGTGGCTTGCATTTTTGAAAGAATAGTCAGGTCAAGTCAGCTTGTGGCCTGCTTGTAGTCTGGTTGGGCCGACCACGGTCAGCCCATAGCCTATCCATAGCTAGTTCATACTGATTTAGTCGGACCCTTTTTGTCATCTCTAATAAAAATCTGCATAGTACAGGTGCAAGGCGAAACTTGGACTCCGCCAGATCAATTAGGCCATTTACTACAAAGGCCCACAGAAGCAGAACACCGGGCTCAATTTTTTCAACAGAAGAATGGGAATGGGAAGAATGTTCTGTGACTTTTGAGCCTACATCAAAGGTTAAGCAATTATCTAAAACATCGATTAATAAATTGGGAAATTGCTTGTAGAAAGTGAAGAAAAGAGAGAATAAATTCTGAATTGGCAACACTTGCGGAGCCCATAATCTTTGACTATGCTTCTTCTTCCAATAATTTATTAGGTCATCAAGTCTCTTCATGGCTCCAATTTCCTTTTACTTATCGAGACATTACGAAAAAAAAGTAATGGGAATTTTTATAATGATCATGCTTGCATTAAATGGTTGATTCCTATTTTTAATCAGGCATAATGTAATATAATTTTTATAATATCAATATTTAATGTTATATTGTTTATTGCGTACTTTTTCTACAATTTTTTAATTCTATTATCTTACTAAAATATTCCATTCTATTATTTCCCATTAAATATCAATTAATGTTCTAGCCAAGCACTGAATAATTAATCATCAAATTACTAAATTGAATAACATTATTAGTAAGTCAACTTACTCAATACACAAGGCTCTCCATTTTAGAAAGATATGAGAATAATTATAATATATGCACTTTTCTCTTTGCATTTTTACAAAAAGATTATTTTCGTAATTGAAATATATAATCTTAAAAAATTCAATTATTTTAATGACGGAGAAAAGATAGTTCATAATGTCAGACAAATTTACAAAATATAAAATCAGTTATAAAAAAGAGTTCCATGAAATGAAAGAAAATACAAAAAGACTGTCCCTATTAAGTTATATATTATTTAAATGATTTATTTTATGAGTTAATTATTTATAACTAAATTTAATTTAATCGATATTTATAAGATTTGATATATCTTTAATTCTAGAATAATCATTCTTTTTAATTATTAAATGAATTGGAAAAATCAAATTATATAACTTTTGCTGGTAGGCAATCTAAGAAATTTACTTTATCAATTAAACCACCTGTCATAGCTGACTCCCACATTCTTTCTTCTCTGACTATTAGCCTGATTTTTATTGGTTTTATGTCTCTAAAAAAATAGAAAAGCCTTTGTTTAACTTTTTTTTTTAATTTTATAGTTAATTAAAAAATTGAAAAAAATGGTTAGATAAATTGCATCATGCATATATTCAACAATCAATTATATAAATTTTCAATTATTTAATATAATAAATTTAAATAATTCCAATTTAAATATTATCGGAAGAAAAGTCCACGTTTTTTACCCAACAAATTATAAATAACTGTTTAGAAAAACTCTTGTCTTGACTTTAGGATCAAATTGGTGTTTCTTTAGTGATTAACATGTTAGCATTAGATTAGACAAACATTATGGTTGATAAAGTTGGAGACATTGAAAGAAATGTCTCTGGCACCGCCATTATGTGGTTGACCATTGACAATTAGTTACCCAGCAAAGAGGGAAAGGACCTGATAGAATCAAAACAAATGGTGGGTTGATTTTCATTTCCTAATCCTAGTTAACTAAAAAGAAGACACTGCCTTGCCTAATAATTAATCCAAGCATTAAGAAGACTTTAAGGGTTGTTTAAGCCTACTTTCAAATTTGTCATTTGTGGTACAATTTGGTATTATCATTATGTTGGGTAATTAGTTGAAATTATTGCAGGAGATTGTGTACATGTGATCAAAACCTTAACTTTGTGAGTTATTAGTATCACAAAAAATTCAACTTGGGCCCGTGACCGAGGCCATATTTTTCTTAAATCTTTGAAGTTGTATTTGAATATCCACGTTACAGAATCATCACAACACAAACACTTCTTTTGACCAACATAAAGTATAGAACACGAACATGGTCCAACAGTCCACAAGTCTTAAATGATGGAGAAGAATTTTGCTGTGGTTATAACTTGAGTTTGAAAATCCTCTTCCTTGTAGACTATTTGTCCAAGATACACCCTTTTTTTCTTATCCAAAATTGACACATACCTCCACGAAACCTTAATTCAAGTGGCACATAGTAAGTACTACATCATTTTCACAAATGTCTGGGGTTTTGGTTCTGTAATTAGAACAATACATGCACACAATGAAATAGAAAAGAAAAACTCCGTTATCTACTTTTTGGGGCACAACAACAGTCTATGACTGTAACACTAAAGGGAGCCCATATGTAGAAGTATCCACCAGCCGAAAATGATGATGCTATTCCGTTATGTTTTGTTTTGTGTACGTGCCCAACATACATACATATATCACCTCTCAGGTGGCAAAGAACTAACATTACAAAGACAGATTTCGGCTTCATGCGATTCTAACTCGACTAACGATTTAGCCGATACATTAGCTACCAATACCATATCTATATCAGCTTCATGTAGAAATATATGGAGTCCACAAACGATAAGTTGCCGACACAAAGAAGTACACTTATGGTTTAACCACTTACGTGTCATTCAGTTGGCATGCATCCTTATCATGCAAAGACGATGATGATTACATACGACATGTGACAGTCATGTTAAAATCATATAATAACAATTTCCTTTCTTTTTTCACGTTCTAATTTGCAACGAGACGATATAACATGGCATTATTATTATGCTATTATACATAAGAATATGAATCACAGGATAATGTAAGTAGTTAGAAAAACAAATGAAAATCAAGTTGGAAGAGTTAAGTTACGTGGAGCTTATTGCAACCATTTTTTAAATATATTTCAAAATATTTTACCGATGATTCATACCACCATAAAGCTGTGAAAATGGACATTTAGTTCATTGGTTTTTTCTATATTCAACTGTAGCATTTAAGTTTGGACTCCAATAGGAACTAATACAAAACGTTCTTAGATCCTAATAACATTTTCTATTGCGATTTGAATTCCAAAAAGTGAACTTTTTCTTTCGTATATTTTAATTTTAAAGATAAAAATAATAACCTAATTCTTTATATCAAAATTGATGGATATGATATTGTTGAAGAAAGCATTTTTGTTGATATTTTATGTGAATTCATAACTGTTTCTTTGCATCAACCTATTTTTATTTTTGTAGAGATTTTGTCATATGTGAGGTTAGAGGGACATAAGCGTGTGAATATTAAGTCTTGGGCAAAGGTGAGATCATCATTCATATTAGCTGCTACACGTGTTAGATATTGTTCAGTGTTAATTGTGGTGTTATTGATAAAAGATTGAGCCAAAAAGACTAAAGACAGTCTCTGGGGTAGCTATTATTGCTGGAATGAGGCTATTGGAAAAGGTGTTGGATCCTAATAAACAACTGTAAGTTCTGAGGAATTAAGCAGAAGATAGCATCTCACGTTAAGCTGTCTCCTGTTGTTATACCCACAGATCTACTGGAATTGGCAAATTATTCTTAATTTCCTTCACGACGTTCATATAGCGTGCAGTTTTAATAATCCCAATTAAGTACAAAAAATTATACTAGATCAACTTAGGAGAGTAAGGGTTATGTAATGTATTTTCCTATCCTTGGTCGGTGGAAATTTAAGAGCAAACTAACTTAGGTTAATCTCCTTGCAATTTGGATACGTTATATCATAATAAACAATTACGTCTGATGAATAAGAATGAAACACAAACATGTACCTAAGTGATTAGGGTTAACAGGATAATTTACATCATTAATTATGAGTTTGGCCTGTGGTTAATTGGCCATGTTAAGCAAATTCAACTCCATTAATAAAAAGGAAGCGAGCCATTTGCCAGCTTGTAAAGGGCATTTCGTTCCCAGAAATAACGCCTGCACTCCCATCTTTTAACCTAGAGATTCACATGCAGAAGCTAAGTCCTGCATAAAGCCATTCACTTATATAATATGAATTTTTTTCATTGTTTGAACTGTGATATGTTTGAACCTTCAATTCGCTTGACATTGAAATTGGAAGAAAGTGACATTGAATGAACGAGAAAGAAGAGACAGAAAATAACGTGACATTCGTTCCTCTTTAATCGACAAAATGAAAGTCGGTGGTCCGTTTTCTAAGAGAAAAATGAAAAGAACTTGTTTGTCAAAAGTTGAAAACTACTAGTCCATTCGCTTTAATGCTTCTACTCCTTAAGCCAATTTTGACTCATCCATTTAAACCTTTACGTATAAAAATAAGATTCCAAAGATGAATATGTATACATATAATACTTGTTCTGTAGGGGCGAGGCTTTTCCACTTATAACTGTAAACAACACTGTTCCCTCCACTGCCCAAAGGAGTGCAATGTGAACAAGGTGAGAGTGAGTGTTGCAGCAAAGAATATTCTAAAAGTATATATATATATATATATATATACATATCATCCATTTCAAATTTATGGTAGGGGCCGTTGTACTACCGTATGCTTGTGGAAAAGAATCTTGACATAGAGCATACATGCCACATTAATGTCGTCGACCATGCGTCCCTTAACCTTTTTTTTCAGTAGTCCCTGTCTCTCTCTCTCTTGCAAATGAACAAGATATATTATTGTGGAATCTGCCAGTGTGTTTGTGTGTTTATATATATATATATACATAGAAACCAAACTCTAATAACAACTCGTGTCGCCAAACAAGAAATTGAAGTTTGTAAATAAAATTTGAACATTTATCCTCTTTTAATTAATTTTCTAAATTGAGTTTTGCAATTTATTTTCGCAGGTCCAAAAATCAAGAACCGGAAGTAAGGCTTGTAGGCTTGGAATTAGATCAGCTAAATAGATTTCTGTATATAAACACTTTTGAATGGCGGTGGCAGAAAGGAGGGAAAAGCTACATGTGCATAATTTAATGAAAACTAATAAACCATTGACTAGCCTTGTCAATAAAGTATCCAACATTTCTGGCAACTTCATTTGACAGGAATATCTTCAACATCTCAGGATCATTCCAAACGAGGTAGAGAGAGCATCCTTTTCACAAAATTTTAAATCTAGAAGTCGATTGAATTAAATTAAATTGTATCATAGAGTCTTTACAAGAGTGAAGCATTGTTTCTTTTTGACAAACAAAATTACAAATCTAGATTTTAAAGATGAAGACAATTACAAGATCATTTCTTTTTAAATTAAAAGCCACTCATTTGATTGTGATCCTGACGACAGAAACTGAAAAAAAGAGCTGGTGGTAGACGAAAGACTTATCACTCCAAACTCGATTACTTGGTATTTCTTTGCAAGGGCGCAAGCTCCTTACCCACCAAAAATTATCATGACCTCGTTGATATCTTAAACTTGTCTACCCTTCTTTTCTTTCAAATAATAAGAATGAAACCAAACTACGAACTTTGGAAGTTGGATCGTTTGATTTAAGTTTGTTAAGAGAAATAGATATGTTGTGTCTGTGAAATGGTCCTTACGAATTCCTGACGATATCACCCTAATGATGAAAAATGTGGATATTATTCTGATGAATCATCAGGTGGATTTGATCAGATAAAGCAAAGGGGGGGTCTAGTGAGATCAGGTGGAGGGACAACAGGTTATCTCATAAGGGTTGGTAGTGTATGAGTGGAAAAGTGAAAATAGGGATAACAGAAGACTCACCCACACACATACCCACAAATATGCCAAAAGGCTTGTTTGTAGTGAGTGTGAAAGAAGTGGATCAGTTATATATCCTTGTAGGATTTCCACCAATGCATGTGCCCAACTCAATGGCGTTCTTAGTACAATCAAACAACACGACCATCTGATCATCAAATGTATTATAGCAAACTCCAAGAACATAAATGTTGTAGGAAGGCTGAACTATGAAGGGGGTTTTCAATTATTTAACATTTTTTTCAAGCCAGCCAGCATGAAAATAGGAGCACAGTGCATTATAAAGAAAAGAAGGGTAATGATTACAAGTACAATCAAAGCGCCCCGACGAAACACCAACTAGTGCCCCCAACATCATTTCGGATAAAAAGCCGAGCATACTAATGCTTACATTTCTATAATTAAACAATAGAGTGCAGTGAAAATGTATGGACGTTAGTCATTTTTGGTGAAACAGAAAGGAGCAAGTGACTCTTCAAAAAAAAACAGAAAGGAGCAAGTGACTTATCAAAATGATTCCAGCTGCTTGGGCTTTAATCACACAACATTTTGAGCTCCAATGGTGCATGCATCGTGGTAGATACCTAAAGCCTTCGAGAGGTCAATCTGTCCTCAATCTTAGCAGGTGTCGCTTTGTAACTGGATTATTTTTTTATGGATTGGAAGTGTACATGCCCACTAATTATCACCCACCAGAAGGATGCCACATATCTATGGCTCCCACCTGGTTTTCGGGACTTCACGTGTCAGCTAAGGGTGGCGTCTTACTTTATCCTAATCAAGGCAAACCAATAAAAATTCCTTCAAACTTCTATGTGCTATGGAATAGTTTCAATCCATAGTTTCAGCTTGCTAAGTTAGAAATTTCTAATCCTAGCGATGCCAATGACCGTTCTGAATTTTACAATTCCAAAATTTGATCGAGGTCAAGTTTCTCGAGTCAAATATTTCGAATTTAGAGTCCAATATTTTATTTTTAAATTTAATTAAAATTTTGATTAAATTAAATCTTATTTATTAATTTTAAATTTGATTTAATTTAAGTTGTTTAAAATCTCATCCAGCCCCACACAGATTAGGAGCAATTTGTGTTCAAGCCACAGGAACATATTCGTAATTTTGCTTTTCGGGGTAAATTTTAATAGAAAAAATATTTTAATGTTTTAATGTTTGAAAGGAGATAAGTTTAAAGGATAGACCTTTTAAATTTACTCAAATCTTAAGTCATTTCAATACTCATCAAAAATATAAACAAAGTCTCAATAAATTTTAAATTGAACAAAATTTTACCTTAATTACATTATATTTTATAATAAAAATTGTCAAAAATACTTATTGAGTAACTTATTTTCAGATTTGTATGAAGTTTAGAGGTAAAAAGTTGAAGAAGAGAAAATATGAAGCTTTAATAACTGTATATTGGTAAGTTACAATAACAACAATAATAACAACTCAATAGAAATTTTGTTAAGATGTACAGTTTAGAGAGGTCTAGAAATATACAACTGTACCTCTTACTAATAGAGACGTTATTTCCAATAAAGTTACAGGAAAAGAAAAAAGAAAAAAAGTTTTTTAAAATGGATTTAAGGAAATAAACTTAAAAAAACAAATAACTTCTTAAAACATAAAAATTCAAAATCTAAATAAAAGCAAAACAAAGACAAAATAAGTAAATAAATAATAAATAGTCAAGAAAAAAAGGCAAATGAATAAATAAAACAAATAAACAATTATTAAAACAGAATGATTGAAGGGCAAGTACTTCAGACAAAAGTATTTAGGCTAAATGTTAAATACATGACATAAGAATTGAAGGAAAAAGTTCAAAAAAACATGTGAAAATAGAAGGACCTCTTTGTATAAGATGGTTTACATATATCCTAGTTCACCATAGTTTCTTACTACGAGTCAAGTCCTTAGTAAACTATAGTAAAGTCATATCATACATAATCACCTCCCTTAGTTTTTTTTAGTTGTTCATCTTCTTCTCTTACAACGCCTATGTACAATCTTCTCGTGGGAGCGAGAGGACATCTCCTCTTAACAAGGTCGAATCACCTAAGTCTTGTCTTTCTTAATTTACCAATATTAGTAACCCTCAACTTGATTCTTATCATTATATTCCTGACTTTATCTCTTCTTGTAAGATTACACATATAATGGACTATTTTTATCTTTGTCATCATTAATTTATGACTATACACCTATTTGATAGGTAATACTTTACCTCATAGAGCATGGTTGACCTAATTGCTAAATGGTATAATTTACCTTTTAGCTTGAGTGGTATCTTCTTATCATATGGAACTCCTGATATATCCATCCATTTAAGCTATCATAATTTAATATGGTAAACCATGTTATCACGTATCTCGTCATTGGTTTGGATGATGGATCCAAGATACTTAAAACAATTTTTATGTGGTATAGCTTCTTAGTCAATCTTCATCTCCACATCAGATACATCCCTGTGACCTAAAAGTTATATTTTGACTTTCCAGTCTTAGTCCTACTTAATTTAATGCTCTTTAATTCTAATGTTTTCCTCTAAAGTTTTAGCGTAATGTTAACACTCTTTTTTTATTTCATTCACTAAAACAATGTCATCAATAAATAATATACACTGAGGCGCATCTCATTGGATATTCTTAGTGAGTTTATCTATAACTGTTGCAAACAGAAAGGGGCTCAATGAGAATCCTTAGTGTAGCTCGATATCGATAGAAAATGCTCTATATCTTCACTTGTCGTCCTTATTATAGTCTTAATACCTTTATACATATTCCTAGTAAAGAACTCCTTTGATTTCTAAATACTTTTATATGATTTCCCTAATTATCTTATTATAATCCTTCTCTAAATCAATGAAAGCTATGTATAAGTCTCTTTGTCTATCACTGTAATATTTATTAATCATTTAAGAAGGTGTATAGCTTCAGTCATTGACATCCTTAGTATGAAATCAAATTAGTTCTCTAAAATAAGTATACCTTTTCTTACTCTCTTTTCAATTACTTGCTCTCGTAACGTTAAGATATGACTGAATAATTTGATTCTTCTATAGATGTTACAACTTTAGATATCACATTTGTTCTTGTTCTTGTTCTAGTAGAGATGAATTAGTGTGCTATGTCTCTATTTATCTACTATTTTGGTCGACTTGAGATTTATATTAAAAAACTCAACTCACCAAATAAGACCCTTTTATCTTAGACTCTTCCACACCTTTATGAGTAGGTCATAAGGACTTGCGATTGTTCTATCAGTCTTCATCTTTCTCATTTAATTTCTTCTTTTGTGATCTGTCACCAGTAAGTGAAGTTATAATATTTCTCAAAGGTGTTATAATTACCCAAGCAAATGTCATCTCCGCCTTCATTAAAAAGAGTATAGTGCTTATTGACAAGTTATTAATATCAAATGGATCAAGTATACTGCTTAATTTTAAATTACTAATTTATCAAGATTAGTTTATTGAATAAGTGTTAGAAAAATATAGTGATGTGAGTTCTATAAAGAAAAGGTTATATGGAAAAAAGAGAGGGTGAAAGACCTGGGTGCATTGAAAACAAAGATTAAAAAGGAAAGGTCGGGCTTGGTAGGCTACATGTATGACATCATTGGCATAAAAAACATGGAGCAGTCATCTCATCCCCCACCGCTACTCTTAATACTTCCACGTTTCATTTTGTTACAAATTTTACTTGACCCAAACTTAACCTACAAATTCAATACAAAACCCCAACATAGTTCATGCATCAAAAGAACTTGTATCAAATGTTTCACTCTTCACATTTAATTCGACATATCTAATCCCATAATGTAATGCTTGCATGGTCAGGTAACACCCAGACGTATCTTAACTTCCTGGAAGGAAAAAAATCTAAATGCTGTAGCTTTATGAATGTCACAGACGAAGCAGAGATATGAGTTTGAGGCAGCAGGGAGGATAAACATTGGCCCACTTCATCTAAGAGAAATCATCTCTTACCTGTGAAAAAAATAGAAATCCATCAGGGGATGATATGATAATCTGATAATTGTTAACAAATTTGGGTGATCGGATAACATCAAATCTTGATTAAGATCAAGGGTATGATTGCCTTTATAATTATTTTTTTAATTCAAACCACCTTACCCTCCTTTCTTACGTTAGAATTGTATTCCAATTTGGAAGGATCTTTTTAATTGAAATCATTTATACATAATTTTTTTTTGTTTTTTTTAATTTAACTCACTTGCATTTTTTTTCCAACAAAATTAACCATCTGGTATAGTACCTTATGATCTGTTCAAATTTTCAATCAAATCAACTTTTGTTTTTTTTTTTTGATCGAGAAGAGAATTAGGACAGATAGAAGATCTAGTTATAAGCTTTACCTACATAGCTCAAAATTTTGCAATTTGAGATTGCTTAGACAACGAGATAAAGAAGTTACAACTCAAAACTGATCAACCAAGACACAGCTGCTAATAAAGAGAAATCAATAAAAATAGGGAATTGCCTTTTGAAAAAAAAGGAAGAATGTAACAAAGAAATTCCCAAGAGTTGGATTACACATCATCTAAATGCATGCCAAAAGCTTAATTATGAAAAGTGATGGTTCTATACGTTACTGTCCAACTGGCGAGGAAACACGGGGACAAGAATCTTAGATGGAGGAGGAAGTGGCGAACGTGGGCAAGCGCAAGATGTCTGTCTGTCATTGTGTCTTGGGAACGTTCTAACTAGTAAATTTTATTTTTTATATATATTTATTAATCAGGTCTCATATTAGAGTTGTCGTTGACGGTCAACCAGCAGTAAAGACATGATGGACCTAAAATAAAACACTTAATTGAAATATTAACATTTATTAATGTAAAATTAATTAGTAATTATTATAATAATTCAATTTAGACTTGAACATTAATTTTCCTTTAATAATTCGTACGAATATGCTTTCAAATATATATGAAAAGTCAAAAGTGATCGAATTAGAGCATTTTTCATGAAATCATGGAGACTATTCTTATTTATATAAAAAAAAAGTTAAAGTTTACATAAAGAAAAAGACTATTAATAAAATTAAATAATTTTTTATTTTAATTTAAGTTAAGATAAAGAAATGAGTTTTTAGAATATACCTCTCTGTAGCTTTTCACTTAAAGCTGAAGTGGATGCCACATATTATTGGATAATACTCTTCCAATTTTAAATTTAATCAATGATTTTAGGTTTTAAAGATAATAATTATAAAACTTTGATCTTCAAAACTGCACAATTATAAATACAGGCAAAAAAATTATAACTAAATTGGAAATAAATATGTGTTTTATAAAAATAAACTTTAAAACATAAAATTTAATTAAAAAGGTAATTCTTTGTAAGAATAAAAGTTTCGAAATTTTAGATGATATGATCTAAAACTATACTAACGCTTTGCAATTTGTATAAATTATAAAAGTAAAGAAAATAAAAAAGTCAAAATTAATTTTAGATGAGGACATAATTATACAATAGAAAGATTGCTTTAAGTAATTTAAATCTATAATTCAAAGTAGTGACAAATATTAAATCAATTAGTTAAAATGAGGGAATGTGTTCAAGAATTTTATGTGATAAGAAAATACCACTAAGTTGAAAGATAAATTTTTATCATTTAGCAATTAGGTCAATCTTGCTTTATTAGGCAAAATATTGACTTATCAAATAGTGGCATAATCATAAGTTAATGGTGACGAAGATGATGATACTCCATTGAATGTGTAGATTTGCAAGAAGAGATCATAATGTCAAGAATGAGATAGTAAGAGATAAGTTGACGTGACTAATATTGATAGTAAAATGAGAGAAATAGAGCTTAAGTAGTTAGAAAGTATTAAGAGAAAACATATTAATTCTTTAATAAAAAGATGTAAAAAAATTGTACTTTGAGATTGTGAGAAAAGAAGAAGATATCTTAAAATAAATTTAGGAGAAATGATTAAGAATGATAGAACTATATTAGAACTTGGTGAAGACTTTACCTTCAATAAAAAGCTTTGGTGAATTACAATATGGGTAGAGGACGCTCCATAGTTTGATTCTTCTTTTTAATAGGCCTTTTAAACTTTTTTTGTTCGATTTTTGCGTTTTTTTAACTAACGTAAACACTTTTTTGGTAGCATTTATTCTTTTAGTTATTTTATTTATTTATTTCATATTTTTAATTGCCTATTTTATATTTATTTATTTATTTTCTTTTTGATTGTTTATTTATTTACTTATTTTTATTTTTGATTTATACAAGTATTTTTTTATGCATTTGTCTATTGTTTTCTTGTGACTATTTTTAAAAACTTTTTTTTCAAATGCATCTATCAAACTTCAAAAGTAGCCTCTCAATTAGTTAAATGTAAGATTGTATATTTTTGAACTTCACTAAATACGCATCTCAACAAGGTTTCCAATGAAACTTTATTGTTATCATTTTTTTATATGATTTGAACAGATAAGGAAAATCAAATTTTATAACATAAAATTCTTTTGAATTAACAATTTTATTAGTGTAGTTTACAATTATATAAATTAAAATTTTAAATAAAATTTACAAATATATATATTGAATTAAAATTAAAGAGATAAAGACATGAAATAATCTAATTTTTTATAAATTTTATATAAAATTGATGCAACATATATTAAATTATATGACATTTTAGTTTTTATCAAATTATTTAATAAAAATAATATATTTATTTAATAAAATAGAAGAACTTATTTATTTATTTTTTAAAAAATAAAGCAAATTTTGTCCCCCACAAAAGACATGATTGGGTTTTGAGCTTGATATCTAACCTACAAGGAGAAGGGAGGCAAAAGAGAGATGTCATGGTTCTTAAAAAATTTAGATCACCTGTTATTTTATTTTATAAGTATTTATCTATTTAATTTTTATGGGTCTTATTTATTAAATGAATTGATCCTCAAAATAATATGGACATTGATCAGATGATTTGTTCCCCTTAAAATTACGGACTATAGAGTATGAAAGTTTATGTATGCCGGTGCTCTTCCTATATATTAAGCACGAATCCGCTCCCAAAACATTGTCGAGCTCTGGTGGGTCACTTGTCACATAGAAGATAAGCTATTGCTTGAGAGAGAGGGAGACAGACATGGAGATGGAAATGAAGCAATCTAAGTTCAAGAGAATTTGTGTGTTCTGTGGTAGTAGTCCTGGAAAGAAGAATAGCTATAAAGAGGCTGCTGTTGAGCTTGGAAGAGAATTGGTACTAATGCTTATCTGTTTTCTAGCTCTTGCCTTTTGTATTGCCTTAAAACTCTGTTTCTCTTCTTTAAAATCTCCAATTTCCCTGAGCTTTCAGTTTGCTTCTTTCTTTACAGAACTTGTTTAACTTGCTTCTGTACAGCTTTGATGTCTTTAATGTCACTCAAACTTGTATTCTCGTTTCGGCTTCATGCCCTGATTCCTCTGCTTGGGCCCTGCTTCAGTTGTTTTCCCCTGAGTCCATCAGTTTGCAATTTGTTTCTTGTCTGTTCTGTTCTTTATTTCTTTCTTTTACTCTGTTTGACTGTTTCTTTCTTCATCAAACTTTAATCGAATCTCGTGCTTGATATTGCATTGCCTGAGAAATGGAATTCATGGTTAGCGAATTTGTTGTTCGTGCACTAATTTGCTAAATAGCTCCTTTTTCTCTATTTTTGACTCCAAACTTGGTATCTAAACTGTCATTTCTTTGTCTCGGAGCTGCATTTGAGATCAAGTCACTTAATTGACGTTTGGTGTATCATGATTAATGCATTCTTCAAGGTATCAAGAAATATAGATCTCGTATACGGTGGAGGGAGTGTTGGCTTGATGGGCTTGGTTTCTCAAGCTGTTTATGATGGTGGCCGCCATGTGATTGGGTGAGGCGTCTATAGTTCTATATATTGCTCTTCTTTTTTTGGTTTTTCTTTTGATAATTGGACTTGAGAAGTGATATTCATTTGCTTCTCAGTGACCAACTTCTAACTTGGTTTTTTCTGCAGAGTCATTCCCAAAACACTTATGCCCAGAGAGGTATCCTTCTATTCCTATGAGCTTCTCTTGTAACATTACACACACGAACATGAGCTTGACAGGTTTCTTACGTGTTTGTGAGCATATGTTTGAAGATAGATAGGGAGATCACCATGTGTTTCTTTCTAAATAGTTGCTTGTGTGGTAGCTACTTCTAGGTTATTCACTACCTCTCCTTTGTTATCTTGGAAAGCAATTGTATTGGTTCATGAAGCTTCAAAGATTCTGTAAGGTTTCACATTTGGCTTTTCTACATGATTTTCTTTTCCCCCATCAATTCACCTAGTAACATCTGTGTTTTGTTCCTCTTGATACTTGGTATATACCCACTTTACATGATTCTTACGATAAGTCAGATATTTAAGGTCATTTTCTTTTGTTTTCAACTTATTGAAATTCTTCCTATAAGTGTGGCATTTGGATCATAGGGTATAGTACCCTTCTTTTGTTTTTTGTAACTTAGTCCTCTTTCTCGTCTCTTCTGTTTTTATGACTCTGGATTGAGCCCACCACTTATGCTACCCTCATCATTGCTTCTCTGTTTAACCCATCTCTCTCGCACTCACAATGCAGTGTCTCCCCACAAGACTTGGTGTTTTTTGTGCATTGTTTTATACTGACTTGGGACCTTGGGCACTACAATTTGCAGATAACTGGAGAAACAGTAGGGGAAGTGAAGGCAGTTGCTGATATGCACCAAAGAAAGGCTGAGATGGCTAGACAATCCGATGCCTTCATTGCATTACCTGGTTGGTATATGAACTGGGATTTTCCTCCTACCATTACACGAGCAAAGCTCTTCATAGTAGTCAAGTACATAAAATTTTGCGCTTTAAGACCAAAAAGACGGGTTCAAAGACGATAAAGTTAGGGGTGGGATCGTTTACGAGAGACCATGATCAGGTGTAAGTACAGAAATTAGAGATAAAAACATTTTATAGGCACTCTCAGGTAAGTACGTTTCGGAGTGCATAGACGCTGCATTCCAATGTTGGAAGTCCTTTTGTTGTATCATCAGGTTAATGTGTGGTCGCTTCAGAAACCTGTACCATTCACTTGCTCTGAATGCCACAAGTTGGCTGAAGAGAGCATCCATTTCATGCTTAAGCCTACAATGGACTTTTACCAGAAAAAAAAAAAGGCAAAAAAGAGGATTTCTTGCGATTGGTTTATCCAAGATCCCTGAAGATAAACTAAATCTTGAAACCCTAGCCACTGGTCTTCATTATCATTATCATCGTCATCGTCTGACACTGGACATTAGGCTTCTGACTAGCACTTGCCATTTGAGGTCCATGTGCAATTTCCTCTGCGGTAGAGGACTGGTCTCAGGGCATGTGATGCCATAAATTTACAAAAGTTATAAAAAGCTTAGTCCGATTATAATGTTCGCTTAACTAGAGTTAGTGTAGAATGAGATTAATTATATAATTATTGTTTAGTGATTATTATTATTATTTTGTAAAAATATTATTTTATTATTTATAATATCTTTTTCACTCAATAGATCAGCAATCAAACCTTTTTTCTTGCAAAATTGAAACGAACCTCCGTGCAGGTGGCTACGGGACCCTTGAAGAGCTCCTTGAAGCCATAACTTGGGCCCAACTTGGTATCCATGACAAGCCAGTAATGCACATTTATCTTCCTCCTATTACATTCAAAATTAGGTTAATTGCTACATACCAGTTGCCTTATCAGCCAATTATCTACAGGTGGGATTGCTGAATGTAGATGGATATTACAATTCACTCTTGTCATTCATCGACAAAGCAATAGAGGATGGCTTTATTAAGCCAAGTGCACGGGATATCATAGTGTTAGCTCCTACCCCAAGAGAGCTGGTCAAGAAAATGGAGGTACTTCAACTGGTTTTCTCTTCCCTTTTCTTTTTCGCAAGTTAAAAAGACACTTAAGTTTCTTGGTTTCCAGGAGTATTTTCCAAAGCATGAAATTGTTGCTTCAAAGCTGAGTTGGGGAAACTGACCAGAGCAGTTAGGCTACTTATCAAAATGTGAGATCTTAAGGTGAAGACTACAAATTCCATGAAGTTATGTTAGATGACCAAATTGTTCCTGATCCAAGTGGGAATTCATGTTTTTGTTTTTCCCTTTTCAATTTATATGAACTAGACAAATTGACATCAATTTGGAAGCTCTTTGACCATTCTCTCTTATGTCCCAGCGTTTGTTTCTTTCTTCAGAACAAAGTCTAGACCAGGCAATGTTATTTATTAATTGATAAGGATTAATAATCAAATCTTTACTAATAAAAATCAAGTCACGAAAAGTTTCAGAGAAATCAGACGAAAGAAAAGAGGCCCATCCTTCCCAAGGTTACCCTGTATAACTAGATTATTGCGTAGAAGGCCGCAACATTCCTTAATGGACTACTCATCTCACTTGACGTTCACCTGCCACTTAATGCCAGGCAGTCTAAGTTGCTTATTTGTATGATTTCAAAACAGTCAAATATTTATTTTTAATTACAAATAATTTATTAATTTTATATAAATAAATTTTAATCAGTTACTATAATGTATAATAAATATATAATACTTTAACTATTTTAAGTCATATATTTGTAATAAATGTTACGAAGTATCAAATAACATAAGTGTCACGATTATAAAAAACAGTGATTATAAATACAAATAAAATTTGAAATAAAAATATTTATAAATTACATGTTTATGGGTATGATACTAAATAAGGTGAGAAAAGAAAAATTAAGCATTTAGTAATTTTTAATTTTTAATTTTAATTGAATATTTCTTAGTATTAACTTGTGCAAGTTGGAAATACTATGACATATTTCCAGTACACATGATCCATTTTGGTACCTCTTTTTCAACTGCTACAATACGAAAACATGACACTGCTTGGAGTCTACTTCATTGCTCATTTGTATACACACAATTTCTCGGATCCTGATTTGAAATACTTGTTTGTTTTTATTTTTATTTTTATTTTTCTGTTTTCATTTTTAAATCTAGTAAAAAAACTTGCTTGTGTAAGTTTTTTAGTTTCTTTTATTTTGGTTTTGATTTATTCTAGTTTTCAAAAAATTATAAAAACTATACAAAGTGTTTTGTTTTCTGTTTCTGATTTTTATTTAATATTATATATCTAATTAACTAAAACTAACTATTAATAATAATTATGAATAATTTATTTAATTTTTATAAATTAAATAGATTTAATTATATTTATTATTACTATATTATTAAAACGAAATATGAATAATTTAATTTAATGTTATTTTTAATTAACTAAAATTATTTATTAATATTAATTATGAATAATTTAATTTAATTTTTATAATATAATAAAATAAATAATTATTAATAAATATTATCAAATTTAAAATATCTTCAAATATATATTTAAAATAAAAATTGATTTAATAATTTAATATATTAAAAATAAATATCAATTTTTAAAATAAAGTTAATTTTTAAATTATTTATTTTAATAAAATAACATAATTTTTATTAATAATTTATTAATAAATATTATATAAGAGATTAAAAATTTTATTTAATTAAAAATTATCTTGAAATTTTATCTAATGTGTAATTACTATCAGTAATAAAAATATAACTAATATTAACAACTAAACAGTTTTTGGTTTTTATTAAAAAAACTAAAAGCACTAAAACAAAAATTAAAAATCATTGCATATGTTAAAGATTCAATATCCCATGTGTATATCCATGAAATCTAGTAAGAAGCACAATTGAATTCTATAATGTTTCTGAAGTCGATCTCTCTTATAAATTGTTAAAAGTTATTTTATAAAGAAAAATTGTTATGTGAAGTTTTCAATTATGGTGAATATATTAGTTTGAATATTTTTTGGTCAAATTATAGCCAGCATTCATCTCTGATGAAGGCCATTGCTAGGATATTCACTATGTTTTATTATTTTAATTTTGACATTTTTAATTATTGGATATTTAGATAATGATTAAAAATATAAATTAAGAAGTCTCACTTGAATTAGATTCTTGGATAAGTGTTATTTCACAAACAAAATTCCATCTTGAATAAAAATTGAAGTTGATCATGTTTCTTTTTGAGATATGGATAATGCAAGATGATGTGGGTGGTTGGTGCATTTAGGTTTCTATGTCTTGAATTTTCACTGGCTCTTTGTATGAGATACGTGAGTTATGAAGTGATTTCTTTTTCTTAATGGAAGTTGGCGTGAATTTCTGCAATGTTGGTCTTATCGCGTGGGTCATTGGGTGCTGTCTCTTTTTCCAGAAAATATATGACTGACTTGGTGAAGTTTTTTTGGTGAATTTTGATGGTGAATGGAAGAGGAAAAATGTATTGTTTTTTTCTCTAAATATTTTACTGCATTGAGGGAGGCTTGTGTGTGATTTTATCAGGTGTGACAAAAATTGAAGATAATCGAAGGTGTGTCGATACCTGTGTAACCCAGCTCTTGCACTTGAAGCATTATTTATTTGGTGAAGGTTTTGGCTAGGTGAGTTATTTGTTAATCCTTCAGCTCTAGTGGTGATGGTATGTGAATATGTCAAAGGTGAACTTGATATCTATTTCGTTTGTTGGGAGCTAAATTGAGGAAGATTTGTGAGTGTCTTTTGATCTATGTTTTTGATGTGTTCTTATCGATGGTGAATGGGTAGATTGAGTGATGATACCTACATGAATATTCAGTTGTACGTGATATATTGGATGTGAAGAAGATTGATCTTTGTCTCTTACTCAAATGTCTACTTGAGTGGTGAATTGTTTGTTTAATCACCTGAGTGATTTATTCACTATTCTTGTTTTAAAAGATTATTGAGAAAAATTCTTTGTTGAGTTTAACACGAGTCAATCGTGTTATTGGGTGTGAATCACTTTCACAGATAGTGAGGACCAATGGTAGAGTTAAAGGTTAAATGGTGTCGGCTTATTAAAGCCTTATGTAAAACTATCGTTGTCCTTTAATGAAAGTTTTAATCTGGGTGAGGACTCCGTAAATGTAGACAAGATGTGCCGAACTGCATTAACAAATATTGATGTTGATTTATTTTGTTGCATTTTCATTCTTCTGTATTTTTAATTATGCTATAAACGACCGTCGTAATTTGAAGAGTTTGCAAAACTAATACACTCCTACGGATGTTTCAATTAGTATGAGAGCAAGGTCATCTAATCAGAACTTGGTATAGCAAGTTGGTGCAGATTTGCATTTCGCAAACATGGCTACAAAAGAAGGTGCATCGATTACCAGACCACCATTGTTAGATGGCTCCAATTATCCTACGTGGAAAGCATGTATGAGAGTTTTTATTCAGGCATAGGGAACAAAGGCATGGATTTCGGTACTACATGATTGGACACATCTAGTGATGACTGATGACAAGGGAGAAATAGTACTGAAAGACCCATCTGAATGGACAAGAGTTGAAGAAGAGAAAGTCCTTGAAAATTCTCAAGCCATGCATGCCATTTTTAGTGCTGTGGATGAAGGTCGTTTCTCAATGATATCAGCCTGTGAATCTGCTAAAGAAGTATGGGATACTTTGTAGACTATACATGAGGGATCAAAATCTGTGATATCCTCAAAACTTCATATGTTAGTTGTGAGGTTTGAAGAACTGAAGATGGATGACAGTAAGAAAATCGAAGATTTCCATAAAAGATTGCAAGATATAGCAAATCAAGCACATCAACTTGGGAAGAAATACTCTAACCTAAAATTGGTAAAGAAGATGCTAAGATCACTACGTTCAAGATTATTCTAAAAATTACAGCAATCGAGGAGGCTCATGACATTAATGACTTGTTGTTGGAGAAAGTAACTGGGATACTTACCAATTTCGAAATGAATTTGTTGAGAAGTAAAGAAGAAAATAGCAAAGGATTGGCACTACAAGTTGAAACTGGAAAGGGCATAAATGATATAAAAGATAAATCTGATGAGAACGAGGATCTGGTTTTTTTAACACGAAATTTTAGGAAGTGGCTGAAAAGAGTGAAAAAGGGCAGACCCAAATTCAGGCAAAACAGTGGGAGTTCATCGAACAACAAGTTAAAACTCATAAGGGTGAAAGAAAAGCAAGGAGAATTCAATGCTACAAGCGGAATGTGCTAATACCTTGAAGAAGATATTGTGAACAGTGTTGCGTTAGTTGCTTTGTATAACAAAAGTCTAGTTATCTGTTTAATAGTAACCAAAAAGGAAGTAACTAAAGACGAAAAAGGAAGCAAATCTGAAAATTTTGAGAAAACCCAGATGAATCAGCTCAAAGGTCGATCTTATATTATGACAGTGATGACGGTGGTTCAAATGATGAAAAGGAGAATATTTATGAAGCTTACGAATTGATGTATGCAAAATAGGTGCAAATATGTAAAAAGAATAAAAAGTTGAATGAAGAAAACTTATCTATGAAGAACATTCTTCGTGGCTTAAAGAAGAAACTGATGTTGACACTAGCTGAACTTGATGAAGCAAAACTGAAATTGGTCAATATCGAAAAGAGATTGAGGATGTTAAATGGTGGCATAGAGAAATTAGAAAAACTATTAGAAATCGGTAAGATAAAGGAGATTTTTAGATATTGACTATAAAGGTGAATGTTCTAAGGTGAATGATGAGAAAATAAGTGCATCCATATTTTTCCAAGAAGAAATTTCAAAGAAAAATTAGAGATTTATCCCTACGTGTCATTTTTGCAGAGTTATCGGGCTCAGAAGACTAAGGTGTTACAAGTTAGTACAGATGTTATTTCAAGGAACCCAAAATCGAAGAAGCATTCATTCCTCGAATAATTTTCAATAGCAGTTCATAGTTTCGAGGCACACTTGGTTAAAAAGAGTCAATTGCAAGCTCTCGTAGTTCTTAAATCTATGAAGGTGACTTCACAGAATGGTTGGTATTTCAACAGTGGATGTTCAGGTCATATGACAGGAGAGAAGATTTACTTATCCAATTATCAAAATTGTATGGATGGACATGTGACATTTAGAGATGGAAAGAAGGCTTCGGTAGTTGGTAAAGGGACATTAAACATGGATGGACTGCCACATCTAAAAAACGTGCTTCATGTCGATGGATTAAAAGCCAATTTGGTAAGTATAAGCCAACTTTGTGATGATAGTTTATTAGTTAAATTTACAAGTGATGAACGTAGAGTGCTAATTGAGCAAGGAGAATGCATTGTGAGCAGTAAATGATCAGCAGACAATTGCTATATGCTATAGATCATCAATACCTATAAGTCAACCTCTCATGAAAATAATATAAAGTTATGGCATCAAAAGCTTGGACAAATCCACTATAAACTCATTAGCAAGTTGAAGAAATTGGAAGCGGTGAAAGGTTTACACTCGATGAACAAAGAAGACAAATCGTTGTGTAGTGCATGTCAAATGGGTAAGCAAATTAGAATGCCATATAAAAAGGTCAGATATGTTACTTCCTCACGTATACTTGAGTTAATTCATATGGATTTAGTTGATCCAAAACAACATGATAGCATTGGTGGTATGAGATATTTTCTAACTTGTGTTGATGACTACTTTAGATAACTTGGGTATCATTTTTTAGAGAAAAATCATAAGCTTTCAAGGCCTTTAGAAGCCTATGTGTGTAGGTTATGAATCTGAAAAATATAACAGTGTTGAGAATTCGGTCAGATCATGGAAAGGAATTTGAGAATGCAAGCTTTAATAAGTTTTGTAATGAATATGACATCATAAAAATATATTCAACACCTAAAACTCCACAACAAAAGGGAGTTGCCGAAAAGAAAAATAGAACTCTTCAAAAAATAGCTAAATCTATGTTAACTGGTATAAAGATGTTTGTACGATTTTGGGTCGAAGCAGTTAATACAACATGCTACATATGTAATAGAGTTTACCTTAGAAACATCTTGAACAAGACATCTTATGAACTTTGGAAAGGAAAGAAACCAGATGTGAGTTACTTTCATGTGTTTGGCCAAGGACGGATTCAGAAATTTTTTTGAGTGGAGGCAAAATTTTAATTGGGTAAAATTTTATTTTTAATGGGGGCAAAATTTTAATGGAAGCAAAATTTTATTTTTATGGAATCAAAACTTAAAATAATAAATTTTTATATAAAATTTTTTAGAGGCAGTGAGGACAAGTGCCCTCACTTGCCTCCAATGTGGATCCGTCCTTGTGTTTGGCAATAGATGTTACTTCCTTAAAGATCAGGAACAACACAAAAAAATTCGATAGCAAAAGCGATGAAAGGATCTTTATTGGTTATTCAACTTATAGCAAAGCATATCAAGTGTTTAATCAAAGAACAAGAAAGTGTTAGAATCTGTAAATGTGGTGATAGATGATGTATCTCAAGTGTATGCCATAGGGGCAGAAGAAAACATGCAAAAATGGTCTTGCAAACTATGTTAAACAAACAACGATACTACAACCAAAAATTGCCCAAATCTAAAGTTAGTTGCTATTGAGGAAGTAACCGCGCAAACTGAAGAATTGGCGGTTACTTCGAATGAGGGATCTTCCAAGACACTTGATGTGGAAATAGTCCCGTTAAATAGTCAAAACTTAAGAGAAACTGATTTGAATCGGGATCCTCCATCGTGAATCAGAAGAAGTCATCCAGTAGAAAATGTTATTGGTGGTGTCAACAAAAGAAGAAAATAAGAAGAAGTCATCCAGTAGAAAATGTTATTGGTGATGTCAACAAAAGAAGAAAAACAAAAGAAAGAAAAAAAGTTGATTACCGAAAATTTGTAGGATATTTACGCTACACCTCTTCATTCGAGCCCAAAAATATTAAAGAAGCTTTACAAGATGAGTTCTGGACAGCAACTATGTAAGAAGAATTGACTTAATTTGCACGAAATGATGTATAGGAAGTGGGTGTGAATGTAATTAAAACGAAATGGGTATTTCGCAATAAAACAGACGAAAAGGGCAACGTAACCAGAAATAAAGCAAAGTTAGTAGCTCAAGGATATTCTCAGATTGAGGGAATAGACTTTGACGAAACCTTTGCACCAGTAGCACAACTTGAGTCTATTAGACTATTGTTGGGTATAACACGTGTGAAGGGCTTCAAGCTTTATCAAATGGACGTGAAGAGTGCCCTTTTGAATGAGTTTATATAGGAAGAAGTATATGTTGAACAATTAAAAGGATTTATTGATTCAGTTCATGCAGATCATGTGTTTAAGTTGAAGAAAGCACTTTACAGTCTTAAACAAGCACCAAAGGCTTAATATGAAAAACTCATACAATATCTAATAAAAAAAGGCTACGAACGAGGTAATGTTGACAAAACTTTATTTATAAAGAAAATTAGGTCCGAATTGATGATTGATCAGATTTATATTGATGATATTATTTTTGGCTCCACTCATCTTAAGATGGTAGATGACTTTGTTGAGTTAATGATACATAAATTTGAGACAAGCATAGTGGGTGAGTTGAACTTCTTTTTGGGTTTGCTAATAAAACAAGTGAAAGATGGTATCTTTTTGTCTCAAACCAAATATGCGAAGAACTTAATAAAAATGTTTGGACTTGAGAATGCTAGACATGCGAGAACACTTATGAGTATTTCTACGAAGTTAAGTAAAGATGAGAACAGGAAAGGTGTTGATGCCAGACTTTATTGGAGCATTATTGGGAGCCTATTGTATTTAACAACAAATATACCAGATATATGCTACAATGTTGGAGTATGTGCTCGTTACCAAGCAAATCCAAAAGATACACAGTTGACAGCAGTAAAGATGATCATCAGGTACATAAGTGATACATTTGAATTTGGAATTTGGTATACATGTGACTCTACGTCCTATTTAGCCGAGTATAGTGATGCAGATTAAGTTGAAAATCTAGACAATAGAAAAAGCATTTCAGGAGGTTGTTTCTTTCTTGGTAACAATATGATTTCCTGGTATAGTAAAAAGTAAAATTCAATTTCATTATCCACCGCAAAAGCAGAATATATTGCTGCAGGAAGTTGTTGTTCGCAACTTCTTTGGATGAAACAGATGTTGGAAGATTATGGAATTTATCAGGATGTATTGACAATCCAATGTGATAACAAGAGCTATAGATATCTCAAAGAATATAATTCATCATTCACGAACAAAGCACATTGATTTGAAGTGTCATTTTATTTGAGAGCTTGTGGAGAACAAAGTAGTCACTCTTTCATATGTGTATGTGGAAAAGCAATTGGTGGACATCTTTATGAAACCTCTTAACATAATCAAGTTTGAACTTCTTCGAGGTGCCTTGGGACTTTGTGTTTTACATTATTAATGTATTATTTCTTTAAAAAATAATTAAAAAGAAGGGAAAATGAAATGTTGCGTTTTCATCCAAAGGGATCAAAATCCCTAAGTCCTCTTCCTACGTTCGCCTACGCCCCTTATTCCTCTCTCATCTCTAACGACTCTCAAGCTCCCAAGCACCCATATGATTGTATTGAAGGCTTCTCCATCATGGAATTAGCATCTGTGTGGGATTTGTGAAACACCATTGAAGACTCATCTCTTCTCTCTACGATACTACTCCTTTTCACTCCACGGTAGTTCCATTTATTGTTTTTGTTTGGGTCTCTGCTATGCTTTAATAATATGGGCAAGAACAAAGACAAATCTCACTCTTCGGGTGTGGAAAAATTGATTGTTGCTCCCACACGTCGTTCCACTCATTTGCTGTTGAACACAACACCTAGGAGGAAAGTTTCCGGGCCTAGGTCATCCTCAACTACTTCTATTGAAATTCCCAACACCACCTCGGTAGGGATTATCCATCAAAAAGTGATGACACAATGTGGTTGTTGCGTTCAATGATCGAACACTCGTGATCTAATTCCGACAAGGTTCCTACTACTGCTACTCCACCGATTGCTCCTACTCTAGCCCCTAAAAAAAGAATGAAATAGTGAGCTAGGAAAACAGTTCGCCCACCTCAGCAGGTACCATCTGCTCGGTTGACAGTAGAAACAACAACCTCATTCAAATTCTATCCACTGGACACTGGGCAAAAATGGGAGTCATTCACTAACATCGAGTTAGCTCTGGATCACCCATTAACTTAGATGAATTTCAGTAACACCAACTGGATATTTTAGTATCTGAGAGAACTTTACTGCAAGCTGCATGAACACTACGATATTGAATTGGTAAAAGAATTCTATTGCAATATGCCTGGTGACTTATTATCTGATACTGTTGTATGTTATAAATTGGTATATGTCTGGGGTAGGGCGATACAGATTGATGCTGACATGTTGAATATCTTCATGAGATTTGATAATCTAAGTAGGGATCAGGTTTATGATGATAACTGGACCATTTATAAAGATCAAATAGCTACCATATTAAATAGCAGAAAGTTATCTATTTGGCCATCCAGTTTAAGGCTACGCTTATCCATGTTGACTCAAAAGTATTTTGTGTTGTATAAGTTGGTTTTAGCTAACTGGATGCCTAGTACACATGTTGTCTCTGTTTACCTAGTACACGCTAAACTGCTATATGTTATCGATATCGAAGTGAATTTCAATTTATGAGACTCATAATTGAAGCAATATTGGTTGTTGGCAGCAAGTCACATTCTCTACTTTACTTTCCTTGCTTAATTTATCAATTCTTATATGCAAATGGTGTTCCTCAGTTGGAGGCAAGGACCCTTGAACCAGTCACCTTAATGAATATATCTGCTAGAATTTTCAAGGAACACGAATTGTTGATTTGCCATACATTACACTTGGTCCTTCAGATGCCTCAAGAACCTCCTATGTCAATCCTCAGGCAGCTTTGTTCACTGAAATTAAGAGGATTGAGGGTATTTTTCAAATGGGTCTTGATGCACTTCGTCAGCTAAAGTAGCGGGTTCTTCGGTCCTCCGATGCTCCTTGATTTTTCTTTTTGGCATCTTTGTCCTAAAGGGGGAGATGGCATTGAATTTGGGTTTGTACTTGGCTATTTTGAACTATTTGTGAATGTTGGTTATTTTTATCTATGTGGACCTTGGATTGAGGGGGAGTATTGTAACTTTAATACTTTTATAGATTCGATTATGTGATTCAAGGGAAGTTTCTGTTTGTGACAAAAATGTCAAAAAAAGGGGAGATTGTTAGGATATTCACTGTCTTATTATTTAATTTTCGCATTTTTTATTATTGAATATTTATATAATAATTAAAAATATAAATCAATAAATTTTACTTGAATTGGATTCTTGGATGAGTGTTGTTGCATAAATAGAAGTTCATCTTGAATGAAGATTGTAGTTGATCACGTTTCTTTTTAAGATATGGATAATGCAAGATGATGTGGGTGGTTGGTGCGTGTAGGTTTCTATGTCTTGAATTTTCACTGTTGCTTGACTTGATTCTTTGTATAAGATACATGAGTTATGAACTGACTTTTTTCTTGATGGAAGTTGACATGAATTTTTGCAGTGTTGATCTTATCGTGTGGGTCACTGGTGCTCTCTTTTTATAGAAAATACATGAGTAATTTGGTCAGATTTTTCTTGTGAGTTTTGACAATGAATGGAAGAGGAAAAAGGTGTTGTTTTTTATCTTAATATTTTACTGCATTGAGGGAGGCTTCTGTGTGATTTTATTAGATGTGAAGAAAATTGAAGATAATCGAAGGTGTGTTGATACCTGTGTAACCCAGCTCGTGCACTTGAAGCATTATTTACTTGGTGAAGGTTTTGGCTAGGTGTTTAACTGATGGGCTATAGGTATATGATTTTTGCTGCACATGTATGTGAGTTATTTGTTAATCCTTCAGCTTTATTGGTGATAGTAAGTGAATATGTCAAAAGTTAAACTTGATATCTATTTCGTTTGTTGGGAGCTAAATTGAGGAAGACTTGTGAGTGTCCCTTGATCTATGTTTTTGATGTGTTCTTATCGATGATGAATGGGCAAATTGAGTGATGATACGTACGTGAATATTCAGCTATGCATGATTTCTTAACTGTGAATAAAATTGATCTTTGTCTATTACTCAAGTGTCTACTTGATTGGTGAATTGTTTGTTTAATCATCTGTCTTACTTTAAAAGATTATTGAAAAAAATCCTCTGTTGAGATTAACAAGAGTCGGTCGTGTTATTGGGTGTTAATCACTCTCACGGGTAGTGAGGACGAGTGGTAGTATCAAGAGTTAAGTAGTGTCGGCTTATTAAAGCCTTATGTAAAACTATTGTTGTCCTTAGATGAAAGTTTTAATCTGGAGGGTCCCATAAATATAAGTAAAGTGTGCCGAACTACGTTAACAACTATTATTGTTGATTTATTTTGATGTATTTTAATTATTTTATATTTTTGATTATGTTAGAAACGACTGCTGTAATTTGAAGAGTTTGCGAAATTAATACACTCCTACGAGCGTTTTAGTCATTAAGTACTTGCATTAGTACTCATTTATTATTTATGTAAAAGGAATAAGGTTGTAGATTTTTTGACATAATTGATTAATAATATATAAATACGGTTACTTATAGTATTACATAGATAATTTTATAAATCATATGGGAAAATACTAATAAATAACTAATGATAAGCTAAATGTTCTTCGAGTTAAATTTAAATTCTATAGGGAGTTTCAACTTTCAAGAAACATATAAAATAAAGTCAATAATAAGCACCTACATGACTAATAAAACTTGAGTCTCATTTAATTATCTCAAATTTACCTACGAAAGAAAGAAATTAAAATTTCAACAACTATAAAAAGAGCTATGCAATCTTAATTTTGACAAATTATATTCTTAGAATATCTATATTAACTAAATATAAAAATGTTAAAAGGTGTATAAATGGTATGGGTCAACTATTCAAATGACTAGTTCTAATCATTTTAGTAAAAGTTGACCCAAGGTTAATCCTTGATAATAAACTCTACAGTCTATTCATATTAAAAATTATAATATATACATAATTGAAGGATGCAAAAGAAAGGCTTGACCATTATCAATTAACAGTTTCTTAACTTGATTAAAGCCCCATGTGATATATGCCTGGAAAGGAGAGGAGATGGTACTAACGCACTGAGTGAGAAGAGATATGCACAAACAACACGACACGTTAGTAAGTTACAGCCGACTATTAAAATCAGGCATTTCGTTGCTTGTGATTGACCAGAGGCAAGCTAGAACAATAACTCATAAATACAACTTCCTATAAACTATCTGGTAATGGCGGAAGATATAGCTAGCCCGCACATGTAGACCCTTCTACAAACTAAGACTCGTTCGATTTTGTTAGGTCATAAACACAGACGATAAAGTGAAAGTAGCTAGCTCATGTGGCTTCCACTAACACATCCATACTTAAAAGACTTGTCAAAGCCTTCGTCCGTAGGGTCAAACCCATCCAAGTGCTTTTCATCTTCACGGTTTCTCTGCTCCCAGCAGGATGTTGACTTTTCTTTAGGGTTTTTTAAAGGGATTGAGTTTGACATTTGAAGGCTGAACTGAAAGAAATTGTTTTATAATGTGTTAGAGGGTTATGAGGAAAGTTTAGAGTTACATAGTTCTAAATGGATCAAAAAGGTTTCTTCATGATTGTAGTAATTATAATCGAAGCATGTGCACGAATGTGTCGATCTCATGGCATGTGGTGCGGCTCGAGTGTACAATATCTATCTCATGGGAAAGAAAGGAAAATTATAAGACGAATTCAACCTCAACTATCGATAATGGGAAGTTATTTTCTTCAATTTGTTAAATATATCAGAGTCTCTTAACCTCAACCAACCTGGACGACCGAGTATCTAATAAACAAGACTTTCTACTTTACGAGGCCACAACCTTCATCTTACATTTTTTTGTAAAGAAGCTCTTTTTACGATCTAAATCTATAATCTGTTATTTCTTTTATCGATTGTTTTAAAGTTCTCCTTCGTAATATTAAAAAAAATGAAAAAAAAGATAAAACTTTGTCATTTTAGTACGAGCATACGCGTAGAATTTAGGGCTTAAACCATAAATGCTCATCACTTCCAAGTGGAATTGATTAATCTTGCTTTTTTTAATTAAAAAACCCCTTTTACTTATTTACATAAATTTCTATAATTCGGTAAGGTTCCATAAATATTTAATTGCAAAGTCAAAAGGACAGCCACGGGCTTTCTACAGGGTGGCTTTCATGAATTAAAGCAAGAAGAATCGTTGGCTTACCGAGAAAAAAATTGATTATGTGCGTAATTGATAACGGATTAAGCGGGAGGCTTAACCTCACAACTCTTTCTAAGAGATTTGCATTCTTTTGTGGAATTATGAATTTCTTTTGAAGTTAAAATTCTAATATAGGAATGTTTCAACTAATCATTAAAAAACTTAATTGATTCGATCAGTTTAATTGTAAAAATTTTAAATCGTCTAATTTTTCGGTTTAATTTTTAACTTTCTGGTTCGATTTACTTTTATAACTCTTATTATTAAAAATCAATCGGTTTATTAATTAATCTGTTAAATTTGGTAAATTAATAAGTTCTTATAAATCAATTAATTTTCATTTAACAACATCTTTATTACAATTAAACTTCAAATTCTTAAATGAGTAAGGACAATCTCTTTCAATTATATTTTAAATTATTTAACTTTATTCAATTTTTAGCCGATTTTATGACGATTAAATATTTTAAATCTTAAATTTCTAACTTTTTCTGCTTAACTTCCGGTCTGATTTTTAAAACATTGATTTCAATAAATAAAAGTTTAAATTTTGAGATGGTATGAAGCAACTCAAAGGTATTTCTTAAGCCTTTGTTGTTTATGATTATTTAATCATGAAAAAAGTTTTAAGAGTATTAACATCATCATCATAAATAATAAAAACATATTTTATAAAAATTATTAATTATTAGTCATCTAATTAATTCCTACAACCGTATAAATAGTATTCAATAATTTATATCCTTGAAGATATTCACAAAATCATATTTCCTCTAGACTATTGAATAACAAAGAAATTAAAAAAAAAAAAAAGGTGATGGGCTTCCAAAAGAAAAGGTAAGAGTCTCTCAATATACGGCCAACATTATTTGCAATGCATAGATTGAATTGCTGTAATTGCATATTGTATCATCTACTTGAGTTCTTTCGAGTTCACCATATCAAAGTGTCTTTAGTTACTGTTGCAAAAAGGTGGTTAAGTTTATACTTTCAGACTCTTTTGTTAGGTTCTGCAACTCGAACGTCACGTCATCGCATGATCGTTCTGCAACTACCGTGCACACATTCTCGCCAAAGGGCTGCAACTGAAAACAAAAATTCTCAATTTTAAAGAAAGGACTAAAGTGAAAACAAGAATTATAATATATATTTTTCCATCATGTTCCATTGGTCTTTCTTGAGAAAAGTAACCAACCAAAACCCTTTGGTATTCTTCCTTTTACGAGCAAATTCTCAGTCTACGATTTGTTCATGCATTCAAGCTGCTAGAGTTTGGCAAGTGACCATTAAGTAGTGTTAAGGTTTAGTTGCTGCTATGTTCATTTAAGTACCTAAATGCAAAGTCAACCTTGCCCGTATACCGACTGCCTGATTATCTCTTCTTATAATCTTCATCGTATACCGTATTCTTTGAAGACTAAGTAATGCTTTCCTTTCTCTTCAGCTCACGCTTAAGCAATCAATTGGGTGTGAATTTGATGTGTTAGCCTTTGCTTAAGCGAGAAAAATCTGTGCGTAGTAGATTTGATTCATTGTCTTTGTAGCCAAGAAAAGGTATATATCATAGTCACTTGTGAAGATTTTTGTTTTTAATGTTCTTCGTCTGCTCTTTCTTGTATTGAACTTCTGTGAGCATGTAGGCTTGATCTACGTAATTGGGTTTGAAACTTAATTAGGTTCAACATGTTATTTCCCGTAGACAAATCTCTTGGAATCTGGCTTCCTAATGACCTTGAAGATAAGGAAAAAAAAAAATCATGGGTCGGTCTGTAGTGAATGTGAAGGTAACAAGAGGAGTAAACAACAAAAAAACAGAGAGAACGTAAGGGCAGGCAGTGCGAAAAACGCAGAGGAAGCCCTTTTCTACGGCATCAAAACCGGCTTTAAAATTGTTATGAGCATAGATGTATAAGAAGCAGTGAAGGTAACGCGTTTGTATTATAACAAATCTTGACTATTATGGAACTAATACTTTACTATTATAAACGTTTAGCCCATGTGACCTTTGATGCATTTTCTCATGGGGTGCTTCTCTTGCACATTTTTACGTGTACCCTTTTGGTTTTATATATATACAAAGGCACAGGAACCATTGCTCTTCAACATCACTCTCTCCACCTCCTTCAATAACATCTAATTTGTTTCTCCTTTTTCTCTCTTTCTGGACTGAAATTCCTTGATGCTTTCCTGAGACAAAATATTGATATTTTGGATTTTCTGATGCTTGGTTGGTGGTTGAGTTTGGAGTTCAAAGAGACGGACTGAAAAACTAATAAGAAGTGATTCATTGGTTTCACTCAAAAGAGAATATTTCTCTTCTTTTCTAACATAGCTCTTCATTTATTGATTGAGGTGTGAGTTTGGTTATAGTGAAGCTTGAATATTGTTGCACTTTTGTTGTTCAAAGCTCTGTTTTCTAATATTTTGTGTTTTTCTTTTGGCAGGTTTTAACATTCTTGTTTACTGAATTCATTAAATGGGATTAATCAGGAATCACACCATGAAAAATGGGGATTACTTGGAAGGGATGCTTAAGGACTATGTTGGAGCAAAGGCCAAACTGAAGCCTCCAAAGAGCCCCTCAGCTAGGCTAGTTACTGCTCTTACCTGTCTGCAATTTGCTTTTGCAGTCTATGCAACTTTCCTACTCTACTACATGAGCCCTGCAATAGACTTAAGAACCAAACCTGACTTCGCGTGGGCTACAAGAATCGCACAGCACTGGAAACAATTTGTGATCCCTCCACATGTTCTTGGTCGATATCAGGAAGCTGCTTCTCTTGTTACAGAAATACGACCAATGACCCCCTGGTCCCCTTCAGAAGTTTGCGAGCACGAAAAGATCGATTTCGAGCAGAAAAAGTCTAATGATGCTCAGATGATCAAGTTAAAGAGAGAGCTATACGACCAGGTAGTGGACTTTCAGAGAAAGTCCGCTGGAATAGAGACTCTGGCAGAGTTAATGACAATGAAATCTAAGTGGGATGTGCGTAGTCCGAATAAGCCAAAAGTTACAGTAATCTTAAACCATTTCAAGAGAAAGACTTTGTGTGCACAGATTGATTCTCTGCTTCGACAGACTCTTCCTTTCCACCATGTTTGGGTACTTTCATTTGGGAGTCCAAATGAGATATCATTAAAGAGAATTGTAGAAAGCTATAACGACTCGAGAATCAGCTTCATTAGTTCAAGCTACGATTTCAAGTACTATGGAAGGTTCCAAATGGCTTTACAGACAGAGGCAGACCTTGTATATATTGTCGACGATGACATGATTCCTGGCAGAAAAATGCTACAGATTTTATCCCACGTAGCAGGAACTGAGAAGTACAAGAACTCAGTTTTGGGCAGCATAGGAAGGATTTTGCCTTTCAGACAAAAGGACTTTACGTTCCCAAGTTATCGAAAGTTCAGATCGAAAGAGGCAGGACTCTACTTGCCTGACCCTGCTTATGATATTGCGGTCGATAGGATTGTGCAGGTGGATTTTCTTTCCAGTTCATGGTTTCTCTCTGCAGAGCTTGTCAAAACCCTTTTCACCGAGTCACCTCTGACATTTATGACTGGAGAAGACCTTCATCTTAGGTAAGTATCTAAGGTCAAAGTTCTTGCATTTTTTCTTCATATCTCTTACTTTCATTCAATAGTATACCTTGCCTGAAACCAATGTTTTAGAATCGATAGTTTTAGCTGTTTCGAGTTAATCTGAAGAAGTTACCTACATTTGTCGTTTCTCGAGTTCCTCCACATTCTTTAATAATAAAAAATGACCATATTATCAATCGAAGTCATGATTTCTCCCTAAATGACATACATTGTTAGAATAATATGAACAAAACTAGTAGACTTGAGCATTTTTAAATCTACCAAACATTGCAAAAATAACTAAAAAAAGAGCTGTTTCTGATAAGCGTGACCATGACAAATAGTGAATTTATATTGGGTTGTTAACCTGTTCATTAATAAATGTAAACAACTTAGTATTATTTAATAAAGGAAACCGAAATCCGGCACTGTTGAGTATACCCTCTTTTATCTTTTTGGGTTGAGTTTAACATATCCAATACTGAATTAGAGGCTTACCTACAAATATTAGGTTAATGGTTTGACAAAGAGAGTTGAAAATCGACTTGGCATGCATTTGAAGTACTAGTACTATTAAAAAAAGTAACCTGTAATGGTTTTTTAACAGTTTATATCTGAAGAATCTTCAAAGACTAGCCATTCTGTGCATAAAAATTTGGTCTACTTTGTTAATAGCGTCTTGAGCTGGGTACTCCATATCCTGTTTCCTCCACTACAGTGATATGTTATATAGTTAATAACCTGCCTTTTCGAGATTCCCTGTAGCACTATCTGCTCATTATTAGCTTGATTCCCAATGAGAGAAAAATAACTTGACCACAAAATAGATTCAGATAGTTTCTGAAATTCTTGAATAGAATAATTGTACATTGATTAACTTGATTATGATTCTTAATTTTTACTTGATCAAACAAAATATGGGTCTAAATCAAAAAATGGAAACTGATTTTCATTCTTTCTAGCTGCTTACTGCACTTTCTGATTGAGCTTCTGATTAACTTTGGAATTTGTCGCAAACGCATGCAGCTATCAGCTTCAGAAGTACAGAAATGCCGGTTCATTTGTTCTTCCAGTTGACCCCAGGGATAAGGAAACATGGGGTGACAGCGAACACAGGCTTGCATATGTGTCAGAAACTACCGTAATTTTCAAGGACATTGTCCAAGTACGAGATGACCAATGGTGGAAGGCACTTTCAACAGGTTACGTGACGCAGTGGGCTGCAATGTACCCTCAAAAGATCGATGCACTATTTTATGCTCACTCGGTGGATGAAGTCAAAGCTCTTGGTCCACTGCTTGAGAAATTCAGGTCCACAGTTGGGAAAAAAGCCTACATTGTTGTCTCTGGAGGCAAGTTCTGCCCTTGTGAAGACGCTGCAACCGCGCTTGGTTGGCCTAAGTTGGTGTGCAAGGAGCGACGGTTTAAGATATTTGATTTGGGAGTTGGGGCTCTTTCAGGATCGTCAAACTCGGAGGTTCCTGTGGTGCAATCAGTTTACTCTAGCATGAAAGGTTTAATGAAGATTCATAATCCCAGTTTGGTAATCACTGTGGCTGATATTGATCCTAACGTGAAGAAAGCCTTGAAAATGGCCACCGAGACTAGTGTCAACGCTACTACTACAACAATGGTTCTCCTACCAAGGCCCTCCATATCGAAAGTTCTATGGATGGCTGATCTAAGACCAACAGCTTTGCCAAGTAAGAATTATAGCTTTTCTGTTCTTTTTTTTGTCATTTGCATATATAATGAGAAAACTCCTATTTTGCTTTGTTGTGCAGATTGGAATAAGATGCGGATTTCTGTCAACATAATCACCCAAAACAGAGCTTCTTCTTTAGCAAGACTTCTGAAGTCCCTAAGCAATGCTTATTATGTTGGAGATGAAATCCCTATTAGCTTCAACATGGACAGTAAAGTGGATGAGGCAACTATAAAACTAGTGAACTCATTCGAATGGCCTCATGGTCCGAAAACGCTTAGAAGAAGAATTATCCAGGGAGGCCTAATTCGAGCAGTAAGTGAAAGCTGGTATCCAGCTTCTGATGATGATTATGGCCTTCTGCTGGAAGACGACATCGAAGTCTCTCCCTACTATTATTTATGGATCAAGTATGCTCTCTTAGCATACCACTACGATCCTCAGGTGTCGATGCCTGAGCTTTCCTCGATCTCGCTGTACACTCCAAAACTCGTAGAAGTTGTAAAAGAAAGGCCCAAGTGGAACGCAACTGAGTTCTTCAGGAGAATCCATCCCAACACACCTTATCTTCACCAATTACCCTGCAGTTGGGGTGCAGTGTTCTTCCCCAAGCATTGGAGAGAGTTCTATGTTTACATGAACATGAGGTTCACTGAAAATGCCAAGGAAAATCCAGTTCAGATTCCAAAATCCAGGACCAATGGGTGGCAAGCTTCGTGGAAAAAGTTCCTCATTGACATGATGTACCTCAGAGGCTACGTTAGCCTCTACCCGAACTTTCCAAACCAGGCAAGCTTTTCTACTAACCATATGGAACCAGGAGCTCACATCAGTGCAAAGGACAACGTTGTCAGACATGCCAAGGCAGATTTCGAGGTCCCATTGCTGAAAGATGATTTCAGAAACTGGTTGCCTAATGGCAAGTTGCCTCCAGCATCAAAACTGCCTTCTCTGAACTTGTTTAACCAACCAGTTTCCCTCAAGGGTCTCAAGGCAGCTGGTGCCAAGTTGGGGCAGGACGTTCTTCGATGCGACAACTCCACGGAAATTGTGACGGTTGATCACGAAACAGGTCTACCAGCACGCTGTGCAAAATTCTAATCCCTGCAAATGACCGCGATTGATTATTCTTTGGTTCTTTGAGAAAAACAGCATCCGCCTAAAAATTGCAACATTTTCCTTGTCCTCTCCCCGGAGCAATTAAGAAGAGGAAACAGTAAGGTCAAAAATGGACAACTGGTTTCCTCCTACAATGATCGATTCAAATTCAATAAATCAAGAGCCCAAGAGAAGTGGGCTTTCTTAATTGTATCCAACAATGAGAAATCAAACAAAACAATTCCTTGATTAGTTGGTCTCCACCAATCTTTCCCTTCTTTTGTCAGTTTCTAACAGTTTCCTCTCTTGGAAAGAAAAGAAGAAAATGAATGTGATATGTCAACAAACGTTGGTGAGACATTATTTTAGTTCTGTTTCCTTTCTTTTTTCTCCTTTCATTTTTGGCAGCTCTATAAAGGAATCGGTTGTTATTACAGAGTCTTAAAGCCAAAGCTTGAAAGTCCCAACTTGTTCTACGTGTCTTTTTAATAGTAAAACCTGAAATTGTTATTATTTTTCAGATACGTGTTCAGTATACGTGAGAGGCTTTATTGTGGGGTGGGGGCAATATCGTCATTCAACGAAGTTAAACATTCTTTCTGTTTTGGCTTTCACTGTTTTCTGTTTTCTGTTCCTCTCTCTCTCTGCAGAAAACACCTCGAAATTCATGTTCTCTGCAAATCTCTTTCTCAACCTCTTTCTTGCATCTGATCGATTTAACGGTAAGTTCGGTGACTTTAACTGTATCTGTAAAGTACATTTTAACTTTCGGTTCTTTCATCTTTTGTTGTTGTTGTTTTGGGTTGCACCTTTTCAGTTTCGGTTCTTCGCTCTCATTCTTTCTACTTTCTGCTAATAATAATTGGTAGGTTAAGGATTTCTTTTGGCGGTTTCTCTTGTAGGAATTCGCAATGCGTATCCTTTTCGCTATCAATTTTCGATTTCACGTACCTTTGTCTGATTTCTTTCTTTTCTGTTCGTCCAGAATATGATAGTATGCCTATTTTTAACTGAATTTGTTATTCTTTAATTGACAATTTAGGGACGTAATTTGACAGTAGTATCATAAGTTTCGCGAGTCATTTACGTTGGTTTTTTTAATAAGATCAAGTTTTTTAGTTTTTATTTGTGATTCTTCAGAATAAAAATCAATTTGTTTCAGGGATTAGTACTTGGGAGGAGATCTTTTGACTATAACTGAAAAGTTGGCCAATCTCGTTGCCCATTGACGATGTGAATGCTCGTTTGAGGATTCTGATATTTTCTGAGTTAATGGGGACTTCACACCGAAGGTTTCGATTCTTACATGTGTATCTGCTTTAGTTTTTCCTATGAGCATCAGTTTTAGGTTGTTTGCGGAGGAATGTGATTAGTTTGTTGGGCTAACTTTGTTACCCCCTATTTAACCTTGTAGTGGAGCTTGTAAAAGATCAAATAATGGTGCCAAGCTCATAGTGACCATGATTCTAGGACTTGTATTTGGATTTTTTGTTGGTGTTTCATTTCCATCACTTTCTCTTGCTAAGGTTTGTCGATCTTCACTAGTGTACTATGTACCTATAGGTTGGGAGAGACCTGTCATTCTAGTGATCTGTTCATTCACCGTTTCAGATTCACTTACGTCCAGGCCTGATTTCAACTTTTGATGTGCCTCTTACTAATACAAATAAAACAAGTGAGACTTCTGGATTAAGCAATGCTTCTAGGGTATGTACGTTGCTGATTATCTAGCTAATGGAGGTCTTTTTTTATGTTGTTGTTTTGATATTCATTTTGGTCTATGCTTTGTCACTTGCTTATTTGTTCCCAGATTTATGTTCCAACAAATCCTCGTGGTGCAGAGTTATTACCTCCAGGAATAATTGTCTCAGAAACTGACTTTTACTTGCGCAGATTATGGGGTGAACCCAGTGAGGTATGATACAGAAAATCAAATAGTTACTTTGCTGATATTTTGTTTGTTATTGAATTCTCCAATGATTCCCAAATGGGGAGTGTCACTTACTATTATTTGTTATTTCCAATGATAGTGTAAAATGACTATAGCATAATCAAGAGTTAAAGTAAATGATTGCTGACTGGATACAGGTTATACCAGAAACTGTACCTTTTGTTCTAAAGATATGTATGATAATTCTAGCTACCTGCCCTAAACTAACAAACGTTTGGGCGTCATTCACACCTGAGAAACCAGCTGTAGGGATCAAATACCTATAAATTACAATTTCTATATGAAATTTGGCAGGATCTCAAGAAGAAGCCTAGGTACTTGGTGACATTTACAGTAGGATATGATCAGAGGAATAACATCAATGCAGCAATTAAGAAGGTTTTGCAAATGTGTCATTTTACCTTCTCGTGTTTTATTATTTCCATTGATGCTGAGCTATTTTCTTATATTTTTTCGTAGTTTTCTGACGATTTCACAATCTTGCTTTTCCACTATGATGGTCGGACAACTGAATGGGATCAATTTGATTGGTCAAAGCGTGCAATCCATATCAGTGTAAAAAGGCAAACAAAATGGTAACACTTAATAGCTTTTCCACCTAGTATTCAAGCGCCTGTTACATATTATGCATAGCCCTTCAAAATCTAAATTCGCATATTCGTATCTTCCTTTGTCATGTTATGTTGCATATCATGCAAACATAAATCAACTGCAATCTTACCATAACTGAGACATATTCCACTGCGGGTAGGTGATACTTTGAAATCAGCTCTCTCATTCATGACTGTGGATGTTTTCCAGGTGGTATGCAAAGAGATTTCTGCATCCTGATGTTGTTGCAGCTTATGATTATATCTTTATCTGGGATGAAGATCTTGGAGTAGAACATTTTCATGCAGAGAAGTAATCTCTTGCTTATCATTTTTAGTTGCGAAATTTGGAGGTGTCTCATGTTTTAATATGTCAGGTATATAGCATTGGTTAAGAAGCACGGTCTTCACATCTCTCAGCCTGGTCTTGAGCCCAATAATGGACTTGTGTGGCAAATGACCAAGAGAAGAGGGAACAGTGAAGTTCATAAGTATTTTCCCCATCTCTCTCTCTCTCTCTGTGATTGTTGATAGATTGCTTGGACTTCGTTAACTTGAAAAAGTAGATGTAGGTTGAAAATAATTGTTATGCCTGTGGGCTGTTTATAGGGATACAGAGGAGAAACCAGGTTGGTGCAGCGATCCCAATTTGCCTCCATGCGCCGCGTATGTTCTCTCTATCTTAAAATTTCCCTCTTTTTGTATATGTACGCATGTGTTTAGCATATATTTTTTGTTTCTTGTGCTGTTTCTTATTTAAGGAAATCATGTCCACATACCTTTTTTTCTCTTTGTGCATGTGCATGACTGTCCATGTATTTTTGCTATTTCAGCTTTGTTGAAATCATGGCCCCTGTTTTTTCTCGGGAAGCTTGGTGTTGTGTTTGGCATATGATTCAGGTTCTTCTATTATGTTTCTGTGTAGGAATTATATAAAAGTGTTTACTAACTTTCACGCATCTAGAACTTGGCATGCATGGTAGTAATTTTGAGAAGGCTAATACTTTTCACTTGAATTATAATTCCTATTATAGACTCGGTAATAGCATAACAAAGATCATATAGAGGATAAGTTGGTTGTTTTTACTTTTTCATTTCTGCTTGATAGAATAATGATAAACAATGTTGTTGCAGAATGATTTGGTGCATGGATGGGGATTGGATTTTGCTCTCAGAAGATGTGTGGAGGTTAGTTGTTACATCTTTTGTTACGTTCTGTTTTCTCTGTAGGCATCACGATTTTTTCCATTCTCCACATCATTGTCTGTATCAAATCTTGGTGCGTTTCCCTGACTCCGCATAGTTGTAGGAACTCTGATATGAAAGTGATATTCTATTTTTCAGCTTTAACTATGTTTGCAGCTTTATAGCAATTTATTTCTTCCATAAAGAGCCTAGCTTCCACTTCCCAATACTATTAAAGCTCTATATATCTTTCGTCCAACTTTCTTTTCTGTTTAATTTTGATGGTTTTTATCTTCCACTACAGCCGGCGCATGAAAAGATTGGAGTGGTTGATTCTCAGTGGATTGTTCATCAAGTGGTTTCTTCCCTTGGGAGTCAGGTTAGTCCATTTTTATATCATTCATCCTAATGGCATATGCTTGTTAAGCAGAGATCATGTCTCTGTAATATGTTTTGATATAACAAATAGCTTATGAATGTTAACAAGTTTTTAGACAAAGCATCTCTATGTCACGATTTCTCTGTAGTACAAGTCTCTTGACTTGATTAGTAAAGGTAAATTAAACCAATGCAAAGGGCCTTTTTATCTGATTGATTGTATAAAAATCTAGGTCTTCCTGTGGGGCAGTTTAGTTGAGATTTGAGGAAGTTATCGATCTGGACTAATGCCTAGGATCTATTGGGATGTAATTTGTTGAAGGCAGCTCTTTTGGAGTGACTTTTGAGTGGTACTTACTATTGAACAAAATGAAATAATTTGGATGTTAATTTGCAGTGGACTAGTTAGATAGTTGCTCAGTTATTTGCAAACTAAATCAAGATTGTGATTAATTTCAAAAGACAGTGATCAGTCTTGTTAGCCTCGTAACATTATATACTACTACACGATAGCTGATTAGTATCTTTGGGTATTCGAAAATTTAAAGAAGTTTTGTTCTTAAGGAAATCAATTGATAATTTTGGAGTAGAGGACGCACTGTATTTTAAAAGATGAAAACTATAGAGTTATGCATGGAATTAGGCCTTGTGAAATGAGAAAGATGATTGGCAATTTGTCCTTAATACAATTTAGGTCTAATAAGTGATGCCCCTCCCCCTCTTGTCATTTTAAAGTAAACACCGGTCAAGCTATTCTTCATTTTTCAAGTATTGACCGTTCTCCATAATTTCCTTTGCCTTTGCATCCTTTACTATCATCATGTTCTCCTCTTTCGTTTAATGGTTATAAACTCACTGGTTTTGTTACTTTCAATATTCAGGGCGAGTCAGAGAATGGCACAGCTCCTCGGCAAGGGGTATGTACTATGTCCACATCTAAACCTTTGGCCTAATTCCCTCCTTTATCTTTTGTTATAATACCAGCAAACCCCTAAAGTAACTTTCCTCTCATTCTCTTTTCCTATCCTTAGTTATTTTAACCTCTTTCAACGCACAGGTTAGAGCAAGATGCAGAAATGAGTGGTCGATATTCCAGAATCGACTTTCAAAGGCTGATAAAAACTACCTATCGCGTACTAGGAAAGACTAATTCTGCATCCCTCAATCATTTGCCTCATTTCCTGCATTTTTAATGGTCCTTGAGAGTGCTTAAAATCCAAATCCTTCTCTATTGATTGTTGTCCATGTATGTCACTAACTTACCCTCTCGGCTTAGAGAAATATAATGAAACTGGAAAAACATGCTTCCAGTTACATGCAAGGAAGATAATTTTGCTAGGCCGGTGTTCAGTTTCACAGAAGGACGGATTGCCTGTTTTATGAAGTCATATTGGAGCTCCATGGCGTAGGGCGATCTCTGTGATCAATAAAGCCATTAGTGAGTTTGGTCACAAATTAATAGTTCACTAATTTGAATTAGTTAAGCTATGTCAGATTCAGTTAGTTTGTTGATGAGTTTCAGTTGAATGTAGAATTATCAATTTCTGTAGTTTCGGTAAAGTTGAGATCTCAATTAGGGTTCTGCTCTTTTTTTTACCGCTTGATATTTAAGGTCTGAAACACACTTGATATGTATTTAGACTCCGGACAAGTCTTCTTCTAACGTCCAAGAAACTAAATCAAATCCTATACTCTAAATCAAATCCTATACCAACTATTTTTTGTACCCGTAAGAGTTGGTAATGGGAATTTGTTTACGAGTTATAGCAGTGGGAATTTCATGATTTTTCGTCCAATTCAGAAAGGTCGAATGCTTGATTGATTAAATTATTGGAGTATTACTATTTATAAAGGTTTTAGAGCCAAATATTGGGTTTAATTCTTAAAATTAAAATTTGAAAAGTTGCGAAGAAAAACTTAATTGTCGTGTCAATATATATTTCAAAGGCGTAACATAAATAGTATAAAAAGTTGACTTGTATGTTTCTACTTTAATTTTTAGTTTTATATTAAATTTAGTAAAAACAAAGCAAAACTTTATTTATTTGATTTTTTATTTTTATTTTAGTTTTGGTTCCGGTTTTGTTGTTTTAATCATAATCTGAATTACTATCAACTAAATATATATTATTTATTATTTAGTATTTAATATTAATTACTAATAAAGAATTGTAATCATTGTAATTAAATTATTTAATTTATAATTAATTAAAATTTGTAAATACGAATAATATCTAAATTTCATAATTATTTGATAAATATACCTTAAATTTTTAGAATAACTGTAAAATGCATCAATTTAGACAAATTTTATTATAAGTAGAAAGGAGTGTCAATTAAATGCATAATTTTTCTACTTAATAAAAGTCAAATTCAATTGAAAAAAACTTTTTAATAAAAAAATCAAAAAAATAAATAAAGACTTGTGAGTTATTTTATGATGGGCTAGACTCTCATCAACTAAGTTTGATCGGCCTTAAGTCTTCTAAACTCGAGTTTGAGCTTAGCATTCAAATATTATCAGATTTAAGGTCCTAAGCCCAACCTAAGACTTAAAGTCCTAAGCCCAACCTAATTCCATAAACTTCTTCTCATTGTTCTTCCTTGTTAGCAGCCTTCATCAATTGTTAATTGTCCACTTACAACTTCTTCTTTCTCTCTCTTTGAAAGTATCCAAATTAACCAACATGCTTTTATAGTTAGTAAAGGTTGTACATTCTCTAGATAGGCAATATCTCCATACTTATTTCTTTAACACACCAAGCATTCTTTAAAGTAATTCTTAACATCTTTGGTCAAACTTTTCCAATATAAGACATTATGTATCCTCTTAATGGTTGTTGTGATTCCTGAATAACTTCCTTAAAGCTCATCATAACTTACAGAAATTAATTTCTTCCTTAGCTCATGATTAAAGCCAACTAGTGATCTTTCTTTTAATCTCAATAACTTCTCTCTCCATTTATATTTATCAAACTTTATTTCCCCTCATTTAAGTTTATTCATAACATCTAGAATGATAGCATCTTCTTCTTAACTCGCCTTAGTTTCATCAAATAGTTAAGTTTCAACCTAAATATTATCAAGATTAATAACTCAATGTTTGTGATTTTTGATAAGGCATCAGCTACTTTTTTTGTCCTTTTCATTTTTATATATTACTTCAAAGTCATATCCAAATAACTTTGGTAACCATGTTTATTGAAAAGGGGTAGGTATCTTTTGCCGTAGCAGGTAATTAAGAGTTTAGTGATCAATTTGCACTTTGAATTGTCTACCATGAAGATAGTGATGCAATTGCTTAATGCCTTTAATGATTGCAAAATATTCCTTTTTCATATGTGGAGAGTCCCAAATGTTTTAATGCTAAAGTCTTGTTTAAGAATGTAATGGGATGTTTTCTTTATTATAGCAGTGCTCTTATACATGTATCATATATACCTACTTATATGATGAATGGTTGTAAAAAATCAGGCATTTATAATACTATTATGAGAGCCTTTTTAATTAATCAAACACTTGTTGACGATTCTCTCTTCAATTCCATTCCGTAGTAAATTGTTTCCTCAACATAAATGTTGAGGGTTTAGCTGAGTCTTTATAATTGTTGATGAATGTCCTATAATAGTTTATGAGCCTTAAAAATCTCCTTATCTCCCTTAGGGATTAAGGAACTGGCCATTTATGAATTGTTTATATTTTTTTCAACTATGGCTAACCAACAATCTGAAATGGATTAATCTAAATATTTAATTTGCCTTACACTAAAGATGTATTTATTTCCTTTGATAAATAACTAATGAGCTTGGAGAATTCCTATAACTTATTTGGGTTATAGATCGATAACCACCTCCTTCACTGGCTATAAACTACTCAACCGACAGAAAGAGGGTGTGAAAGGAAAGCGTTGCACAGAAAGAAACAAGGGATTACTTGCTTCTTACCTTTATTTACTCCAGTCTCTCCAAGCGACCAGTCCAAACAGCACAACTTTGCATCATCCCGAAGTTGCCAAGTTATACAATGCAGTTTTTTCTAGATTTTTCTTGCTCCAAATGTTTATGGAAATATATGTTGTATATCAAGATGTCATCAAAGAAAACTATAATGAATTTCCTTATATATCATTGATTACACTTTGGAAGGTTGATTGAACATTGGTCAGACCAAAGGGCATGAAAAGGAAATCCTAATGACCTTTACAAGTCCTAAAGACAGTTTTGGTTATATCTTCATTATACATTTTTACATGGTCATAACAATATCTTAAGTCTGACTTGGAATACCAGCTTAACCTATATAGCTCATCAAATTGCTCCTTAATTAATGTTATAGGGAACTTATCTTTTAGCGTATAATTATCAAGTTCTATATCGATGAATATCCTTTAAGATTTGTCCTTCTTCTTTACTAAGAAGGGATTACCTGATGTCTAAATTGCTGCCAATTCTATCCCTTCTCTTCTATTGTGTTCTTCTGGTCCCCTAAGTACTTATATGGTATGATGTCAATTGACTATACTCCTTTTAATATGATTTTATGATCATATTTTTGGTTAGGAGGTACTTGATTAGATTCATTAAATATTTATCCAAATTATGCCAACATCCCATTAAATTCCTTAAAAGTATTTAGTTGTTCATCTAACCTCATGTTTTGTATATAGTATTATAATGGGTATATTAGTTACGTCATATACAATCCACCATTTCCCTTAAGCATTTTAGTGAAGCCTTGCCTGAAATTAGTTTAGCTTCATTGTTTCAGTTTCTTATCAAGGTCACTAGGTGGCCTCCCTGTTTGAGCCTCATAGTACAGTTCTTGAAGTTACAAAGTATATTATTAGAAGCTACTAAGAATTATACCTCAAGTGTTAAATCACATTATCCTAAGTTACTGATCAACGCATTAATTGTGAATTGTTTTCCTTACATACTCTATGTGAATACCTTGTAACATTGATGGAAGCTCAATTTAAGTCATCCTTCTATAATAACCTGGAATGGGGGTATCTCCTCCGTTTTTTCCATTGCTCCTCTTGGCAACAACTTCGTCTAAAAATATAGGTACTTTTTTTGTCAATCAAAATTTGTAGGGTGTCCTTTGATGATGCCCCGTTGCTCTTATATGCTTATAGTTTTCCTCATTATTAATTCATACCATAGCTTAGAAAGATACATTAGAAATCTATTGTTCCTTTATTCCCTCCTTAGTTAATTCTTCTTCTTCTTTTTAGTCTGCCTTCCCAGCGATTTTTCTTGCACTTGTGTCCTAGATTATAATGCTCATCACACCAAAAATTTTGCCTTTTTACTCTCCTTTCATCAAAATGTATGTTGCTTACAATTTTCAAGTTACTAGGACTTTTTTGGTTATTAGTTCTAGTTGTATTCACTTAACTCTTTGGAAAGGGTAATATTCTCCCTGCTTAATGTCTTACCACAAGCGTTGATTACATTACCTTTTTGACTCTTGTTCGATCATTGTTTGTCTTGAATTTTGATATGTTTTATTGTTTCCTTTGAGGGGCAATAAAGTTGTATTGGTTATCACTATAGCTTCCTACTTTCTTACAAGTTAATACATTTGTTGCAAGATATGAGGATCTAAAAGCTTTATCATAAGCTCTAGTTTTGTTTTTAATACTTTTAGAAAGAAGCCTAATAGATAGAATTCTTACACCAATCATCTTGCCTTAACTCCTTAAAATCACCTACGAGGTCTTTAAAGATCTCTTTATCGAATCTTTCTTTGAATGCCAATACAAACTCTTTCCATGTCATAGTTTCTTGATCAATTATATTTTTCATCACTGAGTGATACCACTCTTGGACAGGGGCCTTCTAGATGTATAGCAATTATCCTTACCTTAAGGATTTTAGGTTTGTGATCTAGTAAAAAGATTTTTCACACTTAGAAAACCATAATCTCACTCTTGTTACTTCAAATGTGGATAAGCATATTTTGTTGAATCATGTTAAGATTGTGTATCCCTCATGTTTAACTAAAATCTTCATAATTTTGCTTTCCTTTCCAATCTACGTCTCTTCTTTAAGTCCTCAAAATTTTTGCATAAATTGGTGAATATAAATTTGAAGTCTCCCATTTTTTAGCAACAATTTTTTAATTTCCATTTCAGTAGTTATATTTAATATTTATATCTTTTCTTCTTCTGGATAATGGGTTTTTAGGAACAAAAGAGAAGCTTGGATTTTTATTGTTACAAGTTATTGTGTACTTTAATGCTATTAAATTTGTTTTATTTCAATTCTACCTCTTCTAGCTTATATATAAGTTTAGATTTTTACTTCTTTTGTTTTGATTTGTATGAATTTTCCACTTTCACAAGCATAGATAATAGTTTCGATATGTAGCATTACTCTAAAGTCAGGTAAGATAAATTTATAAAGCTTATCAATGGGCATTTATTAGTATATGGTTGCAATACTTATGATTTTGTTTTTTTATTAAATGAAAACGAATTGCATACTGGTTTATGTATGTGTCCACCTAAGAAGCTAAAAGATGTGGAGCACTTCATACTAAAGAAATGACTATTACAATTCATTATCAGTTAGTCACCAATCATACAAATGACTACCTATCAACCAAAAAATGGCTAAAAGAGTACATTGTAAGCATTTGATTATTATCCTAATATAGTCCTAACACCAACTTCATCATACCAAACATAATGCCTTTTATTATCATTTATAATACCTAACAATCTTGCACGATTTGTATTTATTTTCTAGATAAATTCAAACATTTCTAACAATTTAACCTCTTTAGAAAGATTTGATAATGTAGTTTAGACTCTTGCAAAATTGACTTCTGGTATAAACAACCATACTATATGTTTATATTGTGACAAACATTTGATAGGTGAAAGAATCATTAGGTTAAAAAAATATTTAGCTTGGATCAAGGATGATGTGAAACTTTAAAAAAGAAAAATTAGACATGATATCAAATGCTAGATAATATTTTGTTTGAAGAATATAAGAATGAAAAAGAAAGAAGACAAATATTTAACAATGAAATTATTAATGGTAATTCATTTTGCAACGTTAAGAATGATACTGATAATACTAAAGATAATTTTTCTACCTAAGAACACAGGATTAAAGCAATTGATATTTTAAAAAAAGAACAAGAAGACAATTGTCTAGCTTTTTTTGCTCCATAAATAAGTCGTAGAACTTAACCTTCTATCCGTAGTATATTTACAAACGAAAGAAACAAATTATGATGTAAAAATAGCAATAGTTAGGTGGTAGCATAATGTAGATGTGCAATTTAATGCAACTTAATCTTACTATTATTTGCTTATAGTAGATGTTATTGCCTCTTTGTGTCCAAAATGTAGAACTATTTCAATTGATGATTATAGAGGTAATCTTTTGAGTAATTTTGTTAGTGAACTAAAAAGTTATTCAAGTAAAGAAGAAACTTAGGCAACTTATGAGTATTTAATCACGTGTGATGGATGGATAAATAGAAGACAGAAGTAAGTTACAAAGTTTTTTATTTATTCTACCAAGGGAATAATGTTTTCTAATTCAATTGATATGTTGAGCTTTATAACAAATATTGATACTCTATTATAAATTTTAGAGAAAGTTGTGAATGAGATTGGATATGAAAACTTTGTACAGTTCATCATTAATAATGATGTTGCTTATAAAGCAATTGGAAAGAGGTTGCAAAATAGGTATAATTCTTATTGATCTGACAATGAAAAATATAGAAGATAGTAGATACTCTCCTATCTTTGATGAAATTGTGCCTTAAGCGAGAAAATCATTGAATTCATTTATAATCATACATGAGTTTTGAATTTGATGAAAAAAGATTTCATGAATGGTATGAATTTGTGTTATTTAGTCATTAAAAGATGTGCAAGTATTTTTTTATCACTTTAGTATTTTATTCAAATAAAGAAGGAGTTTAGAAAAATGTTGGCAAGTTAAAAATGAGTTGCTTGTCAGTATGTCAAGTCTAAATTAGAATGGAGGTTTATAAAATTATACTTGATTATAAATAATGTCACTTTATTATTTGAGGTTATAAATCTTTAGTAAGAGTACTCTATTTTTTGATAATGATGAAAAGTCAATAATGGATTATTTTATGATGTTATAGAAAGGGAAAAGAAAATAATTAAGGCTATTTTGAAAATTAGTCTTTCTTTGTGTACACCTTATCTTTCATTAATGAGAGATAGGGAAAATAACTTTCATTAATGAGAGATAAGGAAAATAACTTCATTATCTTTTGTTTACTGCTAGTGCATTTCTTAATCTAATTATTTATATTAAACTGTCACAGAAAGAGCGAAGGTTAACACGGGAATGCTCTTAATTATTGTAACAATTTTTTCAAATGACATGGTATAAGACTTGCTCATATCACTAATAGAGGTGTATAAGGATGCATATGGAGATTTCAAAATGGCCATTAAAATATGTCAAAGAGATAAACTTAAGTAAAGTATATATTTCTTCACCTATGCTATTTGTTTAAAAATAATTATCACTTTTTTTTTTACGAGATTAATTTTATTATCTTATAGTTGCATAATGGAATCAATTAGAAGTGATGTTATAGAATTACAAAGGTCTATTGTTTGAACTTTTAGCCAATATGTGAGTACGACTGTGTACGAACAAAATTGAAACATATCTAAGTTCTTCCTTTCAAAAAGTGAAATAAATTGTAAAGCGAGAACTTGAATGATCTAGTATTTGTCTGATCCAATTTAAAGATTCTAGAAAGATATATTATTTTTATTATTAAGTTAAATATAATCACAATAATGTAATTTTATTTGTTTATTAAGGCTATTAATAAAGCCCATAGTTCTATTAATATAATTTGTTTTGATCATATTAACCTCCTAGCATATTGAATTTTATAGGAACCAAATTTTACAAATAAAAGTCTTGGATAGAAAAGTATTAACTTATTATATGGTGCATTGACATTGACTGATTATGATAATGATGAAACTATCTTTGGTGAAGAGGATTTTATACCAAATGAAAGTTAAAAGTCAATATGATTTAAGAGGGTATATCGTGGAATGAAATTTCAAGTTTTTGATTTTCCTCTTTATTTTTAGTTTTACTTGTATTTGATACATATGTTAAATTCTAAATGTGCAATGTAAATATAAAACTGACATCTATAAGTGTTTTTGTTCAAGTTTCACTTCTACTTCGTTATGTTTGTGACCTGAACTTTTGCTCATTATGTGATTCTTTTTTATTGAAAATTATAATAATTTCATAAATGATATGGGTAATAAGGGAAAATAATGACTGACTTTTTGAATCAGTGCTACTTTAATTAACAGGCATGAAGAGCTGGTTGAGATCTGTAAAATAATTTTACAAACGTTATACCTTTAAAGGATAAATTTCAATAAAGCATTCAAATAGTATCTAATATTGATCGGTACTAGTACTGTAGTATGTCGAAATTAAATTCAATATTAGGTTTTTACAGTATTCACAACTTTCTATCAAATATAAGGTAAAAGATATAAAGTCGTTTAAAGTTTAAGTAACTTTTATAAAATTGATTTTAAAATTTTTTAAATAGTTTTATGCTTTTTATTTTTGGCTAAAATACATTTAACTCTCCAATGTTTTATCCCTTGTACGTTATGTCCCCATCTATTTAAAAAAAAAAACTAATTATCCCCTTTGACCATTAGTCAAAGGAGCTTAGAATTTAAAAATAATTTTTTACCCTTGTATTATGATGACATCACCTCAATTGTACATATTGCATTTTTTGACAAAAATACCCTTTGTCTTTTGTTGACTAAAATATATTAAACCTTATATTTTTTGTTTTATTTAATTATGCCCTCTATTTCAAAAATAAAATTATTTTAAGCATGAATTACATTTTGATCTTTAATAAATAAATAAATAAATATGACTAAAAATACCATTATCTTCACAATTGTAATTTATAACCGTTAATTTATGAAAAAAAAAATTAAAAAGAAAATTTATTTATGAAACAAAATTAAAAAAAGAAATGATTAACGATTTCTATTAGGATCAAAGCAGAAACAAGTAATTGTTTGCCTTTTTTTCTGAAAAATTGCAGAGCTAATGATATTATTAAGATTATTATGTTTTTCTTTAATTTAGCAACATTTGTTTCATTGTGCTTCACGGCATTTTTTTTTCTTTAAAGAGTTAGAATGAAGTTTTGCATTTTTTCTTTACACATAAAAGTAGTTCTTACTTTTAAATCTCTTTTTAAGGATAGAAGTCCCTTAGATTGTACAATTTTGAAGAAAAATGATATTTTCAATTGTTTTTTATTATTTTTTATTTTTTTGAAATAATGGTGAAAAGGTAATCCTCAAACAAAACTTTGTAATTTTTTTAATCTTAGAACGTACAATTATGAAAAATGGCACCTTTAATAAATTTTCTTTCTTTTTTAATTTTGTTTCATAAATAATTTTTCTTTCTTTAATTTTTCCCATAAATTAATATCATGAAGTATAATTGTGAAGACAATAGTATTTTTAGTAATTTTAGTATTTTTTATTCATTGAGATCAAAATGTAATCTATGCTTAAAATAATTCTTATTTTTGAAATAGAGGGCATAATTAAATAAAGCAAAAAACATAGAAGTTTAATATATTTTAGTTAACAAAAGACTAAAAGGTTATTTTTGTCCAAAAAATGCAACATGTTTAGTTATGGTAATGTCATCATAATATAAGGATAAAAAAGTATTTTTGAATTCTAAACTCCTTTGAGTGATAGTCAAATGGGACAATAAATCTCTTTTTAAAATAAAGGATGACATAACATACCAAGGAATAAAAAACAGAGAATTAAATGTATTTTAGTGTAGGATGAACATTATACATCGATAAACGAAATGTTGTTGACATAATGATCTAATTCAGCTCTTAAATTCGAATTGAGCCAACTAAAATTGATTTAGATTAATAATTTAAGATAATTTAACTACAATAAATTATTAATTTGTGATGGATTTAATTAGTTAAGTTTAAGAATTAAGCTAAGTTGCCATATCAACAACATTGGTTGGAGATATAACATATTACATATGCTTATTTATTATTTTTAATGAAAGGTTAAGACGAGTCATTTTTAAAAATTGAAAATTAAAAAAAAATCAAAATTTTAAAGATTTAAAATTATTTAAACTATATGAAATAAAAGTATCATGTCTTTTACGAATCAAAAATAATTTGATTTATTAAATTTAAATTAATTCGGTCAAATCTAAATTCTTATAATTAGTTAGACCCAAAAAAAAAAAGAGGAGTTTGAATTCGCAATTATGTTGCCACCTCCACTTTCTTCCTTTGGATACACGACTTGTAAGTTGAAAAAATCCACTTAATTGATTAATAACGTTCTCAACAGGGAAATGGCAGTGAACCTCAAGTACTTGGTTAAAAATAAAATTCATGGTATAATGCTAAAATTTTGCAAGAATGCCGAAGTGGGCTCGAGATCAATGCTAGTGTGAGTTTGAGGTCCTCTTTCCCTTATTGTTATGTCAACTCTTTTCTCTACTTGAAGACTATTCTAGCCTGTTAAACAGAAACCTTGATTGAGATTTTGTAAGAATGATCTACACTAAATTTTTTTTTTTTAAATGTCGATGAAGACTTTTACGGCACAAAACACCTTAGGGTGATTGAGTATGAACATGACATAATACCGCTTGCTAAAGAAAAGATTTAGAGCAAAGATCTGGACAGAATAAAGGGACTTCTTAATGTGAAGAGAGGGATTATCCCTGGTGATTATGTGCCTGGTTGGTGATGGTGATGGTGATGTGCAAAGTTGACCTGAAAAATGATCTTTGTTTCATCGTTCGTTTGGAGTGAAAATGTTCTCACACCAAACACTAAATTGAGTTTGATAGTGGCAAGCTTTTTGCTTGCGTTGGCAGATATCTAATTTCATGTAAGAAACGCCCACCTTCCTGGCTTGTTTGCTAAGGAAAACAAAAACATGGAATCTCTGCAACTGTTATGAAGATCAGGTTACAATCTTTGGAATAAACTGCTAGGACTGAACACCCTTTTAACACCTCATTTCAAGAAAAAAAAAGGTCAAAAGGGGAAATTCTGAAAGAAAAATTTGTTCATTAACGAATAGGCATATTTCTTCACTGGATTAAATGGCTACATGCGTACATCCCATCACGCAGACAAGAGAAAAACCAAAGCTGAAGGTTTAAGAACAGTTCAACAAACAAACTTAGTATCATGTCATTAAGACAACAACTTGACGAGGCTTTATTAAAGTCTTGATTCATGTCACTAATTAATATTGGTTCAATTGAAGATATAATTAGAAAGTTACAGAGCCTTTTAATCTAATGGACAGTAAATTATGCGGAAAAGGATAGAAGGTAAGATCTTTCCACTTGCATTGATAACCGATATTATTATAAGATTTTTCTTTATCAGTGAATATATAACGTAGTGTGTTGGAGTATTGTATAAATGTAATTTGTCAAGAGGAGTGAAAAAGAAGAAGGTGGTTTTGGTCTGTTGAAATGGAACTATTACCATCTTGTTGACTGTATTCATTCTTAAGGCTCAACCAAACTTCTGTTCTGGAAATGAAGCATGTGATTGAGAACAAAAGCTAAACAATCTCTTAAATATAACGGAGTTCGGCACCAACCTTCTTATAGCATCAAATTATAAGGGTCCTAAAGTTTCATTCTCATACAAGCTTCCTCCTCTCCTCTCTCTGTCTCTCATTCATTTCTATGCATCTTCTTTGTGTCCACAACTTCTTGAATTCTTCTGGTCATTGCATGAAGGCGTAAGGGACGTCTAAAGCTCATAAAAGAGCCCTTCTTTGTGTTCTCAAATCCTGGTTCGTCGTGTCACATAATATGCTTTTTAGTGCATTTTCTTAGCTCTGTCAAGGTAAATTTAGCTTGGTTCTGTTTCTACTTCCAGGGGGTTACAGGACGACTCCTATAGTCTTTTTTCTTTTTTGAAGGTATAGAATTGTGTTTTATGTTCAACTAGTTAGACCATATTTGCATGTTAAGCAATTAGCCAATTACTTGACCTCTAATTTGACCTCTTTGTACCATGTTAATTGAGCTGGAGATACCATGCTTTTTAAGTATTTGGAGTTACAGAAGTTATCTGTGAGTAAAACATAACTCAAACATCTGCAAATTTTCGGACATTTCTTCTAACAACTTGCCAACCATGATTTTCTTGTGAAAAGACCATGGAGGCTACTCCTGGAAGTATGTAACTTAAGTCAACTTTGTTGGGATAACAATCAAAGTCCCATATTGGAAAAATAAGGCAAGCATGCCTTGAATATAAGTCCACACCCAC